>JANCMC010050420.1:7862608-7891579 GCA_024363005.1 Charaxes varanes | reverse complement strand
ACTATAAAACATTTCGCATATGTACCGACGTTATCTGACCGCGGCCGGTGACAACCGACGACACATGAATACACGGATGTTACACGTACAACTGGCGATTGCATATAAATCAGCTGTTCTAGCGTGATATATATCTGTATTGAGTGCGATTGAGTTTGTCGCCGGTGAATCGCGGCGAAGGATTTAGGTGTGAATGTATTCAACGTATTTTTGACATTCACTTTGATGTTTGCCGAAATTATATTAAGATTGAATGACGTTATTTTTATATACTCGTATATATATATGCATCTCTTTATTGAATGGAACGTCTTTAAACAGTGTTCTGGTACTTTCTAGGCATAGATGTATAGAATGTAATATTATGCCTATTTTCTATACGTTTAAAAGTCAACTTCTTCTACCTGTCATTATCCCGCTCTAGTATCTGAGTCCGTTTAAATTGCAGAGGATGTACTGGGGGGCAAGTTAAGATGACCGATTGCCGTCTGACATCATCCATAAAACCCCCACAATCTCACGATTAATATCACTCTTCTTCTTCTTCTTTCAGCCCGCTGACGTCCACAGCGGGACATAGGCCTCCTCCATAGACTTTTACAGAGATCGTGTCTGCGCGACTGACATCCAGCGGTTTCCTGTAACATAAATAACTCAGTAACATAAATCAAGAGCCACTGTTTTACGTGCCTTCCAAAACACGGATGAGGTCGGATATTTGAAAACCAGTGTTAGGATGCAGTGCACACACACCTAACACGGTCGCCGTAAGAACTGCTTAACATAGCGATCGACTTAAATCGACTCAAATTAGACTACCTCATTAGACGTATTTTCCAGACGTTTAAAAGTCAACAACAGCTAGAATCCACCAAATTATTTATACTCTACTTTACAAAGCATTTCATCGATTAATACAAATATAGATTGAACTTTGGCTCATTGAATTGGCTCTGCCTTTTTCGTGTCGCCATCAATTTGAGCAGTGACATGATTGTTTCGTGAATTGTATCGTTATTTTATTGCGGCCGAAATTATTTTATTGTGATGAATATTCCATGTGATTTTATTACTGACATGCTCTGGCGATGTCACGTTTGGATGATCTGTATTAATTCGCTTTTATACTTTTTTTCCACCTTATATTTTATTATGATAATTCAGATTATATGTGCTTCGAGTAACGTACAAATAAAGATTTTCAATTCCACCATGAGCTTGTTTTTCATTATGTTTGATTTATAAACTATTTTTTTATGACTTATAATGTGTTGCAACTTTTTTCTTCTTACCAAGGGGGTTGTAAATGAATTTAAAACCTGGTACATTATAAAATCAGCCATACAAAAATCAGTTAAGCAGCTTTTATTTTTAGTTGCCTCTCTTACTTGGTACTTTAGCCCACAGATCACAGTTACAACTTTACAAGCGTATATATAAGTACATTAGACTACTCAGAATCTAAAATTTTCTACTTCAGAAATAAGTTACGTCTTACGGCCCTGGGATCTCCGACCATACTGTCTCCTACTGGCATGCTAAGTATTGCCTTATTGCAATAAACCAGTCTAACGCAACACTTCCTACGTGCAACATTTCCTAGACACAACGCTTAGCCCTTCCTAATAACATTTACATGAATTCAGTGCAGACTTAGCGGAGTGCTATGTATGAACTAAAACGGTCGGTACTATTTCATACTTAGCCATATTGGGCGCTTGAATCGCTTCTGAAGTTTCTATTGCCCGCTAATAAAGTGTAAATATTCCATATAGTTTCCTATTAAGTGTTGTTATATAAACATCTCGCTATTTAAGAGACTCATTTCTATGATCTCTATACATTCAGCTTGTGGGTACAGTCTATCGCGTTGTAGAGAGAGAAACTTCCGTTTAAAAATAGTTCAGTAAACCTCTTTAATAAAATTAATATAGTTTTTAATAGTTTTGAATAGCCGAGGATCGAGTGAATTGGCGCGTCTTTAGAAGAAACTTATATACAGCATACATAATGGCTGCGAATGATGATTTTGAAAAACTCTTTGTTTATTTATGAGGTTGTAAAACATCCATGTATTATATGCGTTTTTGACGTAGTTTTCGGCTATCTATATAACAGAAAATCTTTTTTAAGTAATCTTAGTATCCAAGGAAGCATAAGATATTGACATATTTTGATATGTTATTTACATTTAGCAGTAGTCAATGTGTTTGTCTAAAGTTTACACTTCTTCTTCCTAGCGTTATCCCGGTATAGTAGTACCAGGGTCAGCTTAGATTGTAGAGGACTTGGCTGTGGGGCGAGTTAAGATTACCGATTGTCATCTGACGTCATCCTCGGAACCCCCACGATCTCTACAACCTTACGATTAATATCACAAAGTGACATTAATTGGGTCCCACTGTTTTACGTGCCTTCCGAAACACGGCGGAGGTCGGATATCAATTATAAACCAGTGCTATAATGGATCACCCATCTATCACCCGGTCGCAGCTAGAGCAACATAACTTAGCGATCGACTCAAATGCCGACCACTGATTAGGCCACGACCTCCTCAAAAAGTAGTCTATTATGCTTTTGTTTTATGCACAACACGTCACAGTTTGAACCCCACCGCCCTTGGGGTATTGTCGCACGCACTCCTAATACAAGCCTTTAATTTCAGCTTATTAGGAGGGGAAAAAGGGAATATTAGACATACCTAAAAAGTATTCCTAATATTCTTTTTTCTTTAAAAAAGAGTCAAGAATATTTAGAATGTTAGTGTTATAAACAATATACTTATACAGTATACATATAAGTAAAATTGAAGGTCCTATGTGCGAC
The DNA here is from genome assembly GCA_024363005.1 of Charaxes varanes. Classification (NCBI taxonomy): domain Eukaryota; kingdom Metazoa; phylum Arthropoda; class Insecta; order Lepidoptera; family Nymphalidae; genus Charaxes; species Charaxes varanes. Next base: position 7,888,753 of record JANCMC010050420.1, on the reverse strand, counting down.
GTCGAAATTGTATTTTTTAGTAATTGCGTAAGAGCCCTTTGCCCACCTGTGGGACACTATAAGCGGATCAAAAAAATGCATATGACTATATTTATGGTAACTATAACAAAATAGCAATTTAAAACATTTTTGTCCGTCGCTCTGTCTGTCTGCTTGTTTCGCATGATCTCCAAAACAGGTAGACCCGTTTAGACGACACTTTTACTGGTTGATAGCTACTTTTGCAAACAATGACACAGACTAAGCTCCTTTTAGCTAAATAATTAGGGTTGTGTACAAATAAATAAAAACCCCCAAAATTTAACAAATTCACTGAATTCACGCTTTCGAACACACAGTTTACAGTTACTAAATAAATTGGTTATCATTTTTGAAAAAAAAAACATAAAACGAAAAAGTTCTTTGTAGCATGACGTCTAACGTACGGGACATTTTCAGAAAACAACCTACGTATATTAGGTTTGAAATTTAGGATTCTCTGACGATTTGAAGTAGGGACCATATAGATATAGTACCTAATTAAAAGATACCATAAAAAGTAAATAAAGTGCCAATCAAATGTATGCACTCGGTGTCCAGTATATTTATGCCTGCAGTCGTTAAATTTGAAACATTAAAGTTTGCCAATAACTTGTATAATAAATCTATACTAATATATAAAGCTGAAGAGTTGGTTTGTTTACTAAAACGCGACAGTCTCAGGAACTTGAACTTTGAGGAGGTCGTGGCCTAATCAGTGGTCGGCATTTGAGTCGATCGCTAAGTTAAGTTGCTCTGGCTGCGACCGGGAGCACTATCTAAGTTGTATCTGAAATGGAAAATTGTTATATCTCAGGATAATCAATTCTTTTGCACGGATATTTTAATAAAAAGTAATACGTAACTATATATTATGTAAAAGTTATAAAACACCGTTAAATCTAATGACAACCATAAATTTCATAATTAATGCATAAAATATGGCGATGAGACATAAATAAAGCAGTACAGTGTTATGCTAATACTATACTGCTTGATTTCCATCTCATTTTGACCACTAATAAAAAAATAACATAAGAAAATAAAATTATTACATTAGCATTATTATCTACTTTACTAAAGTATCGATACAATCGATACTTATCGTATTGATACGACTTAGAGGCTTACCTCACCGAGACGCCATGGCGACGTCGCCAGTTACGTTTCCAAGCAATTTATATAAAAATTAAGGACAGGTAACTCACATGGCGACGGTTTGGCGACGTCGCCAAATTAGAAGCGTAGCCACGATTACTACTGGCTACTCATTTGGCAACCGCAGATATCCATGGCTACGTAGCCGCCAACGTCGCCATGGCGTCTCAGTGAAGTAGGAGCCTTAGGGACCTTCAAGAATAGAGCATACCCATTCCTCAAAGGCTGGCGACGCTTCTGCAAGCCCTCTAGTAGTGCAGTTGTCTATGAGCGTAGATAGTCACTCAAGTAAACCGTCTACCAACTTGCCCCTTAGCCCGTGCTTGGTTAAGGTATAATTTGATTCAAATTCGATATCTTAACTAATGCACCCTTAAATCAAACAGTTTTTGTAAACAGACACCCTTCACAATGCACCCTAGTGCACACTCGAACGGAATGGAACCCGCTCCCTCAACAATGAGCAATCAATGGCTAAATTAAACAACCGCCTTTACCTTTTAACGTGGATATAACAGTACTAGATCAACCTCATGTTTAGTCGAATAATATTTGCTAACATTAAAAATAGAGTGGCAAAGAGCGTATCAAGATACGCTTATATAGAAGTGTTCAGCGAGGACAAGAAGCAGCACAAGTGGCAACTTCTCGTGTAGGAAGCCGAGATCATCTTTGAATCACTGAGCCAGCAAAGTTAGTAATGGCTTATAGACAGCTGCTCTGTTTCGAATGGCATTAAGTAGCAATGCAACTTCCTGTAAGTGTACTGCTGTTTAATGCATTGCAAAGTTTCATTGCTCCTTAAGTGCACTTGTAGTGTGAATGCGGCGGCTATCCTGGAACTGTTCGTATGAATTTTTGAAGCCCTGTAAATGGGGGAACAAAGGGAAGGGGCGACTACAATAGATCCAATAGGGTCAAAGTGCATCCGCCTCATGGGCTCGTTTTGTGGTTTCTGCTGTTGACCCCCATATGAACTTTTATTTCTATCTAGCGTTATTTCGGTCCAGTACCTGGATCCGCTTAAATTGCAAACGATGTGGCTGCTAAACGCCATTTGGCATGTAGAGGACAATTCTTTGAAGGGGCGTGCATTTTTAGACTGGATGCACTCTACCAAGCATAATAAAAAACAATACCTTCGTAACATCGAAGTTAGCGATGGCGCTTTCCACCAAATCCGCCTTATCCAGATCGAGCTGAACAAAGAATTTCTCGAAGGACTCCACGTGGGTGACGCGGCAGAGTATCTGCTGCCCAACTATTATGGTCAGGTCGATGGCCTCGTCTGTAAACGTATTAAAATCTAACAGTTTCATCGATCAATTACATAGCGCACCACTAGAAGCGTTTTTAAGTTACCTTTCAATGTGACGGAAGACTGATTTTCGGATAGAACGGCCAGCCCCTTTTCTATAAGCATATCCGCCACGCCTATACCGTTGTTCCAGAGCGAGACTTTGTATTGATCTTCGCCACAGTCCTGAAACACGCACTGATAGCGCGGTGCGTTGAAGCACAGATCTATTTCGGGATCAGCCTTCCACTCGCCGTCCTTGGGCGCCACTCCGACCAGGGAGCAATGGACGGCCATTTTGGGAAGCTCCATCAACTCTCTCTCCATCTGCCATATGTCTTTGGCCTCAACTAGCTGTTTGTTTCCGAAGTCCACGTAGCGCACTATGAATTTGGAAAACGGCTGAACGGATACGATCGTCGCTCTGTACAGCACGCCGTCGGCCGGGTATCGCGCCAAAACTGACGCACCCACGGGCACGTTTCCGGTGAAGGATTTCACGCCCTTGTAAAGTTCGGGGATTTTGTGCATCATCTCCAAAAACTTCGGTTGCAGGGACAAGATTTGGGTGTAAAAGTTCTCAGGCGAAATGATCCAAGTCACCGAAACCTCCTGCTGGGATCCAATCTCCACAGTGGGTTCAGTAAACTGCGTTTCTAGCGGTATCGGATTCGATAACTCCTTACACTGCACTTCGGTGAACCTGCCTCTGCTCTTATAAGGTGGTGCTCTTCCGAAGCGTTCCTTGCCATCTTGACTATCCTGCGACCGAAAACTTCTTTCGGATCTCTTGTCGTCGGCTGTATGCGACCGATCCGCTCTATCGGCGCGATCCCTGGGACTAAAATTGCTTTTATGTCCGCGTTCCCCTCCTCTGTCGTTTCTCTCTCCTCTTTCCGCTCTGTTATCTCTGAATTCTCTCTTCTGGTTCCAGTTCTCTCTTTTCTCGCCGCGATTGTCTTTCCTGTCACCCCAATTGTCCTTCTTTTCGCCCCAATTCTCTCTCTTCTCGCCCCAGTTGTCTTTTTTGTCACGATTGTCCTTTCTGTCGTTCCAATTGTCGCGTCTATCTCCACGATTATCTTTTCGGTCGTGTCTAAAATTTCTTCGATCATCAGACTGATGTTCTTCATCTTGATTATATCTGTTATCACTGAAAGAATAATAAAACTTCAATGAACTTTGTTGTCGCGTTTCGTTCGGTTTGTGAGACTTCCCGGTGGCCTAAACTCGTCATTGAGGGCCGGCAGCGCATCTGCTAGCCTTCTGGTCGTGCAGATGTCCATGGGCGTCGGTAGGCACTTCAGTGCCTGCTGCCTGCTCGTCTGCCCAATTGTAACAGAAACAAAAAAGAAAAAAAATTAATTTCTTTTCTATATTAAATTCATCTGAAGTGCAGCTAGAAATTTAAGATAAAAAATATTTAACTAGGGCGTATCTGTTAAAGTTAAAAATCACAATTATGCCAAGGTAGTAAGTGTTAAATTGCGAAACGGTTTAAACAGCAATTTTATTCTGCTCATGAAATTATTTGAACTAAAGCCTTAATTAACGGCAATAGAGCTTACCTGAAAGCTTTTAGTGTCATTACGTCTTATTATCGCCGGGAGTAATAAAGGGGAGCTTAAAGCTCCGCCACTTTGTGGTCTTTGCGAGCTTTTCTTTTACGCCATAATATAAATAACGTTATGTATACTTTTCTTATTTTTCTTAGCGTTGTTCCGGTACATGACCTCTGCATCTTTTACCGCATTTATCACGGGGAGTATTCCGAGGAATTGTTCGGACTAATACCGGCAGTTGTATTTCAGCACAGAAAAAATGTCGAAACTTCAAAAAAACACAATATCTGAATGATAGGGTTTCAACTTCCGTTCGAGGCTCGCCCGATGATGCACTTCCGTAACACGCGGTACGTATTCCAGTCTGCTCCCCGTATCGCGTCCCCCAAGAGTGCGTAAAGAAGTTTTACTTCAAAATCTGCGAATAAAACCACCGCAGAATACAAGAAAACGTGTTTTTAATTTTCAACTACATTATATAAACATAAAATAAGCAGAAGCTAATACAAATAAAATTATATAATAATAAATCACAAATATATACAGGACTATATGACACACGGACGTCTATTCCTAATATAGACAACTTAATGCCTGTGTTATAAGGTAACAGACGCCTGTTATACACAAATATTTTTTTTTAGAAATATATACATATAGATAATTCACCCAGACTCGAGGCGGGAATCGAACCCACGACCCCCGGTGCCGTAGGCAGGGTCACTGCCCACTGCGCCAACGGGCTAGTCAATTTAAAAGGAAACCGGAGAGACTCAAAGCGATCTCGTCTATTCCCGAAAAATAAAAACGCTTACGAGAATCCCGCTGAGTAACGAAACGAAATGAAATGAATAATTTTGCTTCTTATTGAGAATCTGCATTTGAAAAGGAATGATTGAGGAGTATGGAATATCCATTATTCCCTTCCGGAATGATCGAACGACCGGAAGGGGAAGGGGGGTGCCAGTGGCTTAAGGGGGAAGGGGCCGAACAGTGTTCTCTCTAATGCCGGTGCCAGACATAGCTCAAAGTGTTTGTACATTTTTGTCCTTGAAGGTGCGACAGAGATAATTTCATTTACATCATATTATTTGAAATTACAGTAGATTTGTAAAACTTTTGGACTGTCGTGAGCGGAATTCATTGTTCTTATTCCGGAACCAGACATAGCTTCATTTGAATGATCATTTCAATGATCATGTAGTGTGGCCGGGGACTTTATGTAGCTGCGCAAAGTTTTGTAGAACTTTGTAGTCTTCAAGGCCAAAAATGTACAAACACTTTGAGCTATGTCTGGCTCCAGCATTATAACAAACGGCTTTTTAAATTCACATGTAGATATATCGGAATTGCCCGACTAGTTTCGAACTCGTCCGGGGTCCTTCCTCATGAGGAACCTAGTCGGGTAATCCCGATATATCTATAAGTGAGTTTAAAAAGCCGTTTGTTATAATAACTAAGATTCAAAATACTTCAAAGTATGTAAAATTTAAGCGAAGTTCGATTTTGTATTAAACCTCCATACTTGATAATATGCCCTCAGCCACGCAATGATTACTATTAAATGCGACGGTGTTGCCGCGTTATTGCATCCTCCCGCCTGCCAGACATTTCTCTAATATCATATACTAACTATATGGCAATATTCACTACATTTACGAAACTCTTAAACTTACTATCTAATCGCTGCGCTATTGGACTAGAACGCCGCCATGAGTGAGCAGCTTGAAAAATAAGATTACCTGACAATTACCTACAATACAATATAGACATACAGAAATACAGCATTTACTAATCAGTGTGGATACACCACTAGGTGAGTAACTCTATCATACATTAAAACCCAACACCGCAAATAACTTCGCAACCGTGCGTTTTCCATACAATTTTATCCGATAGGAAAAGCATTTCTTTATAGACGTTTCACAAACTGTATGAAATAATACAATTGAAGATAGAACCGAAAATTATTAAACTGTCATACCTAAATTACGACACACTCATTTTACGATTTTTTCTTCTACTTCCTTGGTACAGGCAGGGCCAGATTAACCCTATCAGGACTAGGCATGGCAATGCAATAAGCCGAATTAGCGCGTACCTTACCTATATCATTATATGCAGATATTTTCAATTTTATCATGTATGACATTTCATCTACTAACAATATACGTTAATAAGAAAGAATAAAATTGAGGAAGTATAAGAATTTTCAAAAAAAAAATTCGTTCGATTAAACATTTTTTTTCTTGGGGCGTACACGAGGCCTAGCCATTTGCCTCATCTGCCTTATGGATAATCTGGCCCTGGCCATAAGTTGTTACAAAACCCTCACCCCCTTAGTGTGACATCACATCAACAAGAAAACAGCGGATCCTTTTAATTATTTTATTAGTATGTTAATAAAAGACATAAAATTTAAATTTTGACATGTGACGTCACAAAGCTTTTGACCGACTGGACACTCCCCTCCTGTCCGTTGTCACACAATTCCTAGTAGTAGACCGGGATAACGTCAGGAAAGAAGATATTGAATATTGTTTTTGAAATTCGATCAACATGTTAAGGGGGGCGTGGGTGGGCACTTTGGTGCCTGCTGCCCGCTCGTTTACCCTTTGTAACATAAAAAAAAATCCTTACTGGTATAAGAAAATAAATATTTATTTCAATTGTTGAACAAACAAAGAAAGATTTCTTAAAGACGTGATTTTGAGGTGTATGACCCTTTATAAAGTGTAATCTCAAAATAGCAAACCCATTATTAACTGACAATGCCGGCTGAATTTGTAGGCGATTGTTCTGACAACAGCTCACGATGAAATTAATTATATTTTCACTCGGAGCTTCATTACTTCCTCGTAACAAATATATGTCCGTCCGTCCGTCGCGAGCTGGGAATGGGCCCCAAATATTGCTTTTAAATTGAGTCATGTTTTCCGTTAAACTGTTGTTACTTTACAGGGTATTTTGGGCGACCTAAAAACTAGCCTTTTTCCCTTTTTGTTATTTTTTTATTTAACCTATTGCGTCCCATTGAAGGGCAAAGGCCTCCCCTTTCTTGATCCACCTTCGTCTTTCCTGAATCAATCTCATCCATAGCTTCTCCGCAAAGGTACCCAAATCGTCACGCCACCTTTTCCTCGGCCTGCCGGATGTTCGATGACCATTGGTGGGCATCCTGGAAGTCGCGATATTGACCCACCTTTGCGGGTCCGTTCGAGCAACATGCCCAGCCCCATTCCATTATCTTATACAAAGTAATATTAGTTGCAACGTTTTGAATTACAACGAGGTGCCTCGTTTGAAATGTAAAGCTACTCAAATGGGAAGGATCTGCTTTCTACAGAAAACATTCAGGCAAGCTATTCGCGTAATATTGCATTCCTCGTAGCAAAAGCGCAAATAACCTTAATCATCTCGGCTAAAGTTACGTGAGATCTTTTTTAGGAAACCGGAGCTTTATCAGAACGCTTTAGAACACGAGGAAGACTCTTAAGAGGGGAAAGAGAGTCCGAGGGTTCTTCATAAAAATTAAACACCATCGATATTGGATGAAATTATTAAATTAGCAACGAACAAATTACTACAGAGCAAAAGCTTCCCTTACGCCGCTATCTATTGTAATGCGTTGCCAATCTCTATTATAACGATCCATGACATTCCTCCATCTCATTCTTATTCTGTCGCGATATAGTATCCGATCTTGGAACCATAAAGTAGGTTTTGGCCTAAAGATCATCCGACACGCGGCTAACATGTCCGGACCAATCGTACTTTAACTTTTTAATTAATGCATGAGAAGCTAAACTACTTTGCTTTAATCCGCGAATGAATACGGTTATTCGTAATGTAACCTTTGTAGAGTCTATCTCCTGATGATGCTTCGGTGTCGAAGCGAAACGTGCGTTGAGGCACATCGGAAAGTCAGAGAACCCTGCTGGTGGTGGTTTCAACCATCATTCTTCCAGATCTTTCTTCTTCAAAATTGTCTACTACCTGTTGGATTAAATTTGTAGTCTTTAGAAATAGTCTCTACGTTTACGAAGCAGGAAAAACAATACTACTTTACCTAAATCTACTAATAAAAATGAGAGATAAATGCAAAGTTGCAAGCCGATTGTAAAGTAGAATAATTTTTCCTATTTATTAAGGAGTTCCCCTGTAAACTCTCTATCAAGACCGGCCCTACCATAGAGCGAACGGAGCGACCGCTCCAGACGCCGAAACCTCAGGGGACAACTTAGCTACGGGGACTCTTAATATGCGGTTATTTTTAATGTATTTTATACTAAAAAAATATAAACAGAGCAAGTAAGCAGGCGCCATAATTGGATCCCGCTCCATCCTAAAATACCTCAGGCCTGCACAGCTGTCCATATTATTATCTCTCTCTTTCTCTGTCAATTTAAATGTTTGCTCGTTTCATCTCAACAATAATAATTCCTATAAACTTACCTTTCTGAAGTTAATCAAATTGAATTGGGGTAAAAATTACCTATATATAAAATTATGGAATGACTCCAAAAATGGTATATTATGATATTAAGCCAAAATCTGAAGCCGGCATCCAGTGATGGTGCAATTACATGGTGTGTAGTTACAAAGGTTCATATCTATGTGAATGCTCTGGTTGTCGGCACCAGTTGCTACTGACAAAGTGGGGATAATGGCACACCGTGCGCGCAACAGCGTGACTGTGACGTACGACCTTCTTTCTAATGCCGGAGCCAGACATAGTTCTGTGTTGGTACATTTTTGTCCTTGGCGACGACAAAGTTCTACAAAACTTTGCGCGGCTACACAAAGTCCCCGGAGACACTACACGATCATTGAATTAACATTCAAATGAAGCTATGTTTGGCTCCGGCATAATGCACGTTGGTTATCATAGAAGATTTAGAAAAATATTTTTTAACATTCAGCAATATTTTTTAAGTATGTCTTATATTTCGGTTGCCCTTCTAATAAGCTGAAATTAAAAGCTTGTGTTAGGATCGCGTGTGACAATACCCCCGCGACGTCGGGGTTCGAACTGGGTATCTTGCGGATTTCGGTCAATCCCTTATACCGTTGAGGCATTTACTTCACATGCGGATTTACCCACGACAAATCGGCTAGGCTGTTTAAAGGCAGTCCCTAAGGAAATAAAGCCATGGCGTGGCGTGTTGGTGGGCAATAGAAAGGTATTTGAAAACATAAGCATAAACATTTGCTAGCACTTGAAACGTAGACTGTTTGAAACTCCAAGGTATGTACGTAATGATCTACCTCGTTTTAAAAACTAGCTGTTTCTCGCGTCCTCGTTTTTATAAAATAATAGTTATGGGGGCCCTTAGAACTCCTTAATCTCTCCTTATCGAATTATATACTTAATCGCCCTCTTTCACAATATCAAAGAGGTTTCACTTCAATCGCGCGTAAAATCATCCCTCAGTCCTGCCATTTTAGTATTTCAGAGACTTACACACGTACAGAGTTATTACATATGAATTACATAAAGCTAAAAAGCAATAATATAAATATAATAAGAATAAAGTGACATGTTTTACGGCAAAGGATAATAGTTTGGTAACTTTCAAGCACCGAAAGTGAGAGTCGACATTGTGTTAGAAGGAGACAGGTGTGCCCAAGCGAGTCGGCTGTTGATAATAGTGATGTAATAACGTATTCGATTGTAGATGATTTGCAAGATAAAAATTAATTATATTTTTATTTTTTAAAAAGAAAATTAGGAAAATTTTTATTTTTCTTCTTCTACGTACCTAGCGTTATCCCGGTCTAAGTACCAGGGTCCGCTTAAATTGCAGAAGATTTGGCTGTGAGTTGACTTAAGATGATAGACTATCTTCTAACGTCTTCCCCGGGACCCCCCCCCCACCAATCTCTACAATATCACCCATCGTTTTACGTGTCTTCCAAAATAAAATTCCTTATTAAAAAAAAAATTAAAAAAAAGCCTTTTATTTTTAAGTTATACTAAATATTATAGCTATACTAATTAAATAGTTTCCACTTATGGGTAATTATGCTAAGTAAGGTCGGGGCTAAAGCCGCCTGATTTATAGATTTTAATCCAGCCTTTCTGCCGTTAATGAGGATCAATAATATGTATTAGGATTTTTAATATTTGTAGCAATTTTTTGTTATAAGATTTATTTTCTACAGACAAATATTCCGATGTGTAATTTTTCGGTCTTCAATTTATTTAAAACTAGTCACCAAGATGGGTGGTTAGTTTTAAATCAAAGGAAGTGGCGAAGACGACATCGCCTTTGCACGGGTACTGTATAGATATTCATGTTTTGTACATATATACCTTTCTTTTGAATCATTCTGTTTATTAATGAATATTGCATTAAAGTCCGTTGCCTAGTTTAAAACTTCTATATGTACAAAAAAGTAAGCGAATTTGTTTTATACTAAGTATGTAAAGATTTTAGGTGTCTAGCCGAAACGCCAAATAGTTTAAATTGAAAACAAAGATTATGTGTACTTTATTTAACAAATTACTTCTAATTACTTCCTGGCGTGCCAAATCAATGTTTGTGTGATGTTAATAAAAGAAAGAAATGAAAAAAATCGACTACGATTTGACTATAGTCAATTAAACTCGATTTAGAAGAAATGTAGCCTCACTAGTTGAAAGCTGCGGCGCCGCTGGGCCAAAGTACAGTAAGCCGCGAATTAATAGCACTCCAACACTTACATACGTTTGACATATTCTAAAATGTAGACTAAATCGATACCGTGATATGATTTTAACTCACAAACTATTTATGAATATTTATTTATCATTACATACGATAATTTATATTGTACCTTTTTAATGGAGTTTTGTTCCGTTGTTCAAGTTATTCCTGCGCCGTTCAGATGGCCCACTGTTTTACGTGCCTTCCGATACACGAAGGAGGTCAGATATCAAATAAAAACCAGTGTCAGAATAAGTCACCCATCTATCATCCGGTCGCAGCGAGAACTACTTAACCTAGCGATTGACTCAAATGCCAATCATTGATTAGGCCACGACCTGCGTAGTAAATCTAAGTACTAATTATTATTAAGATATCAACTCTTAAACCTCTTTTTAAGCCAATCGCTAGTACTTATATCTTAAAATAATTAGTAATTGTTATTAATTTATGTTACTTAAATAGAACCTCTGTAAAGTTTGTATTAGTATTGTACTTGTCAAATGGTCTCCATTCATTTGTAAAAATCCCCACGATGCCCGACGACTCTACACACCCTTACACGTACATATGTAACTTCACTGATTCTACACATAAGTCATTATAAGTGACGTGGCTGTTTTGTTAGAGGCAGTGAAGTTACGACGCGTAGAGTAAGGGCGTGTAGAGTTAGAGGCGTGGCTCTAAAAGAGATCTGATTACTTTTTGAAAGTGCGAGCCGTATGGTCTCTTTGTGGCAACATTTAACATGGAAATAAATAAATAAATTTATTAAAAGGTTATATTATTATGTACTTCTTACTTACATTAGCGTATATATTTTTAGCACCTAAAACTTTTCAAATAAAAGTCTCAGAAGTACTCAATACTTCTGAGACTCATTATTATATTTAGGATTACTTACAGACTGTTGCATAAGCCGTGGTGTAGATGGTTGAATTATCCAAAACTGCATTTTCTATTGACTCGCTTTGAACCACAGGGTATATATTGGGTTCTTCTTCTGCTCTTACAATATTTAGGATCTCAGGTAAAGTCAAATCTCCAAAAGGAAGATCCATTAAGTCGTTGAGTTCAAAAGTCCAATCCTCATTTGTATTTGTGGGATCGCTGGGATTTTGTTGTAAATGTGATATTCCAAAGCTTGTAACCATTTCGTTAATATTATTATCGTAACGAAATGAATTCCAAAGTGGTTCAGAATGAAATAAATTGTATCCCTCTAGAAATTCAGAAACTTCTTGTTTCGACGCTTGATGGTGACACAAGATAACCTTGCATCTGCATGTGTGAAGGTTATACTGAATGCCTTTATTTGATCTGCGTACTATGGTCCTCTTTAACTGATTTACTGAACTCTTTTTATTAGTTGAAGAACCATGTGCATTTCTTCGATTTTTATGACGATGTACATTTTTTCTTTTACTGTTGTTATTGATTAGCCTGATTAATATCTTATATCTATTCTATACTAATATATAAAGCTGTAGAGTTTGTTTGCTTGTTTGCTTGAACGCGCTAACCTCAGGAACTACTTGTCCGACCGCCATATTATTTAAGTTTCAATATCCTATATTTACTATTTTAGTATTATAATTTAAATTTTTAATAATAGGGATATGCATGCTCAAAGAAAGTCTATCAGTGCAGGCGAGGTGTGATTGTGGCCTGTTTCAAAGCCAGAAGGCCTTTATAGATCAATCTGTTCGACATGTAAATGTGACATTATTATACAAAAAAAAAAACAATACAAAACTTACTGTAGAGTTGTAAACTAACCGTTGTAGTGTTCGAAACTACCACCAAAGCAATGATTATCGGTCGGTGGTCAGTCAGAAACAAAGCATCATCAGTAGAAGACTCTATAGTAGTTGATCGTTGTACAAAGACCAAAGTGAGTTATTAACGCATGAGCATTATGTTGATGCCTGAGCAAATGGGGGGGCACTAAATTAATATGAGTGCATTAATTACTCACCTAAGGTGTCGACTTCCATTTTTCTAACTTTTCCTGCTAAATATGAAGCATCAAAGTATAGACTAAAGAGTGTGTGGCGTTTGTTTTTTTTTTCGGTTTTATTAAGTTGATTTTTTACTTTCAGACTGTGTTTTTTTGATCCAAACATACATATATAAATCATTATGGGAGTCATTGAACCTCTGTGGTAAATTTATATTTAAAAAAAATAAATGAGATTGCATACAAAATTTCAGCACTGTTTTGGTTCTAAGCACAAAATACGTCTTTTGTCATCAGTTTTGTAGTGATTAATGATAAGATTACTGTATATTTGAAAGAAAAGGTTATTTACAAAGTCTTTATGTGGTTTTGATCAGATTCAATAGCTGACTCTATAGAGTCAGTGGCGGAGGACGAGGAACAGTTGGCAGACCAACTCAAGGAGTACCTGTTCTATGCAGCGGCTTTGCAACAGCTGTGTGCCAACCATGAGGCCTTGCAGCGAACCTTGGAGAACGCCCACGACGCTCTGAACAATCGGTAATTACTTACTCCTATTGCACAAGAGCCCAAAATTAAATACTTATTCTACTTACTCCTGCAGCTATACTATGTAATTCATGCTGCATAAAAAAGTAGTTGTGACAAGATTAAGGGTGCCTTGAATTCCTCCTATGGGAATAAAATCTTACCGAAAATTAGAAACGAATATGAACTTTAAATACCTATTAGTCCTATTTATGCGTGATGTTTTTTATTTTATTTTTGGCTGGCCCGTTGGCGCAGTGGGCAGTGACCCTGCCTTTTGCTCCGGGGATCGTGGGTTCGATTCCCACCTCGAGTCTGTGTGTATCTACATGTATGTATTTATATATTTCTAAAAATTGTGTATAACAGGCAGCTGTTACCTAGGAACAGACGTCTGTGTGTCATATAGTCTTGTATATATGTATTTATTTATTATTATTTTCCCAATTGACTAGGATAGTGGAACGCAACCGTGCAGCAGCAGGGAAAATATATATATTTTTTTAAATACATATACTTTTTAATATGGGATAAAAGGTCATTTCAAGACCAATCCATGAAATGATAAAAAAAAAAATTTTTTACAAAAAAATGTTCTCATGTGCTATTTCATTGCATCAGAGTATTATAAAAAAGCTTATGATCAAATGTTACAATGCAAATAAGTATTGGTTAATTTTTAATACTTTATTTATATACCTACCTACCTACACGCTCCTTATAATTACTACCCTATTTGTTCTCTTATTTATTTATATCTCCTCTATTTTATTATTATTTTGAGCCTATTTTGTTCAAATGAGCAAATAAAACGCGCGAATTAAGCCACAAGTCATTTTAAATCGCATCGTTTGTATCGGCCTGAGTATACTTGAATTTGCTTGTTGAAAAAAACTTTTTTCTTTCTTTGGTTAATTAAGTTAAAGCTTGGACTCGGTGAGCCAATTGAAAGCTTGAGGTTTCCTGCTGGCCAGCGGGTTGATGAGGATGTTGATGATGGAGGGACGGTCGGTGATGGCCACGGCAGCCTTCATCGCAGCCTCGATTTCTTCGGTGGTTCGACACAGGTACCCTTTAGCACCGAACATCTCCATCATTTTTTCGTAGTTAACTTCAGTCGACAGTGCAGTTGGTGGAGTGCTAAAAAGAAATAATAATAATTTAGTAATCCAAAAAAGAATACATTTGTTATGTAACTATTTTTTATTGTCTAGTACAGAGTTCGGCAACCTTTTGCCAATCAAGGACCTCATAGGTCAAAAATTGGATGCGGACAGGCCACATCATTTAGCAATTAGGTGTGAGCGGTGACACCAGTCAAATATTTTTCAAGAAATTGGTGTTAAGGTATCTATTTATATTAAAATGCAGCATTTAAGGACATGCTTTATTTCAATTTGTGTATAATAGGCGTCTGTCACCTATAACCCAGGCATTAAGTTGTCTACCTTAGGAACAGAAGTCTGTGTGTCATGTAGTCCTATCTATTTAATTATTTAAAATTTTAGTAAATTCCAACCGAAATTTTTAATTTAACCAGCTAAGACCATATCGAGAAATTAAATGTAAATAGTAATTGTTACTGTAATATAAATAAGTAGGCGTAACAGATCAGTTTTTAAGTCCTGTCTAATGTTAAAGAAAGTCCTGTCTAATGTAAAGTTCACTGTTGGATATAAATTGTCCGAAACCATTCTTGGTGCGTTTTTGCTAAAATATAGACAATCGTCAGTCAGGTTGATAATGTATTAACGTTGCTTTCTTGGAGGTCTCAAGTCGTATCAGTTTGGAAAAACTGTGGCTGGAAACAGGTTCCACAGAGATGCTGTGAAAGCAGAAAAAAATTCTCAACGGTATAAGGTATGGACTGAAATCAGCAAGGTACCCGGTTCAAATTCCACCGCCGTTGGGATATTTTCGCACCGATGGTATTGTTGTTCGTTCGGTTTGTGAGACTTCCCGCTGGTCTGATCTCGTATGTATATAAATAAATCCATCCTCGTTCGTTAGTCTCACAAAAACTCGAAAATCATGAACTGATTTACGTTTTGTTTCTATTGTTTCTTTAGTATTGTTTCAGGTTTAAAAGAAAATAAATAAAGGAAACGTCTAAAGACTATTTAAAAAAATACAAAAAAAATGTAGATTCGGTTTCTACTTCAGATTACATCAAATAGATGACTATTGTACTAGACCTTTTGACTGACGTGTCATGTAAAATTATTATTTCATGAAAGATTCAGCCAGTGTCACGTTTTATTAATAAGAAATAAAGTTAGCTGGCTTATAGCATATTAGCCAAGTTTTCTGGTTAATTCGGGTAAGACAACGTCTGCTGGGTCCGTTGGTGAGATATAAATAAAACGAACTCATAGATGATTACAATTATATTCAATCGTGACATAGAACATAAAGTATTTACCAGACAAAACCATCAAGAATGCTCATTGAGGGTAGATGATAATATGGTTATGCTCTCTTCGAGGCCCCTAACAGTTAAGATTGCTTGACTTTAATGTATTTAAGTAACTTTAGTATTAAAGGGTTTTTGACTTTAATGTATTTAAGTAACTTTACTATTAAAGGGTTTTTTTAATTTTTCACTCACAAAATTTATCAACAATTAATATGTACCGAGTTTTGTGACTATTTTCACCATATAATGTTCATTAACAAACACTTATTTTATTATAATGTTATGAATAGTAGTTTTTTATTGAATGTTTATTCTCAAGGCCTTCGATAAAACATATTTCGTAAGATTATGTTCATTTTTTATATGACCGAGTCATCTTTAAAAAAAATCGTACCCTAATTCGTATTGTGGAGCAATAATGCACTCTGTAGGCAATGCGTTCCACTTTAACATTATATAATAATTAATTTGTCTTAAAGAACTTTCGAAACTGGATATAAAAAAATTAAAAAAGGTAATAGCAATAAATATACAAACATCTACACACAAATAATACAAAGTAATGCTGGTTAAAACTGAAAAGGAAAAGGAAGTGTTACGTAAAATTCGATACTCTTGTTTCATAACATTGGTAATACGAGACTGCGTTACGGTAATATTTTACTTTACTTCAAAACGAGGAGTTCGGTCGCAGTTGAGTATTATTATAAATAAATATTGCTTACTTATGGCACTTATTAATATATAGGTATTATGTAAATCTCGTGAACAGATAACTAGCTTAAGTATATTTACAAATTGTAAAGCATTTAAAGGGAAAATATACATTTAAAACCATATGTAGCAGTACCTACCCTTATCATCTATTAGGTACAACAAGTTTAACAATAACACCTAGTATATTAAACAATTTGGTCTTATGTACTATTAACAACACACGATTAATTTTCATGGTATAACGATAGGCCTAAAATTTCCATGATCTGAGGTCTAAACAATTATATTTTACATAAGTGTCCAATTTTAACTTTTGTCACCTTTTTCTTTGCATCCAATCGTCTTTAATCATATCGGACCCTTTTTCGCCGATCATAATGACGGCTGCATTAGTATTTCCACTAACGATAGTTGGCATTATACTAGCGTCTATAACTCTTAGACCTTCAATGCCGTGTACTCGTAATTTCGGGTCTACAACAGCCCCTGGGTCCCATGAGGGACCCATTTTGGCTGTGCCACACTGATGATATATTGTCATGCTTATTGTCCTAACTTGACACTCAATGTATTCATCGGACATAAATTTAAACTGCTTACAATTTGGTAAAGGTTTCATGTATAATCTTGAACCAAATTGCTTGAACGGGGTTCCATTTGCCACTTTAACAGCTATTTTAATTCCCTCAACGAGTCGATTCACATCTAAACGGTTCTCATGGTATCTTGGATTCATTATTGGGTAGTCAAAAGGATTCGAACTCTTCAGTCTAACATAACCTCGGGTATTTGGCCTCAATAAAAGGGGCATAATAGTCCATGCATCTTTATTTGCTATTGGTTTGTAAACTGTATCGTATAATTCGTCTGTTAGTCCTAAAATTTTTCTCACAATTTGACCATTGTCTGAAGAAAATGAGGCTGGTGCCATATGAAATTGTATATCAGGCCATAATCCTGAGCTATTTGCGTATTTAGTATTTACAAAAGCTACACCTTCTAGCCCTCCTAAGGTAGTCATTGGTCCTCTTTCGTTTACAACATAATTCATAGTCACTGGAAATGCTTGTAGACGATTTTGAACTATAGAAACTGGCTTGTCAACAAGAAATGTTAAACCTCCAACACCTACGTGATCTTGCAAGTTTTCTCCAACTGGTAAATCTTTTAAAACTCTTATTCCGACTTCCTTTAAATGTTCTTTAGGACCCACTCCGGATAACATTAATAATTGTGGACTATTGATAGCTCCAGCGGATAGTATGACTTCTTTCCTTGCATACGCAACTTTTTTAATGCCGTGTTTCACATATTCTACACCATAAGCTTTCATCGTTATAGGGTTGATTAAGACTCTGGTAACTTGCGTGTTGAGAGATATATCTAAATTTCTTCGAGTACGTACTGGCCTTAAAAACGCTTTTGCCGTGCTACATCTTGATCCTCTACGTATCGTACCTTGTGCTATCATAAAACCGGTTTGTTTCTCTCCATTGATATCTCTATTTTCGTATCCAATTTCAACACCAGACTCAACAAACGCTGCTACTAAAGGTGTTCTCCATGGAGCTTCTTGTACAGTCAAGTAGCCTCCTCTTCCGTGATATTTACTTTTAGCTAGGTAAGGATTTCTGTTGTCTTCGGATTTTATAAAATACTTTAGTACATCTCTGTACGCCCAGCCTGGATTCCCAAACGATTCCCACTGATCAAAGTCAAATCGATTTCCTCTTACGTAAATCATATAATTGAGAACACTGGAACCACCAAGAACCTGAAACATATGTCATATACTCATTTGAGTTCTTTATCTATTGCAGTTTTAAAGATACATAGAGATTTATCTCTGAAGCAAAACATACACCTAAGCAACTGAAGGTTAGTTCTCCAGAATAAGAGCCCAACTCACAATACACGCTGTCTTAAGGAATACTACATTTTGTATATAACGTTTGATTCTACAATCAAGCGATGGCTTCTTAAGAGAGATGGCGAAACTCCGCAATAAGACCACACTACTATCGGCACAACGGTTGTTGAGTCTATAGTTCATATGTCAGTAACCTCAAGAGATTCATTCATTTTTATTTTCTTCTATATATTATACATAAAGAATAAGTAAAGTTGAATTTCAAACACATAAATCTATTCAAAGGGAAATTATCTTAGAATTTGTTATTCTAATGTTTAAATTATTTAGGTTAGAGTTATGAACTATTAGTATAGGAGTTATAACATAGACAACGATTCCTCTAAGATACCTTGCCCCTTGGCCAACTACATCGTCGATTTTTAAATCCTAGGCAAGCGTATGCGGTGGGCTCCGTCTTGTATTGCCAATCCAGCTTCGTTAGCTGCAAGTAACCAGCTAATGAAGGGACGTCTGTGATTTCATTCTCATCGGGTCCTGGAACATAAAATTTGACAAGTCACATTTTATCGTAACTGGATCCGTAGCCTAGTCCGATAGTGGAATAAACGTGCTTACAAGGTTCATAAATATTCAGTGCTGTTTTGGTGTTTATTTTCTTCTATGAATCTACTACGTCATAAGAAATGTTAATTTATTTAATAAAAAAGTGCGTAAGTTCAAGGTTGTTAAACAAATGGCTAAGATATTCATTTTATGTTATCATCTTGTACAAAATACACACACAAAATGTATAGACTGGATTTTCAAACACTTATAAATCCATTTATAAGATTCGCTTATGACATAACTTACCACTCTCTAACAAAAGCAAATTCCAGTCTTTGACTTCTGTTAGTCTGTTTGCGACCACTGCTCCAGCTGATCCTCCACCAATCACAATGAAGTCATATTCAGCTCGAGGCTCTTTATCTAAAACTCTAACTTCAGGATCATACGAATTATAATTGTGATATGTAAAGGCTCCTAATAAAAGTGGTATTAACCATAGGCCAGTTACGCTGACTGTCTTTAAGGCTGTCGATGCTAATAGCACTTGGATGCCCATTTTGTTTAATTTCTGCTGTAACTCTGCCTCTAAGGAATTAAAATTATTCTGTTTTTTTAATCTCCAGCTTATGTTTTTTTTAATTCCTTCGCTTTCAACAGAGCCTTCAGAGCCTTCTTCTTAATCTACTGATAATTACTTTTAATTACTATTATTTACTTTGGTTTGCTATTTCCTTGTAACAAACTTAACGTATACTTTACTCTTTTCTTAATTTTTTTCAGTGTTTGAACATTCAAAAGTCCACTCAGTTCTTATTTATTATACTTTGGTAAATGTGTTTACAGTGTCTTTATTTACGTCTTAACTTATATTCAGTATTGCTATCGAAATTTTTTTGCATTCTACTGAAACAGCTTCTTAAGTTTTTCCTCTTCTACCTATCTGGTGGTTTACTTTTCTGCATACTTTCCTTAATTCGATGATGTACAGATTGACGCTGCGGCATGTTAACAGTCGCTGTTGCGTCTTGATTTTTTTTCCGAATTCTGCATCTGAAATGATAATAATACAAAGATCAATTTTTAGACATATGGATAAAAACGTGATTGCACAAAAAGGATGGCTTAAGAATACACATACATAATTTGCTTAAGACAGAATACGACAGTGCAAAGGCGGTCCTTATAACTGTCAAAGATTGCTGGTCTTTTAGCATAACAACATATGAAGCAGAATATATAAATCTTTTAATGGATCAGATATAGGCAGCAGTAGAGATTCCTAAGGCAGTTAAAAAGGTGAATGTATGTGTCGAGATAAGCACTACATCCAATGATGACTTAGACCAGTTTGTTAAGACTGATAATGTTTTTATCTATTCTTGTTAATATTATAAATATGAAAGTAACTCTGTCTGTTACGTTTTTATGCCTAAACCACTGAACCGAATTTGATGATTTTTGGTATAGAGATAGAATGGGACTTGGAGAAGGATATGGGCTACTTTTTGTCGCGAAATTGAAACTAAAAAGTGTCAAACAAGTTGAAAGGTTGAAAGTTTGTATGAAATTTGGAAAGAACAATGCGGATATAGTCCTGAGTTAAAGCTAGTTTTATATATCTATATATATAAAATTATATTTATCTATATATATAAAAATGAATCGTAAAATGTAATGGTAAGCGCATAATTTAACAACGCCTGGACCAATTTAGGTAATTCTTTTTTTTAAATGTTCGTTGAAGTCCAAGGATGGTTTTTACGGCGAGAAAAAATCGAATAATTGCCGGGAAAACCTTAAAAACAGCCCTTTTCTTTTTCTACAAACGTTTTATATCTAAAATGCAGAGTATATTAGAACTTACGGGGATGGGAACTCAGAACCTAAGGTTTTATCCTTTAAAAATTCTGTTTAATTTCTTCTTCTTGTTTTCTTCTTTTTCTTTCTTATTATGTATATGAAAAAGTATATATATTTCGCCTCTAAAGCACTAAAATAAATATTAATATTTTTTTCCAAATCTGAAAATATATGTATGTAAATTGATGATGAATGATATTCGCTTAGCCAATGTCTTAAATAAAGTAATAGTTTTATATTTTAGATGAAAAACGTCAAATATTTACAGTAGGAAATTACTTACTGTGATTTTTTATTTTTATGTCCCATAGCCGCAATAACTTGGGTGTATTTATCATGCGTCACTTGTATAAGAAGCTCCCGTAAGCTCGAGTTAGTAAAGAGCCCAGAGGTTTCTAGATGGACCGCTTACGACCGCGGTTTGGCTACTAATAGACTCGTACCTATGTAATTCCATATATTATACTCGTGCCACGAGTATCCTCCAATATAAATACAATAGTACGTATGTGTAAGACAAAGAAAAAAATTAAATTTTAACTTCTATTTATTAACTGAAATTGAAGAAAAAGCAAGAGTCAACAAAAAAAAAACAACAAAAAATAGAGTCGAAACCACAACACCTGGACCACTTTTTAGCCTTCGTTAACACAACCACCGAAGTATATCCGTAATGTTTGAAGAACACTTCGGATAACTGGAAAATAGACGTGAAAGATTGCTGTAAAAGTGTGTAAGGTTACGTAAAAATAATAGACAACCTTAAATAATCATTTTGATTCGTATATATAATATGGATATAATCAAAGTAAAATTCAATTTTACTTTGATTATATCCATATTGTACAAAAACACTAAAAAAAAATATAATTTCAGTATGGCATTTAATTAGGGATTATTTCGAATACATTCTGGATCTCGTATATGGGGAATGCTATTGCACTCCGTGTATACACTTCTTCAAAAGTAAATATCTACAAATCGATTTAATCTGTTACCATCGTTCATAAATTCTTGCTTCAAGAGTTTATATTATACGATTGCAATGTAACTAGATCGTTGTACAAGGTTTCTAACCTTTACATAATACAGAATATTAAAATTTCAAAAAAGAATATGTCCCAAATAGAATATAAAAACAATATTAAGAATTAGTTTCTTCAAATAAAGTAACGACCAGATGACATTTTAGTCAATATTTTGCCTGTAACAGTCGACGGTTATAAGTCCATGACTTAAAGACAGGTTTAAACGAAGCCAGTGACGCTGGCGCCAATCTTCATACAAACCAGCGCTGGGGAGAGCATACATTTCGTGTTTAAAAAAAATGAATTAGGGACAGATGTAGCGGCGGTTGAAAAATTAATGTATAAACAACGTCTCTGCACTATTACGAGAAAAGTTGATCAATATATTAGATGAAGAAATCGTAAAGGATAAAAGATTGGATGAGAAAATGAAAATTCTTATCTTTGCAAGCATCGCAATCGCAAATCGCAAGTAATGAAGACGCCTTTTAAAGAAGCATGCAAAAAAGTTACAAGAGCTGACTGGATGAAGGTCGTTGAAAAAGCTAAAAAGATAATATTTGATGACTATGGCCGCATTATCCGTAAACATCTTAGTGAAGATAACAGCGACTCCTCAAGCGAATTGGAGTCGATTTTTTTTTTGAAGTTTGCTTCAGTGTTTAAGGCTTATAACTAATATAATATAATATACATTTACGTATATATACAACCTTTTTATTTCCTTTTCCTTGGTTACATTCATAAACTGCGCTTTATTCATATTCATTTATTAATTAACATTTTTATTTACTTTGTATAGGAAATATATTTCGAATATATTGAATTGAATAAATATGCCTAATGAATGCAATAAATAACGTTACCAAATATTCTTTATGTTATTTGTACATCACTACTCACTAGTCTTGATAGGCGTAAGAAAGGCAATCTCTGAGAGGCCAGACTTTAATTTTCATATTTCCTTTTATTTTTGGTTATAAGTTATTTGCAATGTTTTGTTAATTAAAAAAACTAAACTGATAAATAAAGTCATGGCAAAACGTTAGTAAAAATTTCAAGTTTGTTATTGATTGATATTTGGCAGACCTTTGCTTCAATTGTTTCACGGAAGACACACTACGCCATTTGTTTTAATTGAAGACTTGTCGTCGTCATCAAATTGCAATTTATGAATTGAAATGTTACATATGGTCAATTTAAAGAGGTGAAATCACTTTAATTTTTTTTCAACGCGTTAGGGCTTCTATAAAAGTATCAAAAACTCACTTAAAGATTATAGAAGTTACACAGTGACTTGGTAATATTATATAATATAGAATTGCTCAAGTAAAACGGATAATGCAATGGTTCAGTTTATTTTACTTGCCATACAATAAACGTGTCCTGTCACGCTATTATATTGAACCTATATACAACGTATATACTTTTTATATAGGTTCAATGTTACGTCTATACGTAACGTAACCTATAGACATAAGGTCTACCAGTACAGGTGGTTGACATGGAGACTACTTTTACTGAAATCTTCCCTACAACACGGTACGTTTATTCTACATTATAAGAAAACGCGTAGTAGGATAATTCTCGTACAACGCGCTTGTAAGGTCCCGAAAATTGAAGCGGCCTGTATCTTCGGTGGTCATTACGGCTACCCTACTACATAATTAATATTTTTTTTGTAAAACATTTGTGTTGTTTTATAACACGTAGGTACTTAAGATAGATGGTAGTTGTGAAGAATGTGCAGTGCCCAGATAAGCCGTATAGGTTTAAGGGCACGAAGAAGTTTAATTTAAGTACAATATTGTAAATCGCTGAATAAATGACTAAAAATGAATAAAAAAAATGAATGGCCATAATTTAATATTATACATATTATAATATTATAGCATAATATGAATGCGTTGTAAAAGCACCGTATTATACGGGAGATTACAGTATGTGCTTATAGACGTGCGTGTCGATGGTGCTCGCAACTTCTATGTCTAGAAGCCTTTAATTCAGTTAAGATATAGAAAATCAGTTTTATTTTCTCTTCCTTTATCTCCTAAGGAGCTCCGCTGCTGTGTGATATATATTGTTGTAATTGTTGTATTGTGAACAGACAAGCCGTCGGCGTCGACCCAATGCCAAACTTATAAAGAAGGAGGACAAATGCGAATGTCGACATGGTGACCTTTTCAACTATATTTAGAGTTACGTATCACCAAAAGAAAGAAAGGAATCCTTATACGATCACTTCGTTGTCAGTACTTCTGCCTGTCGGTCTGTTAAGACTTTATTTCTCAGGAACGCGTAGCTATAAAGTTGAAATTAATACCGAAAACTGTGGTCTGCGGTCCATTGAAGCTGTAAGATCAACTCTTTAAGTATACGCAATCAAAATATATGAACATTTAAGTCACATTTAGTACAATCGAAAAAGGGAATCAAAACCTATAGGGTAGGTACTTTCCGTTGACCTACAATCATGCAATTTGGCAAGAAGCTATATCTTGAAGTACAAGTAAAGGGAAAAATCTGAAATTTTTACTAACATCACAAAAATATTTTGCCATGACTTTGTCAAATAAAAGAAATCTTAGGAAAAGTTGAAATCTTAAAATAACCTAGTAAAGTTTTACGTGGTGATACGGAACCTTTCATGCGCGAGTCTGACTCGCACTTGCCCGATTTTTTGCAGCTGGCAGTATACGTAAGTAAGTATCGACGCCTAACTTGACGACGCCTGGGAGTCCAGTTGTACACTGGACTACCCAGAGATGCTTTGCTTGCCTAATTTAGAAATACTTTTTCCTTGACGCACGGAGCCAGTAATTTTCAACTAGAATGGTTTAATAGCTTCTATTTATCTTTATTTTGGAAGTTTGATACCTGCCATGGTAAGATGAATCCGTACTAAAAAAGTAGTTGCTCATTTAGTTGGTTGGTTGGTAGGTCGATTTATGATGTCGTCCATCTGTTCTTAAAAAAATATATTTTAGTTAAATCGTGATAGGTGACTGCATTGGAGAGTGATGATAACACTGTTTCTATGACTACTATTATTATATGAGAATAATAAAAGATGTTGTTTAAAAAATACTTTATTTATTTAAATTAAAGTATTTATCATCAATTATAATATAAAATAAACAGATATACTTAAGTATAAATTAACTATATTCCCTTCTTTATAATCAGGTAAGGCTTAAGTCTTTATCTAATTATAAATGCCCGCTCTTAGCTTAGTAACACAGCTCAAGATTTAAATTCGGTTTTGAACTTATATAGTATTATTAAAATAAACTTCATTTGTCTAAAATACATTCGTATAGTCTGCAAAAAATATCACATACACTGGTATTTAAAAAGTATAGTTTTAAATCGGAAAATGATAACTTTTAAAGCGACTTTTCCTTAGTACGTACGTAAGTATTATTTATAATTTATTGATAACAGGATTGAAAGTAAGTGCTATATTAAATCTAAGCCATTCGTTGTCCCTGGCACATTCGCCAATAGAATCCCCTTTTGTTGACCAGCTCTGTGTGTGTACCTCGTTCAACGATTTTACCTGTGAGTAAGGCAATACATATATTTAAATATAAATTAGAAAAGTAAATTTTTTGGCGTAGTCAAATATGAATTTATGTTAAACCTACCTTTTGTCTCTACATTAACTATAAGGTAATATTACTTATGAGTCGTGTTACAATACTGCAATATTTATTTGCTTTTTATACCAACAGTGATAACCCAATTATCATATTTCTCCGCTGAGAAGCAGAGCAGCCCTTCCTTCATTTTCAGTTTTTATTCAGTCAAAGTTAGATAACTCGTTTCGAAGAATATGTCGTCAGAACAAGCAATGCTTACCTTTGTCTAAAACACATATTATATCAGCGTCCTTGATTGTAGATAGGCGATGGGCAATAGTGATACAGGTTCTTCCTTTTGCTGCTTTCTCTAGAGCTTCCGAGACAGCCTAAAAATGTTTAATTGAGATAAATATTACTATCTAATTAGCGCTTGAAGTTTATTATGAATAAGAGAAAATAAATAGCTTTATAACTTATACGTTTTATTTCAATAGTTTGCTTTAGCTATTAGCATATTTGTGAGCAAAGTTCTTTTTGAGTTTATTATCCTTCGTACATATCTATAGACAAAAAAAAATATTTATTATTTATTTACTAAGGTATTAAATTTTGTGTATGATACCCACATATCATATTTGTTTAACGTCATTAGAACGTATCAATTTTAAACTTTTTTTATTTATGAACGTCATAATTATTTAAACCATAGGCCAAATGTAAATATAATTTACGTGTCAGGTTCTCTTACCCGTTCACTATTGGCATCAAGAGCAGAAGTAGCTTCATCCAAAAGAAGTAAACGTGGGGATCGTATAAGTGCTCTTGCAATACATATTCGCTGCTTTTGACCACCTGATAGTTGAGCGCCACTCGAACCCAAATTTGTGTCATATCCCTTGAATATAA
>JANCMC010050420.1:7820976-7862508 GCA_024363005.1 Charaxes varanes | reverse complement strand
ACATATTCGCTGCTTTTGACCACCTGATAGTTGAGCGCCACTCGAACCCAAATTTGTGTCATATCCCTTGAATATAACGTATTAATTCATTTGTATGTTCTTTACATCATTAATAGAGTAAGTATAAGTGCTTCATTGAAAAGCACGAGCTATATTTTTTTTTAACGAATTGGACAGAATTTTTTTAGTCTTCATTTATCAATAGAGCTTCCATTTTGCAAAAAATTTGACACATTAACACAATAAGTAAAAATAATAATTTCGTTTAAATGTTATTGTGTAAAATTAAATTCGTATGTGTAATACCGTCTAAACCAAACAATGTTTGTAGTAATTAATGATTGTGTAATGAATTATACCTTAGGTAAAGTCACGATAAAATTGTGAATGTTAGCAGCTTTAGCCGCAGAGATGATTTCGTGTGTGGTCACTTTGCGGCTGTTGTCTCCGTAGGCAATATTCTCTGCGATTGTCCGGTCGAACAGTACTGGTTCTTGTTGAACCACACCCAACTGCCTTCGTAGCCGTGGCAGCGTTAGAGCAGAACGAGTATCTCGCCCATCCAGTTCCTATGCCAAAAGAAGATGTATGTACCTGTCATCATCTATCATAAATGTGGTACTTCTATTTGGTGAAAATCTGTTTGCTTCGACAATACGATACCCCAAGGATAAATAATATACTATAGCATTTATAGCAATATTGTTACATCTTCTCTTATAGTAACAGTAAAACGTTTAAGCACCACGATAAAATGCCAGTTTATACAATATTAAATTAAGTTACTAAAACTTACTATATTGCCAGTGTCAGGGTCATAAAATCTTTGCATGAGTTGTAGTATAGTTGATTTGCCACAGCCTGACGAGCCAACCAGGGCCACGGTTTTCCCAGCGTCTACTCTCAGATCTATTCCTCTCAAGATACGTTGATGTGGTCTAGTCGGATAGCTGAATTCTACTTCCTTAATACTGAAATTGCCTGTGGCTGCCTGTATATGAATTGATAAAATTATCTTTTGAAGATCAAATTAACAACAATTAGAAGATTGTAGTAGGGTACATCGAAAACATTGTTGCAAATGATTACATCTTATCAAAAAGTAATTTTAAAAGTTAATGAGATTGTATAACTAGTGATATCAATTTTATTTAATATTAATTATTACTAATGGCCACCAAAAATCCACGTAGGCCGAGAAAGAGGGGGTGCAACGACTTGGACGCCTTTATAGGAAAGGAGTGGATTGAGGTAACTCTGGATAGAGGAGAGTGGCCTAAGATAGGGTAGGCCTTAATTTACAGCCATTATAGGTTAATCAAAAAAATATTATAAATAAATTGTTGTTCATCTTACCCAATCTGGCTTGTCCCTAAATCCAGCCTGTGTTTTAACTTTTGGTTCTCTGTTAATGATTGCTAAAATTCTTGCTCCACAAGCTTTCGCAGAATTGAAACTTGGTGCGTAAACAAGCGATTGACCCAACATATACGCTCCGTACATGACTGCCTCATTAACTCTATAATGTATTTAAATTGAGATTTCATTATAAACAGACTTATGGTGGTACCAATCGACTAAAAGCCTTTATTTCTAATGAGAAGTAAAGGCTTTTGGTAGTCGAGTGGCGGTAAAAATACTATATTTAGTAATTACTTACAGAAAAACAGTTTGGTATTCGATTCCTTCTCTAGCTACAAGTACGGCGCCGTACACTGTGGCGCCGCAAAAGGCCATGAATGGTACGTATACTCCCAATCCTAGAACAAGTCCCCTCCACCTTGTCTTCTTGGTCACAGCAGCGCACGATGCGACTAATGCCTCTTTGAATTTCTCTAGGAATATATTTTCTATACCTGAAATCATA
Source organism: Charaxes varanes (assembly GCA_024363005.1). Classification (NCBI taxonomy): domain Eukaryota; kingdom Metazoa; phylum Arthropoda; class Insecta; order Lepidoptera; family Nymphalidae; genus Charaxes; species Charaxes varanes. The sequence goes on along the minus strand of JANCMC010050420.1, from coordinate 7,860,641 downwards.
CCATTTTTAGTATTTCAATACTTAAAATCTTTTATTTGCATTTTTTCACATATAATTTTATGAGGTAAGACTATATAATCGGATAATAATTTATCTTTTTCCGCTTTAAAAAAGTTATCGTCGTGAATAATGGGTAGATCTACAAGAATTGAACAGGGTCAGAATTATTATTCATTGGCAAAAATGGAACTCACCTAAGCTTTGAACTGTTTTAATGCTCACAACGGCTTCTGTAGCTATTGACGTGGCTGACTCCATTGCTGCTCGTTCATTCGATTGAGATTTTTGAGATATTATACCTTCCAGCCAAATGCTCCCGACCATCTTAAATTTTGGATATTTAAAAATTCAAATGAGGGATACAATTAATTTCAATTCAAAGTTATTATTCGTTAATTCTATTGTTTCAAACACAATTTTTTTTACTAATATCTCACTAAAATTTTATTCTACTGCAAGCATTCAAAAGATAATCGTTTTACTTAGTATACTCGCTATTTAGTAAAATTAATTTAGATTTGCTCAATATTAGATTTGTCCGTATCCGGATATTACAGAGATTTCAATCCGCGATTTTCACGGTTTAACTATTGTGGTGCGTATTATTAGCATGAATTTAATTTATACGCGTAAGCAAATGTTTGCCTCCTAAGACGCTTTAGGACAAAGTAAGTAAAATAGTTCATTAGGCACACATACCAGCGGTAAGAACGCAGTACCGACGAGGGTTAGTTTCCAGTTGTAGCATACGGCCATAATAAAACCAACTACAACGGAACTAGTACCCTGTAGAATTAGTCCTATTCTTAAGCCGGTCGCCCCTTGAACCTCCGCCGCATCTCCACTCAGTCGCGCACACATTGCACCAACAGTATTACTCTCTTTATCAAAGAATCCAATTTCCTAAAACACGAATATCAGCCATTAATTTACTTAGTAAATAATCTTACATTAATTGCCCATGAATATTTCTAATAATTTATATGCCAACATACATATAAAAGATGCCTTTTTATACTGCTTGTATTGCATTACGTGATTTGATCTACCCTACTACATAATCATTTGTTATTTGGTAAACATTTTGTGAAATGTAAAATAGACGCATGATAGCACGTAGGTACATAGTTTAAAATTGATTTATTTGGTATTTGGGAAGAAATTGCAGTGCCCAGACAAGCTGTTTGGGCTTAAGGACGCGACGAATTGTAATATTAGCTATTTGTCTTTATTATGAAGTGAATAAATAATAATAAATCTAAAATACTTATTTCGAAAAACATGTTTTCAAATTTCTGCTACATTCCAAAATTTAAGGGTATTTTTTTTGTATTACCTACCTGTTTCAGCAGAGCAGAAAAATACTGTTGTCGTAGTCGGGTAGTCATTCTCAAACCAGCGTGTGTAAACGTAGCACTCTGAAGACACATAGTCAACCCGGCCGTTGCTGCTACGACGACGAACATGCCAGAATACAGGTCCGCCAAGTGTATGATCTCGTTTCGATCTTGTAAAACAAACATCTGGAAAATGAACGTAATTGTTAGAACTTTTCAGAATACATAATATTATAAATAAAAATGAATCGCCGCAAATGCAAATGTATGTACACGCATAACTTCCGAACGACTGCACCAAATTGGATAAATCTTCTTTCTTGTGTTCATTATAGTCAGGACTAGATTTGTAAAATGAAAACATTTTCGCCTGTCTGTCTGTTTGTTACGGGAAATATCCGAAACGGCTGGTTCGATTTTGACGGGACTTTCAATGGTAGGTTTTACAATGAATAACATAGGCTCCTTTACTTGTCGCTAAATAATTAAGATTCCGCGTATAAAATGAAAACCCTCGAAATGTAACAAAAACACTAAATTCACGCGGACGAAGTCGCGGGTATCGAATAGTAAACTATTGCTGTACTAGCTATTTAAAGCTGTAAAAGAAAAGTGTTTGTCTCTGACTTTCAAATAATAGCTTTTTAAACTTGTACTTGTACGATATAGAAAAAAATTCTATATAATGAACTTTAATCCATTGTATTAAAAATAAACGCATTCGAGTATTAAAAACATATTCTATAGAATTTTTGATTTTATTTTAATGAAGTTTTAATTTTATCGTTTTCAATGTAATAGAATGCTTATTAAGGTTATAAATATTCATGTCATGCAGCAATAAGGCAAAAGCTCCACATTATTAATTACTTAAACTAAATAGTACATTAATCTATTTTTTACCCCTGATGTGTAACCAAAGAGAAGTGCAAATACGGGAAAACAGGATCCTTGAATAAACGCAGCGATAGAGCCTATCGCTATGTAGGGCCATTCAGGTCCATTTAACTTCAGAAGTTGCCAATCACTCACTGGTTTCAATTCCTGGAACCATACGATTGTCATATAAGTAGTGTGATACATAAATATCTTTGAGTTTGGTTATAACCAATATATAAACCAGTCAATTTCAAATTATTACAGATTAATTATTATTATAATGAAAACCCTACCTCTTCTTCGTCTTTCAGTTCTTCTGAATCGTAATCTGTATTATATATAAAGCTTTGCAAGCCGGCCGACATGACGGACGTAATAGAACCCCGAGGCGTGATCCATTCATTAGATCCTGAAAACATTAAAAAGGATTATTTGTGAGAAATATACCAGAGATAGTAGGGTGTTCAGCAAATAAATGAAGATTGATCATGACAAACACAAAATAATGACTTGTTAGCTTTCTCTATAAAATCTCAAGATAATTTATACTGTCAAAGACTTTTTTTCAGTTTTATCAGACGTTTCACCTCTTTTTGACGAAAGATGCCTGAGTAATCTTCTAGTTGACGAACGTTTGACGTCAACTCTTGATATATCGGTAACTTCAATCCCATTATCAACGTCATTTCCTTCTTCAGGTAAAGTTTCTATTACTTCAGCTTCTTTATTGTCATGACCACCAGTCGTAACGAGCCTATGATAACAACCTGGAACAAAATTAATTTTATACTTCCCTTAGACGACTATATTTATTTCTTATTTAGAGAATATAATATACCTTTGGCTTTCATAAGTTCTTCGTGAGTTCCCTCTTCAACAATAGTTCCTTGATCCATACATATGATGCGATCAGCATTAACGATGGTAGATAACCTAAATAAAGAGGGAAATTAGCTACTTTTAGTTTTAATACATATTTTAAATATCTTGATATTATAATATACAAGAATTGACTTTAGTAGGCTCGTAGTAGCAATGACAGAATAACATAAAAATCAAGTAGAATGTTGAATACAGTGGCCAGATTTTATAAGAGTTAGCATGAAAAATTCCAAAAAAGATATTAAACAGTCAAGACCAACCTGTGCGATACCATAATTGTAGTACGTCCAACACTCGCTCTATCTAATGCCGCTTGCACCTGTCTCTCTGAATGTAGCACTCCAGGATTTCAAATAAGTTATCTGGGCCTACTTTGAAAGGAATATAATTTTTTTTATGTTATAAGGGGCAAACGACCAAGCAGCTAAGTGCTCACTGACGCTCATGGACATCTACACGACCAGGAGGAGAGCAGATGCGTTGGCGGCCTTTAATGATGAGTTTAGGCCACCGGGAAGTCTCACAACAACGAACGAAACGCGACAACAATACCATCACTTCACGTGACAGCATTGCTTCCACTTAACGCCGATCTCATGTGAAGAAGAGGTACTGGTACCCGGGCGCCCCGGCCCGATTCGGCAATAGTAGTAAAAATTACAGAAGAATTATTAAAAAATATTAACGTTTCTTTCATGATACAAGAATGTTATGAAGGAAATATTAATAAAGGTTAAGCCGTATTTATAAAACTTAAAAACGTTTTTAGGCAAGTAAACGTTTTAGGTGGTCATGTAGGAAAAATGCCTATGCTCTACCGATGTTAGGAATTTTTGGTAAGGTTTGGTTGGCGCATCGACCAGGTAGGCCACGGAAGGAGTGGCGAGGTATAGACGCCCTTGCGGGAGAGACGTGGATTCAACTACTCCAGGATACGAAATAATGGTATAAGTGGAGGGAGACCTTTGCCCAGCAGTGGGATACTTTAGGCTAATCAAAAAAAGGTCATCGTACCCCAGGAATTAGTAGTTTTGTTTGTTATCTCATCCTTGGAGTCTCTTGACGCGTGCTCGTAAATATTTTATCGAATAGTTCGCTTTAACATATACCCAGGATATAAAGTTTCATGATTCGTCTTTATAGTGCTATTTCTGTACGATTTAACAACTACCGGTCCGTCTTGGCTTTAAGTATACCTCTAATATGGGTTTTGATAGTTTTAAATGTTTTGTGTGAGTTTGGGGCAGCATATGACCTAAATGTGGGTGCATTTGTGTTATATACCCTTACCCACACTCCCCCCAGTGGCCTTTGGCAGTTGGGCAAACGTCTATAGAGTTGGGTGTCCCCGAATAGTCGATTACTAGATTACTACCCAAAATACCTTATACCGTTGAGCTACAGAGGTTATTTCCTTCTTATTTTTTCCTGTGAGCTATTTTTCTTTTTTATCTAAACTTTGTATTAGTTAAAACTTGTAATTGGCCATATTTATTTTATTAATCATTTATGTACTTATTCTTAACTGCTGTAAGTTCCCCTGAATAAAAACAAAATAAAATAATAAACTATAAGATTCGCGAGCTTAATTTACATAGTAAGAAAACATTTTTTTTTAACTTTTAGTTTGGATAATTTAAAATACAGATAGAAAATTTATTTGTAAAACACGGACATACTCTTTTTTTTCGAATATTAAGACGCGTGCAACCCAGCAGGAATTTTGGCAATCCCAGTTTATATTATAGAATGTTTATATGTCTGTTGAGTCGTTCCAAAGATCAAATAATTAGTAGTAACTGGTCTGTATGGAAAATTTTCACTTTATTTTTATCCGTATATCTATTTTATCTTAAGTAGTGTTTGTGTTATGGTTGAAATTTGACTTTAAACATAATTAAAAATTTGAGAAAATCATATAATAAGTTTACATTTTTCCAACTTCTTTTCTGCAATGTTACATCTATGTACATAAAAATAAATCCACATTTTCCTTCAGTCACGGCATCACGCGTGAACGAATCTACTGATTTCATTAATTCTTTCTTTGTTAATTGTGAGGAAAAGGTTATGAAAGAAAAATTAAGGAAATTGCGCAGAATATTTGAAAATTTAACAACATTTAACCAGCATATTAAATTATATCTAATGTAATCCTGGCGCCTTTGACAAATGGAACGGGATAGAGAGAGGACACGGTAACGGGGATAATATTATAGGATAATAGAATGTAGTAAATAGTAAGTAACCCAACATTAGGGCAAGACAACGTCTGCCGTAACTAACTGAATTATTTCATCCTTGCCTATGTCACTGTCTATAAATTACCTATCATACTGCATTTGGACACGATTTTACAGTACTTAGTTTTCTTCCTAGCGTTATCCGGGTTTAGTACCAGGTTTCGCTAAAGCTGCATACACCACAATCTCTGCAATCTCACGACTAATATCACTAAGACATTAATCGAGACCCAATGTTTTAAGCGTCTTCCGAAACACGTGGAGGTAGGAATTGTGAACACCAGCAGCGAAAACAAAATTTTCTCAATTTCGTGGAAAGCTTTACAAGAGCCTCCTGGCCCTTAAAGACACCATAATAATTGTATCGCCTATAAGCGGGTATAAGAAAATTCTAACCTATAGATAAACTAGATGCCGAGCTGTTGATGTCGTTACAACAATGTAACACAATATTATGTGCGATTTACTGAAAATTACTTGAAATGAATATTAAGATCTTCGATAAAGATAGTTATTAGTAATATTTTCCTGGCGTTATTAAATAGAGTAACTTCATGTACTTCATTATTGAAGTAAAACTTCTTTACGCACGCTTGACTCACTTGGCTTGACTGAACTGGTGAATGTGCAACGCAAACTGTGATTACTTGATTATCTCGTAATTTCATTTCGTTCTTGAATAATGTTATGAATGAATACTTGGTTCAATATAAATTCAAATTTCAAAAGTTTATTTATTTACATCCACAATTAAAATACAATTTCAGTTTAGTACAATATTAATTTCAAACAATTATGGGAAACACCTTGTATATATGTATCCCTGGATATCTCACTAGGATAACCTGTGCTGAGATATCCAGCGGGACCCGCAAGTTTGTACAATTCGTTTAATTTATATTTAGTTTTAGATTTTGAAAAAAAAGATTTTTTGTTATTTTTTTTAAATATATAATGTTATAAACGGCTGGACCGTTATAAATTCTGTTTCTTTTCCTTTAGTTTAGTTAAGCTTAGAAAAGTTTGAAAGACAAGAGATATATATATAAAAGCGAATGGTCATTTAGCACGAAATTTCGAAAACCACTGGACATACAAAGATGAAATTTGGCAAAGAGTTAGTTTATTGGTAGTAAACATTCGCCGAGAAAGAATTTATCGATAGCGCCATATTAGAGTATAAGGGATCACGAAATTTCGGACAAAGTGGCGGAAACCTGCTAGTTAAGTATAATATCAAATTAAAGGTCATTCCTCCTCTCAATGTTTCCATTTAAAGTTTACAGTACTTTTCCTTATTACTAACGATAGATACGTTTAAGACAAAGGTCCTGGATATTTCAGACGACTCGCTTTTACAACTGCATTCAATCATTTCGAGTCCAATTTCGTTTTAAGTTACGTCGTAATTTGTACGCTTTAGCGATTTAATCGTTTATTTTTAATCTCCACGTAGTGACAACTTGAGCTGAGCTGGCCAACGCTGAGGGTGAACAAGACTGACAGCGAGGGCTCGCAGTAAACGAAAACATGTATACCGCCAACTTTGAAAGTGTTGTTGATAAACCGCTGGACCGATTACGATAAAATGTATATGGGATAACCTGGGAAGTATACAACTACCCTTTGAAACAAAAAAAAAAAAAGAATTTTAAAAACCGCTTCGCAATCATTTCGTCTTTGAGAAATCGAACAAACATTATGGAAGGGGGACTCTATCTCCATAGAGTTTTTACAAAGTGATGTTAGTATTGCTGACGTCATCTGTATCACGATGTTTATTAATTATTGAACGTCCATAAAGAAACTCAAACTCAAAAAAAGACTTTAACAATTTTTTTTTAAGTCGTCAAATATTTCAAAGGCTACCGCTGGTTCGGAGTAGTTGAGTCACTAGAAGAACCAGCGAGAAACTTCATTTTCGAAGTCGTCCAAAAGGCGCTGAATAAAAATCGCTAAGCGTCTGAATTAGGGCAATCGAGAAGTAACCATTTCTCGCTCCCCGAGGACTTCTATCACAGGCACCCGGGCAGGCTTAATCTAACGAATGTTGCACTAACACAACCCCACGAACGGGATTCGATTCCCGATTTAACTAAGTGCTTTCATAGATAATGAATTTCGATTTCGTCGAACGCATGATCTATCGACTCCCAGCTAGTTACAATGGTCTTTTGAACGTGATATCAACGTTGAATAAAGATTTATAACTCTAATGTCTTTGAATAATAGATAGAATCAAGAAAATTCTTACCTCGCACAATTCCTCTGTGGAATCAATTACCAGCGCCAGGATTTCCGAACGGATACGACTTAGGCACCTTCAAGAAAAGAGCATACTCATTTCTCAAAAGCCGGCAACGCATCTGCGAGCCCTCTGGTGTTGCAGTTGTCCAAAACCGCAAATATTGGAAGTGGAGCCAAAGAAGCGGACGCTAGGAGAGACTTGTTTAAATATATTCGCATTACTCATTTTCCCTGCTCACATACCTATCTACAATCTGCATAATGTAAACCCAGCAGTGCGAGTTAATGGCTGTACAAACACAGCATACACCCAGTATAATCTCCGTGTCTCGGATATTTGACAGCAATTTACTCAACAGTTGACAGAATATACAGGTGATATGTGATATACTCGTTTTACGGGGGTTTTCATGCGTACAATATTGATAACTAAACCGGGCAAGTACGAATCAGATTCGCGCACTAAGGGTTCCATACCATCACGGTATACTTTACCAGGCTATTTTAAGGCTTATACTTTTTATATGATTTTTATATCACAAAACGGTTGTTACAAATTTTCCTATACTTGTACTTCTAAATATATAGTTTCTTGCCGAATTTTATGATTCACCTCAAAGAGAAGTACCCTATAGAGTCTTGACGGACAGACAGACAACAGCTGCACAGCAAAGTGATCCTACAAAGGTTACCTTTGTTCTTTGGAGGTACGGAACTTTAAAAAGTGTGATATAAAGGACATAAGTAGGTATTGCCTTTGAACTACTTAAGAAAAATTTTACGGACACTACTTTCTATTTATGTTAATACTACTACTTACTAAATACTACTCTAAAATTGCTACGGTAACTATGTACGTATTTCGTAGGCAGACTGCCAACGTGCTACGAAACCGCTACAACACGAAAATAGCCGCTATAATTGTAGCACGCTTCAAAAATTGCTACTGTACTGTATTTGATACTTTCGTTTCGCAAGAGCAAAATGCTACTACCCACCCATAACTACTTTCGACACGGATTCTTTCACACTTTTACGCCAGTGACGTTGAAAATGGATGAAACATTTTCTTTTAGCGCGCAAAAGAGGAAACTGTTAGTATTCAATTTGTAAAAACATCAACGTTAATAAGAACACAAATAGCTGAACAAAGCAAACAAAAGTCAACCGCAATTTTTTTGCGCGTTTCCCTTAATACACAACAAAAGAATTAATTAACGTTTTTCAGCTTTATTCATCCATCGCTTTGCTGTTTTTTAAGTAATTCCGCCCTGTGCGTATTTGGGAATCTAATCTCAATGAGGGAGATTGTCGGTACCTAAATATTAAGAAGGTTTTTTTTCTCGTTAATCAATTTTCACCACAGCCTAAATGAACGTGCAATTTGTTAAGTATTATGTCATGTTATAATCTTTCTTATCTTTCATTCTTATTACTCTACTTACTCTTGGGCTGGCCCGTTGGCGCAGTGGGCAGTGACTCTGCCTTCTGCTCCGGGGGTCGTGGTTTCGATTCCCACCTCGAGTCTGGGTGTATTATCCATATGTATGTAATTATATATTTCTAAAAAAAAATTATTTGTGTGGGGGAGAAGCCGTAGGGGGGGCGGGGGGGGGGGGGGGGGGGGGCGGCGGGGGGGGAGTCGGGGGTGGGGGAGGGGGGGCGAGGGAGAGGGGTGGTTAAAAGTTGTAAAATTCGTGTGAGGTAATTTATGGATGACCCCTTATATTCAATTTGAAAATACAATATACGTGAATCAAGTCATTGTTTCTTATACCCTATAGAGCAATTGTATAAATAGAAAATTAAAACCCTAAAACCTAAATGATTGCCAAAGAAATTTCTTCTTTGTTAATAAATATAAAAATAATAAAAATATTGAGATTAGTAAATTTACTTCTTATTTCTATATTTCTTACCTTAACAATAATTTGCAGATTTATCGTACACTTTACTGAAAAAGTATCACGCATAATATAGATATATGTATTAACACAATAATTTAACTTCATACCTAAACGTGCAATTCGTCAAAGAAATAATATAATAAAAACATAATATATGCAAAACTACGTGTGCCTTCACAAAGCTCAGCATCGATATGTTTGGATGACAACACTACAGTTTGAAATGTCATATATCTTCATAACGAGCCTGAAGTTTGATAGTGACGTGCGGGATTCCTGAACGTGAGGGTTGCGACAATACGACACTGCTATTGTTAATATTGCTGACGTTTGTAACACGTGTGAAGTGGAGAATGATATTTCAACAATGTAGTGAAGTTCCTGTAGTTATCGATTAATGTGTCGTCATAAGTATAAGTGGGCATATTCTCTAGATGAGATGATACTTTGCGAAAATGCTTGTCTTTGGAACGTGGACAGAAATAATTAGGGCACCAATAGAAAGTATTTCAAGAGATAATTTGTCATGCTTCTTTCTACCCATCATCTTTACTCAATATTCGCACTTACTTCCTCCATCTTTTTCGCTTCTTTGCTTTTGCCGAAGCAAGAAAAGTTACATAGTTTTACTTAAACAATAAATAAGTTCATATTTAATGAATTTATGTTATCTGTATCGATACCTGAACCCAAAACTTTCGGTACCATTTTACGAATATTGCGCGGACCGAGAAGTCTGTAATTGGGTTCAGTTATAGTTTATATAGAGGAATACGAATGCTAATATTTTTATAAAATATGCATCACAAAAATATTAAATTATTACTCTAAATCCACACGCACACCAATTCCAAACGATTTATACACATATGTATACATTTTATTATAAGATGGTCTAAAAACGTAGTTGTGGCGACCGTATGTATATTAATTGGCAAGTATAGTGTGTAAAGGACATCGTACCGCAAACTTTGTGATGAGGCTATAAAATCACAAAAATCATTCATCTCGGAAATGAGAGGTTACTTATATTGCCAACTTCATCCCATTCTTAAGCGCGCAATGTATCGTGAACATTGGGAAGCAATCGTCAACAAAATGTTGACGCGCAAACAGTTACGAAACAGTATATCAAGCGGGAGATTCGAAGTTCACAACCTTTTGTGTGTTTCATCACTTTATTCCAACACAACTAAACATTAAATTTTATATAAACACTGTGGACATAACTACGTGTTACTTCTCAATTAAGGAAATCCGTTCTGTATTATCAGAAATCGATTGGACTCTTTTGTTTTCGTGTTTATATATTATGATTGGGCGTGCGCAAAGTTTAGAATAACTCACAACAAGCTTGCGCCTCTTATAAAATCAAGCTGTTTTGATATATATTTTTTTTAGTGACTGATGTAAGTTATAAATTCTTAAGCATGTTGTGATGACCCATAATTAGTAGGACATATATGTAATAATTTTCTTTTCTTAATTGTATTTTATGGTTTTTTTTTTTGTATATACCTACTGTCGGTTATACTTAAATAAATAATGATAATAAATAAAAATCCGTATTGAGATTACCTACTCTTATATCTGCAATTCATGTGACCAAAAATATTTTGATTCTTGCAGTCTTTACAACGCCCCACAGTAGTACTTATAACTTATAAGCACGCCATTACAGCACACGTCAGTGACGTTATTAATAACTGATCAGAGCATAAATCGTGTGCATGAATTTTAATCGACATTTATACTTACATGGTATCATATTAAGTAAATAACACTTAAATTACATTAAAAAGCTTTTTAAATTAGACCATTTAAACTTATCGGTTATAATTTCGTTTAAGATGACACTAAATTAGACAGAGTCCTGTACTGTCAAGTCTCACGTTTAAAAGAATCTATTTAAAAAGAAAAATCAAGTATTTATAAATATAAAAAGTACCTACATAAAAAAAAGCCAAGTGAGTATAATATTACGTATTTATTTAAAATGTATTAGTATGGACGGTGCGTAGCCGTTTAAAATTTTAAAGGAAGCCAAAATTATGGACTGGATTCTTTCAACTGCGAACATACGAATCATTTGCGCATATATGGATGTTCGAATAAGGACATCGGCATGATATGAATAAATATTAAAACTTTATTTACAAGTACATAAGCAATGATATTACGAGGTCTTGCAACTACGCAGCCGTAAGGCGTGATGAAGAGATGAAGGCCTATTTTGTACTGTATTGAAGAGTGTGATTTATTTTTTAAAATAGGATTGGGACTACGCAGGCCTTAAAAAAGAATTCTATGAGCCCTACCTCACCGAGACGCCGTGGCGTCGTCGTCGGCTACGTAACCATGGTTACCTGCGGTTACCAAATGGAGTAGCCAGTGGCTACTTAGTTTCTCGGAGTATCGAAAATGGACTGACTATTCGTGCATAGAAGAAATTGCGCTCATTTATTATGTGCGTCGCAAAAAATTAAAAACAGAAGAATTTTAAGAAATTTTGGGACCATTCTTTTATAACGGATTTTTTTAAACTACATTAAGGGCCGGCAGCGCATCTGCTGGCCTTCTGGTCGTGCAGATGTCCATGGGCGCTAGTAGGCACTTCGGTGCCTACTGACTGCTCGTCTGCCCCCTTGTAACATGAAAAAAAAATGATACTACGGAGCTGGTACGATCATGGAGACTGATCATACAATAATATGATTTTAAGGACCTGGTTTGATCATGGAGGCTGAAGATGGGAATTAGAACTACTAAGACAATAAGATAAGATAAGATAATTTTATTTCTCAAATTTTTATTTCTCAATCGAGGTAAAACGAGGTTTCGATGTCTAACAAACATTAAAATATTCCTTTAGTTTACAAAAATAAATACAAGAATCCGTAAAAACTGCTATTCTTTTTTACGGATTCTTGCAAAAAATAGAATAAAGCAAAAACCAATGATGCCTATGAACAAGACTCGTTCGAAAAACAAAACCGAATCCGTACCAAAAGTCGACATAGAAATTTCATTATACGGGACAGAGATTTTATCCCTTTTATTCGATCTGCCAATTTTTGACATCTCCATAGTACAAGATACCCTCCAAAGGTAGCCCCGTTTGCTTTCCGTGATTATGTTTGCTCACCGAACATAATGTAATGTAAATATCATTCGGATGTTTAGTCAATATTTTCGCGTTACCTATCAATGTGTATTTGGAATGAACGAGATTCTCCAGCGCCATTCGTTCGCGAATGTTGTCTCTGCGATTTTTATGTTTATTGAATTGGTTCTGATGTCATTAGGGAGCGTTTTTGTCTGATCGCTAATATGAATTTTATTTGAAGTTGGCGCCGTTATTAGGTATATGAATACTATTTATTGCAATAACCCCCATGTCTATAAATAGATGCAGATCCCAGAGCCGTAAGACTACGTATTTTCTGATTAATGTAACCTTAGGTTCTGAGTACTCATCATGTACTTATGATCACTTGAATACTTGTGACGTTGTAAGTGTGACCAGTGGACAGGTACCAGGTGCGAAAGGTGACAAAAAATTAGAGCTCTTCACGTTCTTCACTCTTCACGTCACGTTCAAATCTAATAAGGTATACCCTAACCGTCCAATTATATTGCGCAATATCGCATAGTTCTAGGGAATGCCTAAGGTATATTTGAATTTGAAGTTTAATTAGCCACTCATACGAAACCCTAGTCATCGACCTGTAAATACTGCTTATATACATTGCGTATACCTACCTAACCAGGCGCGGATCCAGCCTTACTTTTTTTTTATTTTATTTCTTTTCCAGACATACAAAGAAGATAATTATTTATTCTATTTATTTTTAAGCTAAATGTTCAACAAAGATTTAGAGCCTCAATAGCTCAACGGTATAAGGTATGGACTGGAATCCGCAAGGTACCCGGTTCAAACCCTACCGCCGTTGGGGTATTGTCGTACCCACTCCTAATACAAATTCATAGGACTAAACCAAGATATCCTCGAAGTTAGGATCTAGGGATCCCGCAAAATAGAAAAACCAATGCATTGCTTATAGAGTTAGAGCCCCTGAAGAGCCAGACTTACGGTGTTTTGCAAGCTGAAAGTTTTTCAGCGAATGCTTTCTATAAAGGCAAGAACAATGGCCCATTATGAAGTTTGAGTGATCGTGGCTTTGGTAGGTATACGTCACTATGAGTGTGAAAAATGTAAATTCAAATTTTTCATTATGCTCTATATACAGGTAAGAACAATGGCTCATTATGAAGTTTGAGTGATTGTGGCTTTTATAGGTATAAGGCACTAGAGGTGTGAAAAATTTTAATTTACTTTTTTCATAATGCTCTCTATTCAGCTAAAACAACGGCCCATTATGAATTTTGAGTTATCATGGCTTCGGCAGGTATACGACACTAAAGGTGTGAAAAATATAAGTTGACATTTTTCATCATGCTCCCTAAATAGGTAAGAACAATAGCCCATTATGAATTTTGAGTGTTCGTAGCTTTGATTAATTTATTCAAATGTGAATTTACATTTTTCTCACCTCTAGTGCCGTGTACCTGCCAAAGTCACGATCATTGAATCTTCATAATGGGCCATTGTTTTTACCTGTGTTAAGAGCATGCACTGACAAACTTTCAGCTTTTACAAAATACCGTAGGTCTTTAATCTATTAAGAATTTTTTCTCTATTTATGAATTTTATCTTATTCAGGAGTTCTTAATCTATTATGAAAAATACGAATTTATAAATACAGTAAAATATTTAAGCAGAGACTTTAGCCACGGGATCGAAATCGCTTTACTTGGTATAAATACTGTTGAGTTATAATTTATATGAGAAATTTATAACTCGAGTGTCATTAAATATTGCTGATTTTATATATCAGGGAATTGCAAACAACCAATTAATTTTAGTGGCCATTTTTAATTAAGGTTGACCAAACACTTCATTTAATATTTTCGATGGAGATTAAAGTCCTATAATGATTTTGCGTTCTCCAATTTATCATAAATGCCAAAGTGCCTTTATTGTTGTTTATATGATTAACTGGTTAATACCCGCGATTTTGTCCGCGTTGTGTTCAATGACTGTCGAATTTCAACGGATTTCAAGTTTTTTTGAAGATAACTATTTTTTTTTGCTTCAACAAGAACTATCCCGGGACTTTGTCTATCCTGTATGGAATTATGGTATGACTAAGAGAAACATAGATTATTTTTTTAGATCGACTAGCGGACTCGGAAGACGTTGTCCTGTCCCAACATTTGGTTACTTTCTATTATCTAATAATATTTTTTCCGTTTCTGTTCCGTTCCCTTTCCCGTTCCTTTTGCCAATAATAATAATAGTAATTTAACTAAGCTTTATTTATTTCCCTTACAGTATGTTTTTTCGTAATATAATTGAATGAAAAATTATAGCCGACGAATGTTTCACTAAGCGATTCAAAGAAGAAATGCAAAATATATTTATCAAGTTTAAATACATTTATTTGTATCTATCTATTTATTTATTTATTTATTTATTTATATAATGCCAAAAGCTCGGAATCTTTTTCGGAATTCCAGTCAATGAATGGTTTTGAAAAGTTTTCAAATATATATTTAATAATGGATAAAAATATGTTAAAAGAAATGAACTCGATCTTAATGTTTCAATTATTTAATAAACAATAAGAAAAGGGGTTTGACATTTTGCTTATATCTCAAAAACTATTTAAGATATTTCAAATCTGAAAAAAAAATATTTAAATAGAAGAGAAAGGATTCCAGAATTTTTCAGATTTGAAATAGTATTTGAAATATAAGCAAAACACCAAACTGCCCTTTTAAATTATAATTAAATACTTAAATAATTAAGAGGGCGTAAATAATTTTTTTAACATTTTTATATGCATTGATACAAATACGTTTCAAAAGTTTATGTAAAGATTCATTGACTGATCCTGGGTTCCTAAATTAAAGTCTAACGGCACTCCACTATTAGTCTTGTTTGCTTAGTTTATTCGTACAAAATAAGGGTTCTTGAGTTACAGTAACATCTGCTCAAACAAGTAAAGCTTACTTGACAAAAGCTACAGCCATATTTCTCAGAAGTCTAAACAATTTCCAACTCGTAGACATAACTTTGTGAAGGCGTACATCCCGTGTAGTTCTTACGGAAATAAAGCCAGATTTATCTAAAGTGGCCGGATGCGAGTTTGTTTATGCAAAGTAACAAATTCACTGTAAAATTTAAAGTGACAATGTTCCTTTACAATTCGTGGGCTTGTTTGGTAAACGTGTCACTTTGAGTTGAAGAGTAAAATAGTTGGTAGTTTCAAGTCAACTCAAATCAATTCAACGGTAGAATAGTGAAGTAAAGTCTGAGTTAGTTTTAGTATTGGCTCTGTTTTAGTTTCTTCGCTTACTTTTCGCAGTATGTCAGGGTTTAGGACGGTATTTATTTGCAATTAATGTAGTAATCGTCTTACTTTGAGTCATAAAGTTGTTGAAAGTCTCAACTCAACAGAAGAATGTACCTCATAACTAAAATGAGTTTATAATTAGAATAAAAAATCTAGCAGAAAGTTTTCGTATAATGTTTCAATATTTATTATAACTCTTATTATTCTTTAGAATTGACAGAGAAATTAAATATATTTTACAGCGTTCCTCACACAGGACATCATTTATTATGGCATTCAAGGGTCCTTGTGGGCGTATCATGGGTTAGTGCAAGCAAATTAGCAATAGTTTATAATCGCTTTATAGTTATTGTTGCGGACAGATGATACAAGAAAAGTGGCATAGCGACGGAGATAATTAGGTAAATTTATTCCTGAATTTCCTAAAAGAGTTTACAGAGACATTATTAATATGATTATTTTTGCAAATACTTGTAGGATTGATATTCTGATATTATGACAGTGCGAATACTTTTTATTCAACCTTAGGATAAGATCTACGTAACCATCCTAACCGCGACAATGTCACCCTGTAGAATAAACAAAAGTAATAAATGTAACTCGTTTCAATATTTTTGAATGAATTGGAAAATAATAATGATATGTAGTCATATAAATATAATTTCATTTGTATAAATATGCGTTACAATCGACGACAACGAGAAAATTGCCTTAATGCCACGAATATTTATTATTTTTATACTCACGAGTATCGTAAAAGCAATTGGTGAATACATATTTAATAAAATACATAATAATGGCTTTACTAAGTGTTATTTACTTAGAAAGTATGATACAGTTATCTGAGTACCTACTAACTTGGCACTAGAATTTTGTATTTTTTTTAGTCTAAATTTATTACATAATGAGGTTTCTCGGTCTGTCTATGTCTTGGTGGGATAGCCATGCACAACGTACTAATTGTTTGTTTGCAAAACTAACTTAGAGATAGCGTCACGTTTGCAGTCCCTTTGATCTGCAGACGAATTGGGCCGCCGCGTCCGGATACGAGTACCTCTTGCCATACAGGATCGCCATTAAGTGGCAACAATACTGTTATGTCAAGTGATGATATTGTTGCCGTGTTTTGTTCGGTTTGTCAGACTTCCCGTTGGCCTAAAATCGTCATTAAAGGCCGGCAACGCATCGTGTAGATGTCCATGGGCGTCGGTAGGTACTTGGGTGCCTGTTGCCTGCTCGTTTGCCCCTTGTAACATAAAAAAAATCTGCGAGCCTCCTGGTAGTGGAATGTCCATGGACGTCAATATTCAGTTGGGGTAACCGCGTGCACATTTGACCGTTGTGATATATAAAAAATTACATAAAAATAATAGAATTGAACCTCTATAGTTAATTTGTCCTCAAGTGTACTAGCCGCGCTGACATATTTAGAATGTTTTAGCCTGTATAGAACCAGCCTAAAGGCGCGCCCTCTAAGAATTTACCCTTTCACTTAGAAGGGATTTCAACTTCAGCGATACATTGTCCTGATGCAAATGAAGGACGGTGCGCATTATGCAACAGAGAAGTATTCCAGTGAAGATAAAGCATAACGAAAATTGTCGTTTGAAATATATGTATATAAATGACTGTATATACGATATCTATAGCAAAAACGCAAGTTAAAACATTTTCGTTTGTCTGTCTGTTCCGAGCAATCTCTGTAGCGGCTGCACTAGGCTACTTTGCTTATAGCGAAATTTTTAGAGTTCCGCACAACAGAAGAAAATTTAACAAAATCACTAAATTCACGCGGGTGACGTCGCGAGTTACAGTTAGTGAAAAATAATTACTAGAAAGTAGAAAGTTTTAAGGGATAGACTCAACATAAATGACTTTCATCAGCGCGGCGCTGCACCAAATCCTATGACCTATATACCTTAACTACACAGTTTAAAATGTATAGCCAACCAAGAAATTGGTTTGTCACGACTAAGGTCGAATGTCGTTTGCACGTCAATTAGTTAAAAAGCTTATTTTTGCTTGTTTTGCATTACGTTAATTTCTAACAATAACCCTTAGCAAAATTTTCTTTAACTAGGAGATATTATCTAAAATAGTAAAGCACTTTCTTGGTATTCGACCAAGAAAGTGCTACTACTGGCAATAAAATTTTCTTCATATTATGTTTTGTACATATGAAACATACAAAGAGTTACATATTTTCAGAGTAAAAAAGTCAAAGTATATTTTATTTTAGATTTTCCTTAAAATCTCGTTGCCTCCAACCACAACGATAGCCCAATGGGGTTGGAGTTTGAACTGCTTTGGAATTTGTTCTACAATTGAAAACTTATCAAAAAAAAAAATACATCTGATTGCTGGAGACGAATGCTACAAATTCTTGGACTGTCCTCCGCACCAATACTTCTATACTGCTCGAACTGAATATTAAAACAAGACTGGCCAGGATTTGCTTCCGCAGAGTACTCGAGTTTTTTGGTCACATCGCTAGAAAGGATGGCCATAACCTAGAACATCTCATGGTTACTGGCAATGTCGATGGCAGTCGTAGCCCAATACGACGGTCCGACCAACGCACGCACCATGTTGGGCGCTGGATTTCATGTAGCCTTCCGCAAAAGATCGTAAAATATAGCATAATATCGTCATTAACAAGAACCAGATGGGGAATCACGACTTACGGCAATGAAGATAATAAGTGAGGAGGACCCTGTTCCACTGGATGGGGTCTGTACAGCATTTTTACCTATTCCACATTATTCATGCCTCACTTTACTCTATTCACTACAACCATTATAAATTTCACAAACATTCAAAAATGTAACACGTTCATCAAATCAAATATTTATTTAAATCGAGCAAGGATAATCGAGTTAGCGCATGAATCCGCTATTTGAAGAGTATCTGAAAATGTATATAACGCTGCACAATGGTTTCTCTTTGTATTGCAATACTTTTTACATTATAGAGGGCAAACGCTCGGGCTGTTCACCTCGCGAGTAACCACCGACGCTCACGGGCTGCTGCACTACTTAAAGGCTTGCAGATACAGTGCTTGCGATTTAGATATAAATATTAGGTGACAGGAGTTCTCTTCGGCTTCTCTATTCGTATGTTGGAGGAGGAGGAGCCTGAGGAAACTTAACTTATCTTGGCCCGAGAAACGAAATCATTTCACTTTATAGGTCACTATAATTGTCGGTTTCCCCGTTATGTATATTTCAGAACATGTGATAGATTTTACGTAAAAAATGTTTTTAATTGATGAGTTACTCGTTGTGATATTTTATACAAATTGAAGTGAGATAGTTTTGGCGTTTTTGTGTTACTGCATTGCGGTGTTGGTGCTAAGCATAAAAATAAAATTACGACAGTTTTTCATCGTAACAAATGGAGTGTTTTGAACCATTTTGTGATTGTTTTATACTGATGTATTATACGAGAAAACGAATGTTATAAATGTCTGTTTTATACTGACGCGTTATACGAGTACCTATGCGACTGTTACAAATATCCTTTTCATCAAACATGCCGCTTAACTTTATTTTAGCTTAATACTGGATTGAAGTGCTATTGTATTGTTACTTTTTGAATAAGATGTTTTGTATAGAATGTGTGGATCTACCGATGCGCCGAAAGTTTGACTTCCATGGTAGATCCATCAGAGACTTCTAGAGAATTGTATATGCTAGGATATAGCCGTTGTTATCGTCTTCAATGTTGGAGTAGAGAAATAGGTAGTGTTATCTGTGAAACAATATATAAATACACACGAAGATCGACCTTTACTTGTAGTTCACCCTATAACCCTATAAAACTCCGGCTGGTGCCACTTATTAGGTCGTATGATTGAACTCCCGATAAGCCTCCGCGTAAGTTGTGTGTTCTATAAAATGACTTTGGTAATAAATAACACGCACTCTACAGTGTTTAGAGCCCCTGTGTTGTGAAGTTTTATGTTCACATAAATTTGCTCGTATATTTCGGGGCTCGCTGACCCATCAACAGTAGAAATAAAATAGATAAAAACATTTTTAAATTTATGGCCGCTTCGTCGGATTTATATTTATAAGACATTAATCATACTATGAAATACTGCGGTAATTATGTACAAGCAAGTAACTTTTTATAAACTTTAAAATGATAGTTGACGTGTTTGAATTTCTTGATAATTATTTAGACTTTCTCTCGTAATCTGTCGTTTTTGATCCTTAAATAAGATAACTGACTTTTAATTTTCAAAAGGTTGTTGGAAATTTATCATTCTCGCGAATATGAAGCTAAGGTACGGGATTATTTGAAATTTTACACTCTACACCTTTGTTATCGGCGGCAGTTAGCGCTCGCTGGAGATTGAAAAACCTAACGGCTCGGAACAGCCGGAGGTCCGAGACTCGATATCGTATCATTTCCTCCGACAGGAGCTCTCCTCCGTCCGACTCCAATACTTTACAGTATCGTTATGGATGCAAAGCCACTGCTGTGGAAACTGATTTGATTTGGAAAGTCCCCATAGCCTCGTTTTAGTTAAAGGAATCGTCGTTGCTATTATTTTTAGCGCAGTTTCTTAACCTGCATATATAACATTTAACAGCAAGGTTTAAAAATTGATGGAGGATATTTTATGTGGTAGTTAATTGTAAAAATAGCCAAATGAGTCTTTTTTCTCAGTTATTTCTCTTTTATTTCCGAATCATTAAACGATAAATAAATAGGCTGCTGTTCTTTAAAATACAAAAGAAAATTTCATTTGTTTCCTTGAATTTATTAAAACATAAATATTATAATTAGCAATTGTATAATTACAAGGTTAGTTAATTATTACAACCTGTCAAAAAAAAGCTATATTTCTAGCAAAATGACCCAACCGTTATCGTTTTAGATTTTATTGGTACAAGCCATAAATTAAAAAAAAGAATCATCAAAAACAACACCTCGCGTGACACAAAAACTCTGAAATAACCATGTTTCTAAAATTTGGATAAATTTCACTAAACGTGTACCAAACTTTTGATTAATTTCATGCCCAAATATAACTTATCTGAGTTAAAAATTATGTTTAATTAAGAATCTCATAATTTAAAAGAAACATACTCACCAATATTTATTAACAAAAGTCAGGCAGCTATTAGAAATCTTTACGTGTGACTGTAACAGTATGTTAGCAGATGTAACGACTCCGGCAACTTGTTATCCACCATTAGTTACAGTGAAGAGACAAGTGACAGATAGAAAGTAGTCACTCAGAGAGTGATGTATGGCACAGTGTGGGCGACCTTTCTCACTTGTCGCCTGTGATAATCTTAGCCGCCACTTCTAAAACGAGTACAGATTGTATTTGTAAAGCAACTAATTACCATTATGTT
The DNA here is from genome assembly GCA_024363005.1 of Charaxes varanes. Classification (NCBI taxonomy): domain Eukaryota; kingdom Metazoa; phylum Arthropoda; class Insecta; order Lepidoptera; family Nymphalidae; genus Charaxes; species Charaxes varanes. The sequence goes on along the minus strand of JANCMC010050420.1, from coordinate 7,839,358 downwards.
TTAATGTTACTTCCTTTTACTTTATTATTATATCGAGCCGAAAGCAATAAGGTCTGAGCAGAAGGAAGGCACAGTACAAGCCGCCAACGGGTCACTCGTATAATTCCAATTGCAAGAACTCTTAGCCAACTCCTACTTGAAAAAAGAGCGACTGAAGCCGATAGCTATACCTTATCTCAGGCAAATATATAGGTTTATCTCAGGCAAATATCAACACGGGTACTTTGACGAGAACCGATCTCAGCGGCGCTGGCAGCAGATACCTCGGGGATGTGAGCCGGAGCTTCGAGCTTTATTTAATTATCTATCAAAGCTCCGGCTCTGTGGAAACGTTTAACCACTCACGACATTGAGAGGTATTTGTGCTGCTACCATTAATAGATGATTCTATGATTATCTTCCCGTGGTATTTTTACATTTGAATACACAGGCAAGTGATTGAGTGTATCAATTATTATTTCTAGTATTGAACAAGTTTGAAAAGAGCTTGTTAAGAAGAAATTCATTAAAATGTATTAAAAATATATTACTTACAACACACAGAACTAAAAAACAGAATACATTAAAAATCAAACATTCCGTCAACACATTGGACATCCTTCAGTGCGATCTTTCAAAGCCTTTTTTTATACGATTTTGGATGTGAGAAATTTATTGTTTAAGGTCAGAACTTAAAATTCCGAGCTCAACGGCTCCTTAACTTTACTGTAGTGTGTAAGGTTTTATTTCTATGACCATTCTGGGCTATCTAGGGTTGACGTTTAAGTTAAGTTAATGTGACTTCATAATATACTATAAAACAACTGATAAAATATAGGATACCGAAAGTTACAATGACAGCGAGCGACTAAAGCGGTGTGCGTCGCAATGACAAGTAAACACACACACACCCGCGCGCGTTCTAATGCTGTATCAGAATGTTCAGTCCCTCAGTGGGTGCACTTTACATATATTACATTCACATTAGGACGTAGCCCCACTTATTATAACTAAGTGGGTCTACAATATGTGTATGGACAGATTTCACATGGCCTTTGAACTCCTAAGCATTGATGGTTTCTTTAAGTATTCTTATGTATACGTCACAACGAACATCAAACGTCCTACAGGTTTCATTTTATTGGGTTAAGATACTCGCATAAAAAAGAAACAGTACACGCTATTCCCAAACTTATTCAAGAAAACGTATACTTTGACCAGTAATGTTTTCACGGATAGCTTTTCATTTCTTCCGTTAAAAGGGATATAAAGCAAAACCTGCTCAATAATTAAGCGACTTTCATGTTAACAAATGTTCCGTTACACTCAGAGCCATCTACACCTTTATCTGAAAATAGTTCAGCGCAGTTGATGCGGTAATTGCTTTGTCGCCCGCGTTTACAGCATCTCCGATATCCCGCCGTAGTTCATTAGAGAAATACAAGGACTTCAGTTAAGGCACAGATTTACAGCATTAGTGTAACAAATATAACTATTATGCCAGTCGAGTGAAGGTACATGTACAAACCCGATAATAACCTGACATGCCTTACTCTAATAATAATTCATTATATTATCGATCAAGAATATCTCCATAATATCGCAACGAAAGAGGGAGCGGTAATCATAATGTACTATTATATATTAACTTTTTACAGTCGTAATTAAATAATATACCTTTGTGTTTCGCCTTTGATAAAAAATTCGAATAGCACCTCGGGCACTGTTTTATCTCTCAATGTTTTAGAACAATAGGCGAAAACTTTTTAACAAACACAGACTTGCTTCAATTTTGTTGTAAATAGTGAGATTGTTGGACTGACAAAGTTTCCAGGCTTTATCTGTTTATTTTATAATTTTGGTCTGTTGTTGTGATTATAATATGGTTACAGGTGCTTATATAAGAAAAAAGTTCTGGTTTCTAACTTTATTGTTTTTCTGCAAATAAAACATTTGTCTGATTGACTGAGAGCCTAAAGATTCCTGGGTAAGACATTTTTCTTAAAGAAAAGTCCTAAAAACTTATATTTTGCACGTTTTTATTCTTATACTTAAATTGTATTTATTAAAGCCGAAGTTTTCATAAATATTAAAAGCAAATGGGGGGGGACCACCTTACGGACAGACAGACGGACGGACGGACAGAGCGAGATTATAAGAGTTCCTTGTAGTACTACGGAACCCTTAAAAAGAACCCTTATAGGATCATTTGGTAATGATGCAGTTTGTTTACTTTTCATTAATTCAGCGCGAAATGTAACTCTTTTACTGATAGGTAGAAATTTTTTGTTATTTTTTTCTGTTTTAATATAGAAATCCTTGTACAATGTAAACATTAACGAAGAAATGCTCCAAAATGCTCTATTTTAGCATTCCTAACTCGAAAATAAGATCTTAGCCACCCCGACGGAATATCACTCATTATAGTGAAAACAACGACTTCGAGAAGAAAAAAATATATACATACATTTTTGATAAAGGAAAGACAATAGATAATTATCTTAATAACAATTTTTTTAACTAAGCTTTTTTTTACGCTTAGTAGAAGGGGAAAAGGGAATATTAGACATACCTAAAAAGTATTCCTAATATCCTTTTTTTTTTAAATCGAGGTCTTCGGTCCTTTGCAGGTGTAAAAAAATCAACCCTCGAAGTTTACGCAATCAAAAGGTATGTCCATTTATGTCACATTTCCATATGCAAAGGGAACCAAAACTAAGAGGGTACTTCATGTTGGACTGGAAACATGAAATTTGGCAAGAAGCTATATCTTGAAGTACAAGTGTATAAAAAATTCCGAAAATCGAAAATTTTTGGTTACATCACAATAAAAATTGCTTTTTTTTTAAACAAAGTCAGAAATGTTAATGAATCTTGAAATCTTATGAAAAGTATAAATCTTTAAATAACCTGGTAAATTTACGGCAGGGTACGGAACCCTTATTGCCTAGTTTTTATATATAAATTTCAAATTAATCTTCTATTTTTGCCTCGTTGAGGATAAAATTTTTGCGTCTTGGATCTAATGTTGTGACAGTGGCCCTGCTTTCCACGCCGGGGTTGTGGATTCGATTCCCGTCTCGTGTCTGGGTGTGTTTCGTATATAAGTATTTATTTATTTATTTATTTCTAGCTGCAATCCGCGCTCGGCCGCTTGAATACAATGACTTTGCAAAATCGTCAGAGGCTGACTAAATATATTTTAATTTATGTTAACCGGTATCGAATATATAGTCATATGAAATTGGTGAAAGAATTTTATATCGACGTTATAGACAGACATTCAAATTTTATTTATATTATAGGTTTTTATTTATATTATACGATAGGGCCAGATTAAGGAAGTTTAAGGGATGTCGCAAGTTTATGCAGATGCAGTCGTGGGAAACAGCCAGTAAATAAATAGGTCCAATGAACATGGCCGTCTGTTCCTAAGGTAGGAAATTTAATGTCTGTGTTATATTTATTTATTTATAGCACACAAAACAGGTTAAGCTAACAATATTTGGATTATTCTAAAAGTAGTTATGTTCTAAGCGTCATTAAGGGCCGGCAGCGCATCTGCTGTCCTTCTGGTCGTGCAGAAGTCCATGGGCGCCGGTAGGCACTTCGGTGCCTACTGCCTGCTCGTCTGCCCCCTTGTAATAAAAAAAAAAAGGTTGTAGAAATCGTGGGGGTTCTGAGGATGACGTCAGATGGCAATGGGTCATCTTAACTCACCCCACAGCCATATCCTCTACAATCTAATTGGATCCTGGTACTGGAGCGAGATCAGGCTAAGAAAATGAAGAACCATGCATTTATACACATGAGTTTTGAACTCTAGGGAGTCAAAATAGATATCCATAAACATAAATATATTTTGACCAAGAATTTCCTAACTGCAACGACTTATTATAAGGGAATAAGGTTCAAATTCGTTTGCAATTATAAATGATACCTTAGAGTTTAGTGAACACTAATACGGCACTGCAATCGGAAGTGCCAACTTTACGATCGAGCTTCGTAATCGATTGTATACGTGATGAGCTTTCCAATGCCCGCTTAGAAGAATGAGCTTAAAGCGCCTGAAACAAATAATTTATTTAAAATGAATGTTCTAGGAATCGTTAACAATTTATCGTTAACATTAAATGTTAACGAATTTTAAAAATAAAGTCACCGAACTTATAAAAAAAATTAAAAGTTTGGTACTTTTAAATATAATTGAAATGCCTGCTATCCATTTCGAAGTCACATTAATTATTTGAAATATATATATATATTTTTGTAGCTGTGTTAACCTCCTCGGAAGGAGTTTGTGACACAGCTTATCAGATTGTGATAACATTTTCACTACATGACAAAAGAATACGCTTTGTGCAATACGTACAAAAAAAATTACCTCTTAAGTCGTAAATCGAAAATATTATCGCGAAATTTAAGCCAAATTATTAGACATATGTTAAATTAAAGACGTTCATAAAAGTATTATTGAAGAAAAATAAAATGTACCCTAACGTCAAAGAAGAAAAGAGAAAAATATATAATGTTAATTTTTTTTTTCCTCTTGACTTTTTTAGCATACTTTATGTTAGTATATCTAAAAAAAATTACCAAGCAACGATAATAATAACTTACACCTAAATTGATTAAAACGTTGAAAAAAACATTCCTTCATTTCCATAACACTTGGTCGGTGAACCGTGTTATGCGAAATATCGACCCCATTAGAAGGGAGAGGCAGAAAAGAATAGACATAATAATAATAAATAACTTATTTATTTCTGTCTTAAACAACTTTTCGTGGTAAAGATGGGACCTCCTATTAAGTATCAACGATTCTTCTAGCAGAAGATCTCGATCTTCCATAACAACAGTTCTGAAATTAAGTAATACAATTTTAGTCATAATTCCACAGTTACAGTACTTTTATTACAAAATAGATTATAACCATGACTTTTAATGCAACGTTGCCCATCTTTATAGCGTGCATACTAGTGCCAGCCACGCTCAGTCAGTTTGACGACGTCCACGGTCGAAGACACACCATGTCGTGCATGTGTCATCTGTCCGTTACAATCAGTGTATCTATTTATCAGTGTTGCCATCATAAAAATCATGATCTAAAATGAATGCCATTGCTTCCTTCAATGACATTTTTGATGACGATGCGACAATGCTACCAACATTGAGAATAGTACAATTAATTCTGCATCGCATAGAAGCGTACAAAAAACACAGGCATTAAGTTGCCTACCTGAGGAACAGATTACAGACGTTGGCGTAATAGATCTAAAATATTCCTCATTTATGATTATTTTCCAACTTTGACTAATAACTACTCTGTTTGAACATTGGCATATGAGGTACTAGTATTTACTAATTGGTACGCTACAGTAAACGTATATGTATGTAATTACAGTATGTAAGTCGTGAAATCCTGTCGTGAATTCATGCTGTTAATTAGTTTGTAGCAAATGAAGTGATTACTTACAAACGAGGAATCGTCGCAATGATTCCAAGTCACTGCAATCCTTAACTAAGCTTTCATTAGCCGGGCTTGATCTCTTTTATTCCGAACGATCCCCTTTTAATTGTCACCTCCCTGAGACGTCTTTTCACAGGATAATGGGATTGTTTATACAACAAAAGCGGCCTTTGTTATTTCTTTGAACTTTCTTCAAAGTTAGTTTTGCTTACTTGGTTGGCTGGTGTAGTTTGTTTTTGTGTTTTGCGATGCTCTTTTACTTCTGTTTCTTTAAATAGAGCATTCGTTTCTATTAAGATGTTTATTTGGTTAATACGTTAACATTTTTAAGCAATATAGTTTATAACAATTTCATATTCAGCTGCAGAGTTCTGCTTGACACGTTAGACAGTTGATAAGTAAATTAAGACATCTAATCCTTTAAAATCCTTTTATTCCAGTTTAATATCAGTTAACACAGCATTTTAATGATGATTTTTAGAGTTCTTGTTTGTACTGTTATTCATGTCATGTCATTCGTGAAATAAACTAGTGTGCGCCTCTGTACACTCCTCCGATCATCGACTTAATATCTACTTTCATTTTAATTTAATAATCATTTTAATAAATTTCAAGTTATGGCATTCTATTTTTTTTTAATATTTATAAAATCTTTAGCGGTTTTCTGTCACTTTTCTGTCATAAAATAAAATAACTACGAAGCGACCATAGCGCCCGCTGCAGTGCTGCCACTCGGGTTCTAACCTATCCTTAACGGAGTTGAGTTTTTAGTCGTTCAAAAGGTCATGCGTCACCACAATGCTGCTTTCTATGATGTTTTTTATTCATAAAGAATGTAAAAACAAAATTAATTATTAAAAAGAGGAGGTCGTGGCCTAATCAGTGGTCGGCATTTGAGTCGATCACTAAGTTAAGTTGCTCTGGCTGCAACCGGGTGTATGTATATAAATGAATCCCAATTTCCCTTGGTCACGTCATCACGAGTGAACAAGTGATTCGATTTCGCTAATTCTTTTTTGTGTTGTGTTTGTTTGTGTAACGTAAGGAGGTTTTTATGAAAGAAAAAAAAATAAGAATATTGCGCGGATAATTTATGGCGTTTGACATAACATGCGGAACGGGATTTCGTTTCTTTATATAAGAAATCATTTTTACCTTTCAGGTCTTGAAATATTTGATTTAATGTAATATTTTTTTATTGTTACAGGCTGGCAAAGTCTACTATATCAGCCGCTGTCAAATACAGCTTAGTAATCCAAAATACTCAAATATAAAGCATCACTATGAATTGATTCTTAAAATGGATACAAATATACAAGAGTGCAATGAAGACATTTCTGGCAACACCATCAAATATAACTTTGAGACAATTGATAAATTGGAAAAAAAGAAAGTTGGCTCAATTGTTGGTAAGTTGTTAGCTTGCTTCTTTCATGGACATCGACTTGAAGCCTTTATGTCCTTGGTTCCACATCACTGCTTTCATACAAAATTTAAATTTCGCATTGCATGATTATTGTTCTAAGTAACTGGGTTTTTGAAGTCCAGTTTTTTGAGAATGTAGACAAACCATCAAAAATTAGACCATGTTTTGACTACGAAATTGACATGCAGAGACTCTTATTATACAGATGGCTGGATAGATGGGTATACGAGGCTGAAGAAACTACGAAAGCGCTCAGTATACCAGGGGACATATCTAAAACAAAATAATTTTGAAAATTTTATAATAAAAATTATTGGCGTAGACAAAATAAATAATTCCTTCAAATTTACATTGTATAGTTTATTTAAAAAAAAAAGTGAACCGACTTTAAAACTATAAATATAAGAGTATAATATCTATACTGAAAGTATAACTACAACGCAAATACAAAGATTTAAGCTTTAAAAAAAAAATTAGTCACACGGAAGTACTCGCGATTTTTTTGCTAATCTGATCATCTGCCCTCACCGAACACTACTTTATTAAGGCTTCATAATAATAGGGGGTACATTATAGGGTGCAAGGATTCTCCTTGCACCCTATAATGTTCAGGGATTCTCCCTATATGTTTTTCTGACGCGCTCGAGTATTGCGCAAAATCACCTCTTGGGCTTCTATTATAATCTTTCCGAGCTGCGTTTCTTTAAGCGATCGCAACCCTTAAAAACGCACCTATAGCCGTTACACTTGACAACCGCGATCGTTGAGGTCGCGGCGAAAACGTTGTAGCCACCGCTACATAACGAGATGGCAATGTTGTCGCGTGGAAAAGGTTACACCAATGCAAACTAGGTGGCGCTGTACGGATGATGACCGCAGTACACTGAAAATTTCCATACAAAGTAACTCACGCTAGCGAAGTTTGTACTTATGATTACTATACAGGAACAGAGTCACGGGGTACAGCTAGTCTAAATATAATTTCCAAAAAACAGCTTACCAAAAGAAATACCTAACAAAGCTCAGTCATCCAGGTACTATTATTTCATGCAAATATTTGATTGATAAATTATTTATTTATTCAGCACATAAATTGTATTTACGTAAAAAGTTCTCTAGCCTGTAAATATCACGAGAGTCACGCAGAAATATTTACAAATAAATGGTAAAATAAATATGGACTCGACGTTTGGGGAAAATAATAAAAAGTTGCCCTCGTGTCGCCGGACGAAAAGTTCCAAATAAATGAACTGTCAAACTGCGTAGTTTGCTACGGGTCCATTCTAACAAAATAGCAATTTGTCAAAATTGATCAAGGCACTCGAACAAAACAGCGGCGTCTAATCGACGGTGTTGAAATTTAAAATTAATACTTATGCCGGTGACAGACATAGCTTCATTTGAATGATCATGTAATGTGGCCGGGGACTTTGTACAAACGTACAAAAATGCACAAACACTTTGAACTATGTCTGGCTCCGGCATTATACTTAAAAACTACTTCTAACTAGCGTTGTCCTGGTCTAATACCAGTGTCCGCTTCAATTACAGATGATGAGACTGTGGGCGAGTTAAGATGACCGAATGCCTTCTGGGGTCATCTCCGGAACCCCTTAAATCTTACGACTAAAAATTCAAAACACGGAGGAGATCGGACATTATAAAACCAGTGAATAGGGCACCCATCTATCACTCGGTCACGCTGAGAGTTGCTTAACCAGCGATTCGAACCAGCGACTCATATGCTGAACACTGATTACGCTACGATCTCCTCTCCTAGCCTAAAAGCCATAATTAAAAGGGCAGTTAATTAAATTGTTCTAGAGGACTCATAATTCCAAGTAATAGAAAGTTCTTAAGATTGATTAAAAATTTTCCATTTCCGTATCTATTTTTAAAGTTATTGCTTTGTTACTTTACGAAATCAAGGTAACTTGCACATCAATTTAAAGATAATTTAGTAAAGATTATTTCCCTTATTTGGCCAGGAGGAATGGTGAAAATAAATAAAACATTTCCCGCCGATTGACAAGTAACATAAAAATATTCAAGAGATAATGTGCTATGTACATACGATTATTGCATCGAGCGGAAAGTGATTCATTATTCACTTAAGCAAGGTGCGTAATCTTCTTGCTTAACTTAAACTATAAACTTTTCTTGCTAAATATTAAGTATGAAAGTTTTAAAATGGTATAAAATGCGCGTCGTTTTTTTTTGTGAATGGGAGACATTAAACCTCTATGGTAAATTTATATCAAAATAAAAAAGGTGCAATAATGAAATTTTATACAAAATTTCCGTCCTGTTTTGAGTTCTATGCAGAAAATAAATCCTTTATGATCGGTTTTGTAGTCAACAATGATAGACTCGTCTACGCTGGGGGCTTTCTAGAACATTATCTATTCGAAACACGGAGGAGATCGGGTATCAAATATAAACCAGGCCGCCACTTCGCGCTGATCTCATGTGAGAAAGAGGTACTGGTACCCGGACGCGGCGGCCCAATTCGGCTACAAGTGTGGAGCTACCTCTAAGTTATGTAACTTAAACCGACATTTACTTCTTGAGCATATAACCTTACTTTTCCAAACCTATTATTTCGTTTCTGCACCTTCTCTACCTAAACCAATAGATCTCCATAACGCTAAACTATTTTATATTTTATACTAAATTTAGCATGACGGTCTCTCCTACTATTAGTTCAAATAAGGACACATCCTGTTTTATACATATCCAAAATTGCACCCGTGCGAAGCTGGGGTGGAACTCTTGTAAATAAATAACTGCTTACGCATAGTAGTTGGTATTAACGCCTCAAATATTCAATACATAATACCATTGTGCCGCTACCCAAGCTATCGCTTTCAAGAAAAGAGCATGTTACAAAAGAGCATATTAGATACTCATTTCTCAAAGGCCGGCAACGCATCTGCGAGCCCTCTGGTGTTGCAATTGTCCATGGGTGTCGGTAGTCACCACTTAGGTGAACCGCCTGCTCGTTTGCCCCTTGTTATATTAAAAAAAACCCGCGGCTACCGCGAATTAAGATTCAAGGAAGCTATTACAAAATGCTTTGTGGTAAGAAATTGTATGTAATCCTAGGCTTTCCTTTTAGAAATTCTCTTTGTTTATAATTAAGTGGAATAAAAATGTATTTTCATAGAAGCACTAAAAGCTTTGTGCTGTTCTAATTTGATGAGTGCATATAATTTTCCGGTCTCTCTTGAATTATATAAGTTTCCAGCTAATGATTTATCGGTATACGTCCTTCAGAAGTTTCCTATGAACTAGGTTGTTATTAATTCTTTGTATATTAATTAATCATCGTAAAAATTTTCTTAAATAACACAATTATTCTTAATTATTTTTATAAAGGCGATAATAGGTGAATATGGTATATTGTCATCTGAATTCCACCAACTAATCGCATACTTAGTCATAAACTGACCGTGACCGTGACTGAGGAGGTCGTGGCCCAATCAGTGGTCGTCATTTGAGTCGATCGCTAAGGTAAGTTGCTCTGGCTGCGACGGGGTGATAGATGGGAGGCCCATTCTAACACTGGTTTATATTTAATATCCGACCTCCGTCGTGGTTCGGAAGGCACGTAAAACAGTGGAACCCGATTAATGTCACCTTGTGATATTAGTCGTAAGGTTGTAGAGATCGTGGAAGTTCCGAGGATGACGTCAGATGGCAATCGGTCATCTTAACTCGCCCCGCACCCATTCCTCTACAATCTAAGCGGACCCTGGTACTTAACCGGGATAACGCAAGGAAGAAAAAGAAGTCATGAACTGACCGATTATGTTTCCGTGTAAATAAAAGTGCTTTGTACAGTCTGCGAGAAGAATATTGAACAGTTGGTGTATTATTGATCCCTATCAATAAGAACCCGGAGAAGACACCAACGTGTCCGTTACAATTATAATATTATATAGTGGGTAGCTATTGGCCGCTACTTCTTCCGCGTAAAAGTTGGTGAAATTGATAAAAAAAAATGATTCAATTTTTTGCGCGTTGCCCTAATTTTTGTGCCATAAACAATGTGGCTCATGTTATTTTCTGGAATTAGGCATTAGATGTTATGATATGTTCGCACCAGGTTCAATTTAAAAAAAAAATGTAATATAATTTATACTGTAATATCTGTACATCTTTTTCACTCATTACTGTGATGGTACACACGGGTCACAGCTGAAAATCATTGCAATGTTTTATGTGTTTCTCACGTAATACATTGCAAAATGCTGAGCTGTTGTACCCATCTTTAAAACCGCTACAGGCAGTTAACATGTGTTTGTTTGCTAAATTTCTATTTTATTGTCATATATTTATTTGTTAGCTGTTTGTAGTATTTATAAAGATTAAATTATTTTCATTTCATTAATAGCTTCTGTAAATGGGAAAATATCAAACATGCATGCATAGGCACCTTCGGGAGTTTTTGTTATGCACATTGTTAGTTCTGCCAACTTATATTGTTGAATTAAGTGCAATGTTATTATGAATATGCAGGATACTTAATATACGAAATTTAATTCTATTGTATAACAGAAGGGCTGTAATTTGCTAAGAGAAATAAATATTCAACCCTTCAAATCAAATGACAACTGTCAAAGCAAACGTACTTAATATACTCTGTGTAAACCTCTATACTCGATACAGCATTAAAAATTTGTCTTGCAACCACGCTCTGCTACCCATTAATTTAAACATTTTAACTGCTAAATCCAACAGCTTCTAAAATCCTTTATCTAATGTTACATTTTTCATAAAGATGTAATGTTCAATCGAGGTATCTAATGTATTTTAGAAATGAAAAAGGACTCAATAATGAACCTTGGGCGACAATGATTTAATATTTGTTTCAAAATTTTGTTTATTTTAGATTAAACAAATACTAAAAATGGGATAATTGCTAAGAGCAATTTTTTATTGTCATGTAATAGTAAAATTCTTTTTTTTTATATAATTATCATGTGCAGTTATGTGTCTTTACAAAGGAGTAATTATAAAACGGCATTTTCTTCGGTCTCTAGACTATTATTTGTAGACGGACGAATATTTGTTTTCGTTTAAACATTATTTCGCATTTCCTTCACATTTTGGGTTTCCTTCATATTATTTGTTTAAAAAAAAACTAACACCTATATTTTTCTCTTTTCATTAGACAAACCCAATCCGCCGGCATTGGAAGGCATCGAGTGTCACGAGAAGGTTGCCACAATCCGTTGGCGTTCCATGGACAGACACTTCAGATTTGTTTGATAAGATTGAATGACGTCATATTTTGTCGAATCATCGCCTACGGAGTATCGCACAGAGACTTAGCCCGCTCCACGTACCATTGACCTACAAATGTTGCCAGCTTAATATATGTTTGACCGACTACCATTATGATTACCTTTCTTCGGTGAGCTTTGGAATCTATTAAGAATAATACTGAATGAAATTGTTAAACTCCCAAAACCGCTTGTCATTAGGTACATTGACAGCCACTCAGAGCGATTAGTAACATCAGAATGACTGAGTCAAGGTTACTTTCTTCGCGGCCTTTTGACCGCTTGCCGATAAAGTTCCCGATACTCACTATTATTCAGCCAGAAATGTTGATCATTTTTGTTTAGCCCGATGCACGATAGCTTGTAACCTACATATTTATTAGGATTTTATATTTATCTTAGCACCTAATGGTTTTTTTTAAGGAGAGATCATCACCTAGTGGTGAAACGTCATTTTGGTAATTAGTGATCAGATAAAATGCGCCTTATGACCGACATATCGCTTCTGAATACGACCTATTTAGTTCTTTAACGTAATAATGTTATAGTTATAACCTTCTCTTCCCATTGATATTAAAACTAGTGAGCAAAAACCTTCGAGTCGATGGAAATGATTACAATCTAGAATATGGATCAAACATATGTAGCAGAAAACAAACCATGAATTAATTCTTGAAAACTTATTCTTTAAAAAAAATACATTATTTTTATTTAATAACAAATTTACTCGTTTCGAGTAACGTTGAATACAATAATAACTGATGACCCGATGATCGCGAATCTCGCGAAAGTGAAAATGAACTCTTTTTTTTGTTCAATTAAATCTCGCAAAATAATCTGGTACAAGTTCTCGAATAGAAACTACGTCTCTGATTGATTTTGTACTGTTGTAACTTTCATATTGCGAGTACACATACGTCAATACGTGTATTATTTTTATTTATAACTAGCGCTCCCGGCATACGTCCTGTCCAAATATTGGCTTATTTTTCTATATCAACGTATAGTGCCATCTGTTAGTCGCTTACGCCACCGAGCGCCCTCCGCCACGCGCCCGGCACTTTCTGCCTCCGCATTTAAAATCTCTGATATATTCTAAAATAATCATTTTATAGATATACTGTAAAGGAAAATTTTAATTTGCATAGAATGTACAAAGTACCTAACGTACTTAAATGGATAAGGATTAATATTATGTATTCTTTAAAATAGCTTTCCTTCGCTCTATTTATTGGTGAAAACCGCATTATAATCCGTTGCGTGGTTTGAAAGATCTGCGCGTACAACGCTGGGAAACGACTTCATTTTATACTATGTAATAATTTAGTAGCTAATATAGAACTATGTCAATGTTAGGGAAGACACTAGCCCCTATGATACGGGCTTATCTAGTCTAGGTTAGCACAAACTTTTCGAACTTGGGTTCGAAAAGTTTGTAAGTGTTGTTGTTGTAAGTGGAGGAGTCGATTTTATTTAGGATTAAAATGTTCGTACTAAGCCCACCGCAGACCCTTCTTAGCGTCAACGCGGGTTGCATTAGCATTGATTAAAAGCGTGACACGATTAAGACTTGCCTCCTGTGGGCCTAACACGAACATCGTGTCAAACAACTTGCGTCGTGCGTAAAGTTTTTCATCCACATTGTGAAAATAGATTCCGTCGAATATGTCATACGAATACGTTTTAAATGTTTCCACTAAAATACTGCCTTCATGTAACATATAGATTACCCTTTAGGATTGGTTTGAGTATGACGCATCATTTAGAAAATTTCAAGAGTTTGAAAACCTTCCCAGAGAGGTTCATTTTATTAACCGCATTTATTGATAACAGAAATGAATAGATAAAAAAGCAAAAAGCTTTGGTATATGGGATAATGGGTATATTAGGTGATAAAATTTGATCACTGTGTGAGCAATTTAGTGCTGTAAAATAGCCAATTAGAGCTTTCTTATGAATATTCTTACCATGTCCCTAGCTTCCAGATGTAACATATTGGAAAACTTCATCTTTAACACAACCCAATATGATTACAGTAAAACTCATATCTGTTAACAAGAATTAAACTTAAATGTATCTAATTTGTCAGTTAATTTAAACATTGCAATAAAAGAAAACAATAAATATATATGTTTCATTATTTCTAATGTAACCGTAGCGCTTACAACAACAGGAACGGGCATAATATTATAGGGTAATATGATGTAATAGTAAATAGCCCAAACTTTGGGCAGGATAAAGCCTACCAGGTACACTAGTAATTTATAGGTTCTTGTATGGAATGTGTTAGTATTAAGACTTAATGTACTAAGGTTAAGTTTCAATGCAATAAACATTTATTTTTTTTAAAGCAGTTCTTACAAGAATGAACATTTGCAGGCTAACTACAAAGTACAAAGCTGGAGCAAGCGCACTCCAAGCAGGAAGATAATTGAAATAAACACATATATTTTATATAATATAAAATAATATATCTCACCTCAAGACTTTCTACAAGTCATGCAAGAAATTGAAAAAAATTTTTTAAATTTTTTGAATTTCTTTCAAATGTGCCAAGCTAGTACTATATTCATCAGCTAGTCCAATACCATAGTGAGTATTTTTTTACTGTAATATTTATCATCATGTTTAATTTTTTTGATTGTAAAAATGAAGAGTCCATAGTAAAAACAAAATATAGAAAATTTATTAGTAAATGATTATATACAATATCTATACAGATATGTACATATCAAAAAAGGAAAACATGAGACGATTTTCTTAGCATTCCATGGATTCACCGTGCGGGTGCCGGGTCCATCGCGTTGCAGAGGAAGGAACCATAGCAGTGCCCTGCATACACCAATTTGGTGAGATATAATTACAGTAAATATTTAATAATATTTACGTAGTATCAGTGGATACTACACTGACTTGTTAGACCAAGTTAGATTACGTGCTCCTAACAGACACATACGGAGACGACGTAGGCCCTCGCTACTTGCTCTACCAACAGCAAAAACGAATTTATTGAAAGAGGCACCTCTTATTCGCGCGCTCCGCACTCTCAATGTAATTGCAGAGGAAATTGACTTGTATTGCTGTTCTCGGGGTGAATTCACTTACACTGCCATGAAAGTTAATTGTTATTAAATATAGTGAGTAATATATAGGTATAAGTTATATATTAGTTTTAAGTTTTAGTAGATTATTATGTATGCAGCAACACATCAAATTGATTAAGTATTCTGTAAAGATGTTTGTGAAAGGAATAAATAAATAAAAAATAAAACAACAGTTTACTTCAAAGAAGAAGAAAAAACAAGGCGGAAATATGCTATTGGCCAGCTAGTAATTTTTAGATATGAAAGAATGGATACGAATTATACAGTTGTTACAAACACAATAAACAGAGA
The DNA here is from genome assembly GCA_024363005.1 of Charaxes varanes. Taxonomy (NCBI): domain Eukaryota; kingdom Metazoa; phylum Arthropoda; class Insecta; order Lepidoptera; family Nymphalidae; genus Charaxes; species Charaxes varanes. The sequence goes on along the minus strand of JANCMC010050420.1, from coordinate 7,823,800 downwards.
ATCGTATGAAAACATATAGAGACGAGAGTATAAAATAAAAATAGTTAAAATAGAACACAAACGGAATATCAATATGTAAATTGAGCAAACAAAACTAACGATTGTATTATAGTAACTGATAAAATAAACAAGACAGTTAACCCCAAAACCTCGGAGCCGCAACAAAGTGAAACCGAATTACAAATCCGCTTAGAATCAATATTATTACGGGCCGTTCCTATTTCTACTTGTATATTCGGAAAGTTTTAGAAGTGCACTGAACCGTACCTTTATGTAAAATCGGGGATAAGCAAATTTCGACTTTAGTGTCATAGATATACATGTTAGAGGTATCCTGTATCGCATGCGTCTAATCTATCGAAGTCTGTCCCTTGCCCTAATGTTGGCTTAGGATGAAAGCTATTTCAGACCCTTCGTAAGCATTTGTTTGCTTTATAAAAAATGTTTACTCATCCTCTTTGGTCTTAGTAATAGATAGTCCCAAATTGGAAGTTTTCCTTTTGTGTTCTAGGTCAATAGAAGGGCTGTTGGATTTCTTTATTTCATCTGCGTTTGTGTTAGTTGTTATTCTATGTTTTTCTGTTTTATATTTGAGGAATTGCTCTTTCATCTTCTGTTCTGCATCATTTGTATGTATGTAAGTCTTTTGTACATAAGTATATATGTCAATGTTGTGTGAATTGAAAACTAAAACCTGATAAAAATATATACATCCAATCAGATGCTTTTCCTGAAAAATAGTAAGCAGGAAATGGCTTTTTATTTATAGCATTCTAGCACTGGTTTATATTCGATTTCCGACCTCCTCCGTCTTTCGGAAGGCACGTAAAACAGTGGGACCCGATTAATGTCACTTTGTGATATTAATCGTAACTCATGTGAGAAAGAGGTACTCGTACCCGGACGCGCCGGCCCAATTCGGCTACAAGCATGGCGCTACCTCTAATTAAAGGTAGGTTATCAATTCGACCCATATGTTGTTTTTTTTTATGTTTGTTACCGCAGAACTTTCGATCTTGATGATTCTTGTTTCATCAGTAAGTGTCTACTAAATTGTATGAAAGTACTATTTATTTTTTGCTTTTTAGTTGCTCGCCTTTTTGTTTTTGAAGGCGGTTTTCTTTTTATTTAAAAATAATTTATAACAAATACATTATGTTGGAGATACGACTGCGACGTTGCGCGTACTCATTAAAATTATAATCGTAAAACTTTGGATGCCACTGTCGAACATTCTGTGACGTCAGACAACGGCAACGGCGTCCAAAGTTTTCCTCAACTCGGGTTTTTATTCTTCTCACGATTTTGCGAGTGTTACAAAAGCTGTTGTAATGCTTATTTTTGTTTTATTTCGGGTAGAATAATTATAATTGTAATAAAAATCGGTGACAAATATGCTAGGTGAATACAATTTTCCGATGCTATTTTCTAGAAATAACCGTATTCTTATATTTTATGACAAATTATTTTTTACTGACCCACATAACTTAATCAATAATTAACTACCATAAACCACCCGACTACGACGTCACACAGATAATATATAAAAATAACCGCGTCTTGAACAACTTTGGTAAACGATTCCTTAGCGGCTCTTCATGAGGGGTCAACGTACGTTTTTCCAAGCAATATATATATATATATTCCTACTATAGTTTTATTGAAAATAATGGTTATAATTTTTTGTGCGAAACTTTTAATGTGATGTTTAAAAGTCGCTTCAAAATAGGAACGCCAGACAGGCGACACAAAGTGTACCCAACTCTGTATACGGCCACATTAATTAACTAACATCATTATATTTCGACGGTACAAGCATACACTTAAAATTTATTTATGCGAATAGATGAATAGATAATTATTCATATAAAGGGTATTATAACAAATGCTCTCATTAGTCACTTGTTCCACATGATTCCAGCACGAGTACGTGCACTCCAGCTCTATTAATCAAAATATCGTTACTCCGAGCATATTTCTGTGGATGTTCCGTGACATGTACGAGAATAGGGCACTGCCCTCGTTATTTCCAAAATGACAACGCAAAATAATGTACAACCGGTTCGTAGGTGCTCTCGGAAAAGCTTGCGATCATAGTCAATGTATTTTTTAAATGATCGTATTATTTTTATATTTTATGTTTGGCTGTAGATAAAAAAAATATATATCGTATTACAGTGTTATTCTATAACAGAAATTTAAACACCGATTCAGAGTATACCTTTTCTTAGTCACAAAAGGTCATCGGTGAAGAATGTACCAGGAAATCTGTAAAGTAGGAATTGATCCTCACTGGACTTTTGTTGTAAGTACACCTATCTTTAACGACTAGCTGTGCCCGCGCCTTCGTCAGCGTAAAATAAGGTAAAAAAAATGGATTCTCGTTAAGCGTTATGATATATGGCCTATAGCCTTTCTCGATAAATAGGCTACCTAATACAGAAAGGATTTTTCAAAACGGACCAGTAGTTCCTGAGATTAGTACCTTCAAGCGAACAAACAAACAAACTCTTCAGCTTTATATAATATATATTAGTATATATAAACTAATCTTAGTTTGAAAGGAACCAATACCATTAGTCATACTAAAAATATTTAGCGTTTCATAATTGCATAACGTAGATGCAATAGTAAAAGTAAATTCACACCTATGATTTAATAACACTGTTGTCCTTTAAAATAAACAAGAATACACGACGACCTTAAACCAATTCCTATTATTTTTCCAAAAAAGATACACATGTAAAATATATATGCTTACAAACAATACCGGCTTCCATTAAGCTTTATTTGTCGATACAAATAAAAATGAACTTGTCATTTC
>JANCMC010050420.1:7800857-7820876 GCA_024363005.1 Charaxes varanes | reverse complement strand
ATATATATGCTTACAAACAATACCGGCTTCCATTAAGCTTTATTTGTCGATACAAATAAAAATGAACTTGTCATTTCTCTTTGCAATTTTTAAATACTTTTTTCATGTAATCTATACTAATATATAAAGCTGAAGAGTTTGTTTGTTTGCTTGAACGCAATAATCTCAGGAACTAGTGAAACGATTTGAAAAATTCTTTCTGTGTTAGATAGCCCATTTATCGAGGAAGACTACAGAATACATATCATCAACCTAAAATTGAATCTATTTTTTATTAAGTAATTTTACGCGGACGATATCTCGAGCGGCTAGTAAATTATAAATCTATTATTCCTTTTATTTTAGGGATAATAGCGATCATCGAAGAATGTCTTTTAAGTCGAAAAGGGTGGGAAAAGATTTATATCGTAAGTTTTATAGTTCGTAAGGCTATAGGCCAAATATCATCATGGTAAAAATGAATCCATTTTGTTACCTAATCTTATGCGGACGAAGTCGCGGGCGCAGCTAGTTCATAATACAGCAATGAATAAAACTCAGTTGTAGAACTAAAGCAAGACACGGTCAGACAAGCTAGTATACGTTTCAAAAGGGCACTTTTAATTGTATTACATTTCACGTTACGCGCCACAATAACATTCCTTTTCACGGAACTGGTTTCTTCGCTTATTGTCTTCAATCTTAAAATATATCGAAAAACTTGTAGGAGGATATCTGGAGTTGAAACAACTTACGAATAGAATAGCGTAACGTAATAAGCTTAACTTCGGAGAATCTGGAGGTCCGCGACCCTATCTTTTGTAGTCGACGGAGCTCTATTTATTATGTATTCTAACTATGCATTAGATAGAATAAAAACTGATTTGATAGATTACTGGATGATATTTCTTTGTATCGTGCTTGTTTTTTATGAAAAGTAAAGGCGTATGTATTTAAAATACACACTTATATTTAGACAGAACCCACGATTCTAGAGTCTTAATAATTCAAAGGTGGAAAAAGTGGACTCGCGTCCGTAAGAATGTAATATTTGACCTCAAGGGTTTATTACTGCGCCCACTTCTATCACATCATTCTATCTTTACGACTACTCAAAGGGGGGAGAGGGTTCATCCCTAGAATTGTTACAAAAATCACATCCATATCTTCTCCAACTTACCCGACACTGGCCGAAAATTATTGCAACACATTGGACGCGAATTTTGACATAATATAAATTTATAAAAATGTTATTTTTTGTTTAATTATTGTTGGTAATATTAGATTAATATGTCAATATTAATTACGTATTCTATACTTTTAAGTTTCTTTAGGCACATTGTCAAAAAAAGATATATACATAAGTAATAAATAATTAATCATATATTTAAAAAAAGACATTTGAATACTTTACCGGTTTTGGCCGAGTAATGTAGACAAGTGACGTGAATAATATTTTTTTTACTAAAATTGAGTTTACGGCATGCGCGTGTACGGACTTTTATTCTCAACTTCGAAGAATCTAGAGGTCCGCGACCTTATCTTTTGTAGTTAGCGTGCATCTATTATCTATTCCCACTCTATACTTTGGATCTAATGAAAGAAATAATTTGATAGATGACTAGGCCGCTTTTCATCATTTACTAGTGGCCCGCACCGTCTAGGCTTCACACGTGCATTGTGACCAAGTATAACTAAAAAAAAAAATTGACAATTCGCAGAAAGTATAAATAAAAAACTATTGGATGAATCTATGGGAAAATATGATTTTCTCATATTTATATTACATTAATTAATAATAAGTAATGAAATAATTGAAAATTTTAATTTAAGTGTTCGGATCGCTGTCAAAATTTACTGTATAACCCGCTGGGTTAATTTGAAGATGAAAAAAATTACCATAATCAGTCTAGCCGTTTTCGTTCCATAGCGGACATACATACATACATAGAATATTAATCTATACTAATATACATATAAAGCTGAAGAGTTTGTTTGTTTAATTATTTGTTTGAATACGCTAATCCCAGGAACTGGTCTGGTCTACTGGTCGGTTTTGAAAAATTATTTCAGTGTTAGACAGGCCATTTATCGAGGAAGACTACAGAATACATATCACCCAGCTAAAATTGAATCTATTTTTTTTAAGTCAATTTACGTGAACTAAGTTGCGGGTAGCCAGTAAATTATAAATCTATTATTCCTTTTATTTTAGGGGAAAAGCGATCATCGAAGAATGTATTTTAAGTCGAAAAAGGGAAGGAAAAGATTTATATCGTAAGTTTTATACCTATTTATGGAAGGCTAATTAGTCAAGTATATTGGCCTCGTAATACAGTTGATAGTAATTTTATAACTTATTTTTTTGTTGATAAACATATTCGGACATATTCATAAAAATATAATAATTCTGGTGGGCTATCAATTAGTAAACGAGATATTATACAACAACTTTAAGTATGGTTGACAAAAATATACAAATATATTATATGCCAAAAAAGGACAACATATTTTAATTCGAGAGGTTTAATTTTTTTGTGGTTTAAATCTTTGTCACATTATATATATGACGGCTGAAGTAGCACGTGTCATTTTTTTGTATGATAATGAGTAAACGATTGGGCCAATTGGTTGCAGGATTGAACCTATTGGTCTAGTGTACACGTGGGCGGTTCAACTGAGTACTCTAAACCAGCGATCGGCAAACTTTCTGCTGGCAAGGGACTCATCTTTAAGAATTTAGATGCAGCCGGGCCACATTGTTAAGCAATTTTATATGGGCGGGCCACATTTGTAAAATTAATATTTGAAAATAGACGTCTATTTGTCTATTTACGAAGGTAGACATTTAAGCGATACTAAAAATAACAAATTTCTGTAAAATACGGCAAAACTAACACTCGTGTAACGTTATTAGCTTATTTTATTTCTTTATAAGAAATAGATTGCCATTTACGAAATAGCCGCGAGCCACAAAGGAGGGTTCGCAGGCCACTTAAGGCCCGTGTGAGGCGCGTTGCCGACCGCTGCTTTAGAACCCATAGTCTCGACGATTCGTTCCAGACCTTTGAGGTATGTTTATGTGCTCTTTTCTTTAAGACGTACTGGTGCGAAAATACCGGAACTGACAACGGACGCCACAGAGAAGTTGTACCAGGCAAGAAATTCTTAGAAAATCGCACTTTTGGTCATTGAGTCTGTAGCGGCGGCTACATCACTCCATTTTCTAGGTGTACCTTTCTACAAGGTGATAAAGTTGAAGTTTTGAGTCCTGACATGATGTCCTGAGGTAACTTTCGGCAGCCGATATTAGTTCAAAAATCTATACATATAAAAATCAAACGTTGTTCGTTAGTCTTGTTAAAACTCGAAAACCGCTGCACTGTATAAATTTCTGTTTATTTTATTTCATTCCCCTTATTTAAAGGAAAGTTTAAAAGGAAATAAAGAAAAGAAAAGTCGAAAGAGTATTAGAAAAATACTAAAAGATACAAGTTCGTTCGATAATTCAGAAACCTTCAAAGAGGCGACGTTTATACTAGACGTGCCATGTACGCCCCTAGGATTTCAGCATTCAGATGTGGAGTCTTGAAATTTTCCATGTCGATAAAACATACTAAAAACTCATTTGGAATTATTAATTCATTATTTTGAGTATTGAAGTGATTTAACAAATACCTCTATCGTGTACTAGATGTTTGAAGTCAAGATAATTGTAAGAAAATATATTTTATAGGCACGGAGAGAATAAAAAAATTATCTCATTATATACAAATAGACTCATGAAACGAAATAAAGCAAAAAAAAAAAGTCAGCCTGAGATGCGATTCAGTGCCTCACAGTAGAGATTCCATTGCTTTCGTAAATAGGCTACGGTAATAACCAGTAATATAGTCATATGATTTGTATGAAAGGCCATTTGAAGTTTCCAAATGAACATGCTAAATTCATTCGGAAATTATTTGAGTGAAATCGATGTGACCTTTGAAGTTTTTAATAAATACCTTTAGTACCTGATGGTTCCTTACCTTAAACGCGATCAGATACGGAACCCTTCTATAAAAGCGTGTTTCGACACACTCTTGACAAGTTTATTTAGAAACTTTTGCGTATGTGTTTACTTATAAATAAAATATATATAAAAAAATAAAACGAAAAAGCAATTGATTAAAACACTCCGTTTATATGTTATAATACTCTGTAACACGTAAGCTTAAATTAATATAACTACAATGATAATTATTAATTACAATAAAATTCTACATTGTTCAATTTTCTTAACAATAAATAAGTCTCCACAAAAGTAACTTAATATCTACAAAAGAACTTCGCAATGGTTAAGGTACATATTCAGTCCAAGAAAATTAATTAAAAAGAGAACTTAGATAATATCAAATTCTCCTAATGAGATAAAGAAGGGAGGGATAAATTACCTCAACTCAATAGCTATATTCAAGATATTTACACTTCCCCTACTAATTTAATAGTATTATAAATGTATGTATGACTTGAGGTTTGCCAAAGAGCCATGGAACGCAGCATAAATGTAAATAAAACTGATAGAGTTCGGAATACCACCCTGCGTTTCATTACTTGGGTAATGGATATAGGGAAGAAGTCAGCAAAGCTGAAGTGGGAATGGACTGGGCACGTGGCTCGAATGGACCCGCAAAGGTGGGCCAATATCTCGACTTCTTGGATGCCCACCATGGCCGCAAGGAAGGTGGATCAAGAAGGGGGAGGCCTTTGCTCAAAAGTGGGGCACAACAAGCTATTAAAAAGAAATGTTAAATATAATAAATGCCAAACGATTTTAATTCAAAATGATGTCTTTGTACATGTCACTTTGTATCAAGGATAGATAACATTTACGATTACTCCTCTATAGAACAATAGGTCGTTTTTACGAATTTTCTTTTATTTAATATTGTAGCGTAATTCACAGTGTCACTTTAGCACTTATCATTTTTGGGAACGGGCAATGTAACGCAGATGCGTCGTTGGCCTTTGAAGAATTAGTATGTTTTTTTTTTGTTTCAAAAACATGAAAACTGGCTGTCTCAACCAGTGATATGTGGCGCGATGCAAAAAATCCCTTGCAAATCACACAGTTGTTTCAAGAATTTTCAAAAAAAAACAATTCACAAGAAAAGAGCATACTCATTTCTCAAAGGCCGGCAACTCATCTGCGATCCCTCTGGTGTTCCAAAGGCGTCGGTAGTCACTTGGGTGAAAGCCGGCTGCTCGTTTGCCCCTTATTAAAAAAAAAAGGTTACTACCTTTTTAATTATTCAATATAAAGTTTTCCATATTCAAAACCAATTATGAAATATTTAAAACATAAAAAAGAAAAATTCAACTTTATTATTTAAAAAAAGACATTAGAGGATTCAGGTACATGTATTTAAATACCAATTTACTTTGTAAAACGTACTTTGCTCGAATATCTTAGCTACGTTCATTTGCTAATCTAAGTAATATTTGCATTTGTTTCGAGTACATGTGTGCGAGTTTGCGTCATTAGAGTGGCTCATCTCTCCTCACCTACGCCCTTATCAACCGTTATCAACGTTGCATACGTACGTTTATAACACACTATGAGCTATGTTCGATACTTGAATAGAAATATGTAATGTTTGATTTTTATTAATACAACAATACCTGGTCTTTATTATGACAACACTAAGGTTACTTTTCACCCTACCTCTGCGTCCGTAATTAATATTTGATTTTTATTATGGCAACACTGACTGTTTCTTTACCTCTGTCTTTTTAGAATCCATGGGCGGCATAGGCCTAACAAAGGCCTATATTTGTTAACAAATTTAATGAACTTTTTAACTAGCTCTATATGTGCTATCTATGACTACGTGTTTGTAAATCTAAACAATCTTCTAACAAAAACTTGTGTAACACAAAATTAAAATAAACACAGTTTAAAAAAAAATTAAGCATATAAATTGTAATTTAATCTTGTCATTGTCTTACCACACAAATTACATGAAACTATACCTCAATTAGAATTATTTTAATGCTAAATAAACATTAGATTATACGTTATTCTATTAAATAATTTATTTTTGGGCTGCTAAAACCTTTCAGTGTTTCTAGAAATCTTGTCATATCTTACAAAAGTGCCATCTGTAGTTTACTCGTAAAAACTCGTATTCGTTCCAAGCGCACGTAACGCCGTTTCAAAGCGACAGGTGATGTAAATACGTGCCTACTAGTTCGCAAGATTTCCGCTAGATGGCGCTGATTGCTTGAATGATTACTATTTTTAATTTTCAGTGTTAATAAATCAAATATGATAAGAATTTTATGTTGAAAATTTATGATATTAAAATTTAATAATTATTATCTTTTATGTAATTTAAAATATGTACTTTAGTAGTTCTTAAAAGAAACTAAATTATTTTAATACAGCTATCACCAGAATTTATCTTTTATTTTATATCAACCTATAAGAAATTTATTGAAATTGCTCTGTGCTTTGTTTGTTATTCCTAAAAGGAATACTCAATATATTTTTGTATTTCTATTCAAATATAACATATATATATTTATTATATTAAAGTTTTTAATAGGTTTGGTTTGGGATAATTTATTAGTAAAGTTATAAAAAAGTAACAAATTACTAAGCCGGAATAATATTTAAAAATTTAGACTATCTTACATCACTAGTCATGAGACAGATTAAAAATAATATGACAGGACAACTAGTTTCTTGATAGGTTCAAAGGTTGTAAAAAAATTATGCTGTTATGTTTAACTTAAAAATTAAGGTAATTACCTTAATTTTAGACATGCTTTTTTACCATTATAATATGTAGAATAAATGTCAGGAAAACATATCAAATATACATACATTTATCGTATGAAGGAAATTTATAAAATAATGTACAGACAGGGGCTCTTTTCGAATTTAGTTATTTATGTTATGTAATTCTTAAAGTTATTGAAAATAATTATTCTACCAACTAATTAATATTCTATTTTAAATTCATTTGCCCTTCATAAATACTTTAAAATATGGATATTATGAGCGATGATAATATTTCTTATTTAGTAATTATACAAAGATATAGTTTATATTCGTGTTATAAAAAAAAACTAATGCTACTATAACAATATTATAGCAACAATTTAGCAGCAGCCCACTGTACCATTGCTTTTTATTCTCTTTGGCACGTGCCTGCATTAATTCAATAGGGACTCGTACAGGGTAGCGTTTTTTGCTCCTAGTTTACAATTTACATTGTCTATGCAAATAAAACGCAAGTGATTAATACACTTTCGTAATGTACATGCATTAAAACACTTCATATTAAGAGTACATATTTATTTTCTTTTATAATACTTCGAAAATAAAAATTTGGTGCTCTCATGTGATATTATGTCGATCCTCTACGTGAAGTATTTTCGATAAAATTTCTAGAATAAATGCATTCGATGATTCGATACTTAATAATATTACAAAGAGGAAAGATTTTATCGTTTCTTGGTATTGAATGAGCTCGGAAAGTATTGAACCGATTTGAAAAATTCTTTCACCATTAGAATCCTACATTATCCCTGATGAAGATAGGCGATAGAATATTTAAAAAAAGTTAGTAATATCAAAACTTATATAATGGAAACACTTGTGTGAAGTTGGAGCGGACCGTTTGTTTCATAAAAGCACTGTCTTTATGAAAGAATGTATATAATTTTTTCCAGAATACTAGAAACATTTTTATATTGGCATCATATTATGAACAGCTCTGATAGAATAATTTGTTGAAGGGTTTTTTTATATTGCAAGGGGTAAACGAGCAGGTAATTCATCTTTATGACTAGCGACGCCTACGGACATCTCGGCCATAGCCAGGCCAACAACTAAGAGTAGGAGTTTCATCTTCAGCGTTAAGTGCTTTAAAAAGTTTTATTGCATCATTTTATATACAAATATCTTATCACAATTTTTATTTATTAATTTAAGCGATTTGATCAACTTTTTAAATTCACCGAGATAGTAAATACATATTTCATACAGATTTTCTTTATCAGAGCAGGAAATCATAATTAATCTATATTCAACGATAATATCTAAAACAAGGCATAATAATAATTAGAAATCGCCGGCTGGTAGAAATTCGCCCACAAACCTTTTTGCGTACAACGAAATATATTCTTCAATTCACTGACAAATATAATAAAATTTAACAATTACTATTATATACTATATTACAATACATGTGTGTGTAAATGGTGTAAATCGTTAGCCATTGGTGGGCGTGTGGTTTTATTTTAATAATTAAATATATTAATATTGCATATTAAAAAAAAATTAGCAGTCGCACACCTTCCTCTATAATATGAATTACAGTTGTGCCAAATTTCATACTCAATTGTTCGCGCAATTTTCGTAAAACGGTAACTAATGTTTTTGCGTCACGTATTAATATATAAATAATGTGAAGGATAGGTGGAAGGGGCAGAAGAATATTCGGAAGGCTGACCCCACCAGAATGTGATATACAGTAAAAGAAAATAAGAAGATATCTTAAAGAAAGAAGAAAAAAGAAAGATATTATATACGCACCGCATTACTCTTCCTTCTTTAAATGTCTCTCCAAAGATAGATAAGATAGATAGATAAGTCATTTATTGCATAAACTGTGTACAATACATAGGTCTAAATTAATAGGGTAACAACAGTTTGCTATTTTAGGCGTGTAACAGTTAATTATTATTTAAATTACATTCAGTTTCAAATCAATCCAAGTAACAGTACAAATTCAATGACATGCATGTGCCCAAATCTTTCCAAAGTAGATATATAACGGACCAGCAACTTAAAATTTTGAAAAATAATAATATATTGTTAGAACACAATTTTACTAAAACATAAATCTCAAGATACATTCAGATTTTTAAACACTAACTTGTATTTTTATTTTTGAAGATATGTTACATAACTGTCATAGGTTTTTTTGTCATATTCTTGCAGTAGATCATATCTAAAACTCCAAGTACAATCTTGAAAGATTTGACAAGAAGCTGCTTTGTCAACATGTATAGGATAGTCCATTTATATAACATACTAGCGGATCCGGTAGACGATGTCCTGTCCGAACGTTGGGCTACTTACTAATTACTTCTATTATCTTATATCATGCCCGTTACTGTTCCCGTCCCCGTTCCCGTATTATTAGAAATAACGAATGACTACAAATCGTTTCTGCTTTGTGCAGCGGTAATAAAGTGCAAATTGACTCTTTGACGTAAGGAACACACCAACATTGCGTAGCCTCGTTAGGCATTATCACGGTACCTCCTGGGCAAAGTTTGAATTTACGACAATATTCAGTCAGTCGCATTTTTAGACTGTACGCACTCTGCGTTCAGTCTCAAAATGCACGCCCCTCCAAACCACTAAAATTACGTTAAATCGATCGTGCGATTAGTTGACCTTACAGTGCGTGATTGATTTTTTTTTTTATTTATTAGCCTGTTGTGTCCCACTGCTGGGCAAAGGCCTCTCCCTTTTTGATCCACCCTCCTCTTTCCTGGGCCAATCTCATCTATAACTTATTATTATTATTTATTTAATATTTATTTATACAGTAAGTTATATACAACTTCATATCCAGAAACTCCAGAAAGTTTATGAGGATATGGCACATTCCTCAGTATGAAGAAATACTATTATATGTACTATTATCATTGCAATTACTTTTTAATTTCACACTTTAAAATAATGGTTTTTATTGGAGGAGCGAGCATTTTTAGACTGTACTATATATACTTATATATGCTATACTATAATTTAGTGGTTTATTTTGTCAACAGAAATAATTCTGGTAAGGGAAACTAATTAGGTAAAATAAGAACCTGTTCCAGGATATATCTCTGAGGTGTCACTTCTATCGGACAGCGATGAGACTTTCCGTCTACTCTGTATCGAGTCCGACCTCCGATTTATAACTGTAATAAATTGTTATAACAACACTTATTAATTATTATATAAAGTGTTAAAGGAACAAGTATAAATAGTAGTCTTCTCAAAAAACACGAAAAATCGATTGCAAATGATGGCGACATATTGTACACACACCGGGAGAATTAGCGGAACACGAAAAAGGGAGAATATAAAATAGTTAGTTCTATTTCTAAATATATAATAATTAAACATGAAACAACAATTAATTATAATGTTTCGACATTAATTTACAACAAAAACTTAAAACTATATATATAAACTTAAAAGACTTAAAGATTCATGTAAAAGAAAAACAAAACTAAACCTTAATCAGAGAGCACTGGGGGAAATACTCGATATTAAACATTTATTTAATTAATTGTAAACCGTCACAACATCTAAAATTTTCAATTGTGAAAAATGCATTATGTTTAGTTTTATTTTTATACCATTAAACTACGAGTATGGCGTTGTACATGATTGTCAAAACATGTTAATTTATTTATCATTTCATGTTTAATTATTATTTAAAAATATAAATGTAACTGTTTTAAATTCTCGCTTTTCTGGTCTTTAATTATGCCGTTGTTTATATAATGAGCAAAATAAGGGCATAAAAACGGTTGTTTTTGATTGTGTCATAGTTTTATCGATTACCAGTAATGAATTTAAAAGTGCATGAGAAGCTAAACTACTTTGCTTTAATCCTCGAATGAATACGAGGGAAAATCGGTGTAATGCTGCAACCCGAAAGCTACACCACCCCGTTCCATAATGGTTCACGGTTTAGGCGTTAATGGCTTAAACATAAAAGATAGTTATTTGCTGTAGCGGGCTTTTATGTAGAACTATTTAGGGTAAACATTGCCTTCATAGACTATATACTTATAACTCCAACAGTTTTTGCAACGCACGCCAGAGTGGTTCGCAGATGGCAGAGTTTTCTCCTACTTACTTGACATTTATCGTTATATTTAGGACAATTCACACGATATCTTTATATTTTATAGCCGATGCGTTATTCTGATGTATCAACTATATTATTGTAAAATTTTATTCAAAATCTTTCTATTGTTTTTCCGTGAGCACCAAGAGCACCAAACATACATCCGTACAGCGATGTGTACAAACTTTCGCGTTTATAATATTAGTAAGACTGAAGCGATCTAGATAAATACATTTCGTGCTGAAGCCGCTTTAAAACACTCGGAGTAATAAGTGCGCTATAAATTATTCATTTAGAATTACAAATTAGAATAATTTAGAATTTTCGGCCTATTCGACGTTTTCTTTGTTCGTTAACACAAATATTCGTAAAGGAAAATGAAATCTCGGATTGCGAGTAAGAAACTAAGACAAAGAAGAAGAAATTATAATTTACTTTGAAAAGGAATTATATTTAATAATTCCTTTTCAAAACTACGGTGATAAAATCTAATTAGATTGTAGTTGATAAAATAATGAATGTTTTGTTTATTGAGAAATATTAGTATTCTTTTTTATTATTCTTTTTTTTTAATTTTACTAGTGGGCTTGACTATAGCTCAGTAAGGTCCGGATTCGCTCAAGTAATTCGGGGATTTTAGTCCATCCTTCTATTGCTGAACTTTCAATAAAGTATCTAATAGATAGTTTTTAATAATCTACTAATTTTTCTATAGTAGTAATATAATAAAATCTATATATAAAAGGGAAGTGGTTTATAATTGATAGTCTGGTAAGAATAGATTTCGCGATTGGGCCATATTAAGGAGGTTTACGCGGATGAAGTCGAGGGAAACAGCTAGTACACTATAGGTATGATAAAATTCTATTTGCATCCGAAGATCGAATGTAAACTCTACTCCACTATAAACAGATTTTTCTCTGAAGACACGCTTTCGCATCGCCAGCTCAAGTGACTTCTGAAGTGCAGAAAGCCGTTATTTTACGTGCACTATCGGAAATGCGATCGAGTTCTGGAATGTTCGACATCAAATATGCTTTTCTAAAAGATGAATTTTTTTATGACTTTCAACAGAACCTATAGGATAATTAACCTCATGCGACAATGATTTTACTTTTATTTTATTAGCCTGTAAATTGTAGCTGGGCAAAGGCCCTCCCTCTCTTTGACCACTCTACATCAAATGACCAGCTTTAAAGTAACACGATTTCTGGAAGGAAAGTTTATTAATAGGTTATGTTTTTTTTTAAAGCATCACGGTAAATTTAAAAGTTATCATTGGTCGATTCATCTACTGTTGTTACGCTCATACCATACCATTTGACTACAACAGCGCCATTCTGGATGGATTAGATGAAGTATTAAGATCTTACTCCTTATTGTATACTCTATACTCTAGTAGCCTAACTAGACATGTCATAAAAAATATAAAGTTAATTTTTGTAAGATTTAGTACTCTACAAATTAGGTTCTTGACCTTTTGCCAAAAGAACAAAAATAAAAAAGTTATAAAACAAGACATAAATAAAAAAGTCATCTGCCGTTATCGCTTTTTTCTTTCAGTATTTTTCAGTAGAGCTTCATATTTTGCGGTTCATGAGTGAAATGCCAAAATTTTAATTTTGGAATCTTCGGCACACACACACACACACACGACCATTTTCGGCTTCTATAGCTCTGTGGTAGGAGGTTGGATTGAAATCAGTGTACCTCACTGAGTCTTTAAGTCATACCTCACATCTAAAATGTATGTACGTCAATGATAAAGCTAGTATAAGCAGTGCTAATTATTTCAATATTGAATTATTACCATTTCCTTTGAATATTTGAACTGTCACTGTTCCGGTAACTGATTCTTGTGAGATTTCTAAAGACTTTCTAGCGTAGACTGCTTCAGGTGAAAACCAAAATCCGTTATATACAAAATCAGCCATCTTATCTTGAATATATTTTTTGAGTCTGAAAATAGTAGGATATAAAGTAATCTCATGTGACTATCCAATCGTAACTGTTATTAGATAAAGAATTGTTTACAATTAATAGGTCATATAAACATTCACAAAAAACAGTGAAATGTCTTTAAACGTTTATAATTAGTCGAGACTAAATATACGTTATGTATAGGTTACTAAACTGTACCTTAAAACTTCTTTATCCAGAGCGTAAGCCTCCAAGTCTAAATGAGCGACGTGTAAAATGGTACCAGCCGGCGTTTCATACAGCCCTCTTGACTTAAGAGAAGAAAAAATATATTATTGCATTATAGGTTAGGAATATACATATAGTATAGTATTCCATTTAAATCTATACTAATATATAAAACTGAATAGTTTGTTTGTTTGCTTAAACGCGCTAATCTCAGGCACTACTGGTCCCTTTTGAAAAATTATTGCAATGCTATTATAGCCCATTAATCCAGAAAGTTTATAGGTTATAGATCATCACGTTAAAACTTTTTACCTTATTTTACGCGGACAAAGTCGCTAGTAACAACTAGTATGATATAATATGAGCTATGGAGAGTAGTATTCTGGGTGTAAACCTGGCCGACAGAATAAGAAACAACTACCACCCAAAACACAGATCACGGATGCGGCCGTTAAAGAGAATTAACCAAAATAGAATAACAATTACTAGTACTTAATCATCATATAATCCTATGCATTAGACAAATATACAACGATACCCGAAATTTCCTTGATGATATGTCCATTGTTGTCTCGTCTAAGGGAGCGTCGGTACCTGAACCAGCTTTGGAAAAAAAGTTAGATGAGTGCTTAAAAATAATATTAATGGGCGACGATAGTCACTTACACGATGAAAATAAAGTGAATCGCCTGCCTCGCTGCGTGTTTATCATATAAAAAGTGGCTAAGAGGTTTCTGCAAAAATATTCAATTTTTTGGCAATAGCAGACACTTATCTACGTACGTATCGTACGTACGTACGTATCTACGTACCTAGAGTCAGTACGTCGTAATTGTAAAATTTCCGGGCCTCTTATGTATTGACTTCGAAACGAGCATCTTACTGTATAACACATTCATAATAACTCCATAATATTTCCAATGCTTACCCGAGCCACCAGTAATGAAGATCGTTTTCCCCCGATAATATTCAGGAATATTCGGCATAGTTGACGTATCAACTTTTTCAAGAAAAGCCATGTCTACTACAGAAATAAAATACAAAATAATATTAATGAGGAACTTCAATGAACTTTTGAAAATTTATCAGCATATCGATTCCTATTGTTTGGAAATATTTAACGTTCTTTGAATATATTTTTAATTTGCTTTATCATTACATAGTATAAAATGTATGTATAAAATGTATCACTTAAGTGTAACTTATAGGAACCATTTTTATCTTTTACATACGACAAAAATAGTTTATTTACGAATAAATAGTTCATCATTTTTTTGTCGTAGTTAGCTAGTTTAAAAAACACCGTATTAATCCTTATCTATATAAATATGCTAGATACTTTTTACATTTTATGCAGATCAAAATTGCCCTTTACAGCATATCATTAATATGTATATCTTAGAAAAGATTTCAAATAAGGTGGCAGAGCGGGCCGCTGGCAAGCGCTCGGTGACGTTAGCGACCAATAGATGGCGCTATAATTTGGTATAAAAAATAAGCCAACGTTCGGACAGGACAACGTCAGTTAGGTCCGATAGTAAAAAAAAATAATTAAGAAACTTAAAAAAAGCTTCTATTTAAATGTAGCGCAAAAATAGAATAAACTATTCCATTAATTTTTTTTGCTATCAACTTATTACGCCCTTTTATTAGCAACTTAGACAATTTTTATAATACAAAAGCTTGCCAAGATACAAGTACTCGTACCTATTTCTTATGCCTGGCATGCACGTGTATGTCCCCATACACGTTACCTTCGTTTCGATTTACCGTAAAAAATTAATTGAAAAGTCATATTCCATTTTGCTTCAATCGCCTGCCCAAGAGTAAAAACCTGCCCCAAACGCGCTCCGATATACCAGCCTGTAAAGGTTGGCTTCTCCGGTAGCAGTAACGTAAATGCCAGGCATTAGTTTGAAAATTTTAAAAATTAAAATCAATCATATCAACTAATATAATTTACTACTTTATCTATCGGGTTGCAGCATTACACCGATTTTCCCTCGTATTCATTCGCGGATTAAAGCAAAGTAGTTTAATTTCTCATGCATGCTATGTTTATAGTTCTATCAACCAACCACATTATGTTTAGTCTCAATATATTATTTTAAAACTGGATTATCATGTATACTTTTTTTTTAATCTATTAAAGTTTACTTAAGTTTACAAAATTTGTCAATATACAATTTTATCAAACCGTTATATTCTCTTAAAGTAGAATTTAAGAATACATTTAAATAGGTGTATGTGTATGCATTTCTGTGTTAAAACAATACAAATAACAGCGAAGCGATCGCAGCGCAATCGTCTACCAGATAATCACTCATTTGAGTGCAAACAACTTCGTGATAAAATAATATGCGTGCATATTTTGAAAGTAACTAAGTTGCATAAATACCTAATTTACCAAGTATATATGTTGATTGTCGTCCCAATACTATTGCAGATTCTAGATGTGATTTTTGTAACACCTTTTATATCAAATAACCAACGTAGAAATAAAGCTTAAGTCATTTTGCCTTTACATAGTTACTTAAATAACAGTAATTACGGTGGCTGTGGAAGTAAATATTCAAAATATGATATATCAGTCTTAATAGTAAATGAACTTAATGAAATACAAATCAAATACTGATTGGGTAGAATAAGCAATATATATTTGTATTAAATATGTCCGTTTTAGATGCAAATGGAAATCTGATGCAGTTAACCTTGTACTTTATTGTATTTGTATAATATGCATTTTTGATAAAAGATACCTAACATAATTTCACCTGTCAATAACAGGCTAGGACCTAATCCAACAGTGTCTTATTCGAAGATATATAAAAAGTTTTTCCTCAATCTTTAGTCTTTCAAGAAAGTTGCTGTTATCCTTTAAAATATTAACGTAGTCGTTTTTATTTTAATGGACCTCTGGTGGTAAACAATCGTCTAAATCGGTTTTATATTTTAAGTATTAATAAGGAGCTTCTCTATTCAGTGCCGGTTTGATATTATGCTGATACGTCATATACGGAAAGACGGAATTGAAACGCACATAACTATCGCACACGCATCGCCTTAAAGTCGCCCATCATAACGCTGACAACCAACGTAAGGGTAGACGTACACTTTGGTATGTCAGATCCTAGACTATATTAAGCCCTCATTCACGCGATAGCTAGCGTGCGTTAAAAAAGCGTTCAAATAGAACATATGGATTCCCCAGTTTATATTGAACAAAACAACTTAGCTGAGATCTAGAGGTTATAAACACTTGCCACTACCTTTGTAAGTGTAATAAGATAATGGATGCAAGGACGGAAAAAAATAGTGAACGAGCGTCTTAATTGTTCATCTCGTTGGTTATTTTAACAGTGTTTGTGCTTGCTTCAATTAATATCAGTATTGATTGGGATAACGACGACTATGATATATATTCATTAATTTAATACTGATCTTGCTTGATATGATAGTTTAATAATTTTATAACTTTCACTGGATATTTTCATAAATTCTTTATCGAGAACAGTACTTCAGTTCAAAAGAAATTTCAACATAATTTGATCATGTAAATCTACACCAGAAACTTAAATCAAATTTATTTCATCAATTATAATTCACAAAAACAAAGAAAAAGTTTTTCAAAGTACTAAAGCATCACGAAAAGTTTTTCACTAAAGAGTCAAATATCAAACAACAAACAATAATAGCAAGAAAAAACCTTTTTACATTCGATAATTCAATATAAAGTATCTTATGTAATCCGATCTAACAAAAAGTCGCATTATAAATAGATATTCCGAGATAATTGAATTGGGTTATTTTTTTTAAAACAAAGCAGCAAAGAGTGCCCTTTGCCAGCAACCTGACACCTTGCCCTGTTGACAGTGTGACAGCCGCCTAATTGATATCGTGTTCCACATTCAAATAAAGCGCTCCTTCCACAGACAAATTAATCTTTTCAAACCTTTTAATTCACCTAGCAACACTTCTATTTTTTTTCATTAAAGCGTTCGAATAATCGTCCGAACGATTGACGTAGTGTAAACAATAACAGAGTATGCATTAGCTGGACGCTGATTAATAGTCTGTCCATCAGTCTATTGAAGATATTTCTGTGTTTAACGTTCTCTATGTTTATGAATGGACGATGTTAATAGAGCATCTACCTTTTACCGTTCGCTTTTCAGAACATTAGAATTTATTTTTTATGACAGGTGAAATATTTTTTATGATAGATGTTTACTTATTGTAATGCTTCTATATGTATTTATGTACTGAACATTTCCTTAACTAGTGGAACGTTGCTGATGAATTCTTGAAAATATGGAGTATTAAATATAATTTTTTACATGTATAGATTAACGCCCTGTTTGAAGTAAAACTTCTTTACGCACGCTTGACTTGGGGAGTAAGCCAGTGTATGCCTGACGAGAGTGTAACGAAAAGTGTGATTGATTGAGGCGAACGTTCAATCAAATGGCCAGCCTGAATTTTACTTTCGACTTCTCTCGGATTCTCTCGACTTCGTGAGCCCGAGCTAAAGAAGTTTTACTTCCGTCGAGTGGTCACACACATACGTTTTTCTGTTTACAATCTCCACACATGATTAATTCTAATACAATTACAGTTGTAGGAGGCAGGTAAGTCATTACATATTCCACGGTAAGGTTCCGCTTGTCCCGCCCGCCGGGCGTCGAACCCGCTTCCGCTCACCGCTCGCCCACCATAGATAATGACCATTTCTTTTCTCTATAAGATCCTTGAATTCATCACCATAATGGTGTTACAGATAGAAGTAATTTTTAAGAAAATTTACATAAATAAATATGGAAGGGTCAGACCTTTTTTGGGTTCCGCCTATTCATTAAATATAATACGTTTAATAACCTTCAAGTTAAATGAAATTTGTCCTATTTTTAAAAGTTTAAAATCTCTTATGTTAAACTACGACATAAGATATTTTATCTTCATAGGATCATTGGAGGTTAATATAACGTTTCATACGATCACGAACATTGTCGTTAATTTTCAAGTAGGTAATAAAATATACAAATTATTTAGTTAATATCCTTTTCGACTCAGTGTAAACACTAAATTTTAACGTCCGTGTAAAAACGTTCGTCCTAAAAAAATATTGAAGAATATCTATAAATTCTTACCGTGCAACTATATCATGCTTGCATCTACAACATTCACATCAATATCGTTCTAACTTAGTATAATACAACCCGTTCAATGCGCAAGATCGGTAGCTTATGACATTTTCTGACAAACAGTTTTTTCTTTGCCAACAAATACAATGTAGTTATCAAATTATAGATACGATCTTTACGTTACATATGCTCACAAATTGTCAGCTGTATAGACCAGTAATTAATCGTGATCACTACACAATACTTAATAAACAAAGATAGCAGCCAAGAAAATATAGAACTTTTGTCTGTACTGCAAATATTGAATTATATTACAAATATCAATAAAAAATTTTTTCAAAAAATAAAACGAAATGTGAATGATTTGTTTACATGAATATATACTACCGAAAATATACAGTATGCTAATTAAATATGTATAAATCGTAAACACCTTAATTTATGTTTTTACTATTACGCCAATATTTAAAATACTTGTTGCAGTAAGCAGATGTATAAAACATACACCTCATATGTTTAGAAATATATATTTTTCCAATAAAATTTAGTTTATAAAATACGTTTCTTTTTTCGTTTAGCATTAATGCTCTCTGTTTACATACAAAAATATAACATCAATTGTTGTTTTCATATTGCGGACATTTTGCAGTCTTATATTACGAATCCCGACAACATAATAAACCGCTTTTATTTTTGCGAATATAACAAATAAAAGAATGTATAGTTCAGATGGATCAATACATTTAACCAATATGCATACATTAGTGGCACTATAATTATTATAGCATAAATACATAACTACAACTACCTGTACTGTAATCCCCCCTTTAACGCGTTAGGTTTATTCCACGTTGCAGGAAAACACATTGTAGGATTATTCTCGTACAACGCGTTTGTATGGCCCCAAATGCGCATAATATAATATTATATATTATAGAATAATATTAATGCGTTACAGGAGCACCGTATTATAAACGGAATAACAGTACAACATTATAAAATACAATATTATATAAACGTGAAGAAGTGTACTAATTATGAAAATATGCATCTTAAATGAATTACTTGAATAAATACGTGAATATGTCATTCTACAATTTAGTAACGTATGTATAGTCACGACCTATCATAAAGCATGCATGTTACTTATTACGATTACAATTAAAGTACATCACTATTTTACCAATATATGTACACATTACAACACCATCAAACTTATTAGCTTCTGTGATCTGACACAATATTCTATAGATTTGTCCTTGCCTGACATTTTATGCCAACAAGTATGCTGTAATAGTCGCGTGGCAGATATACCGACACGATTACCGCGACACAAAGACATACAAAATTGTCAGCTAAGAAAAAGCATCAATACGTATAAACCACAAGGAAGTCGAATTATGGCTAACTTATTAATATTATCGTTTTGTTATTGGTATCGAGATCATATCCAAAGAACGTGGTTATCTGAGGCCCTATAGATTACTCGCTTCAGATTCTCATGCAAAAAATTAGCTAAACTTTCGAAGTATTGCATGGTAAGTACTTTGATTCAGAATGTCATCACAATTTCGATCCCATTATTCTAGTCTTGCGTCATAAAATAGTAAATTACCCGGTTCAAACTTGACGCTGCTGGGATATTATCACACTCGCTCCAAACTTTTAATTCAAGCTATAGTTGGAAGGATGTCTAAAAGATGATTAAATGGATGAAATTATAGAACACCAAATTAAAAAAAAATGGATAGTACCTTTTATAAATACACACACAGTTTGAACATGAACCTTTAAATTTTTTTCTTATACAATAAAAACCAACTGTAGGGTAACCTACATTA
>JANCMC010050420.1:7658730-7800757 GCA_024363005.1 Charaxes varanes | reverse complement strand
GGATTCTTCGATTTGAAATTGACAATTTAATATAGAATCCAATTGCAATCTAATAAAAGCAGGTTATGAAGCAGTCATCTAAAGAGTAAGGTCATGGGTTTATCGCCGGAAATGTCATGATGCATTGCCGTCTTGATCATAGCGGTTATATTTAGATTTTGGATTATAATATCACACGTATTTTCATTCTTTAGTTCAGAAATCAACGTTTTTAAAGCAAAAAAAAACATACATTTTAGGTATTAGTTTTCGCCGCGACCGCAACGATCGCAGTCGTCAAATGCAAAATACTTGAATAAGCACTTTAAACGTAGGCGACAGTTTATTGGAACGCATTTTTAACATACGATAACGTCATACGCTCTGCTGGATGTTTTAGCCATCATGGCAGATTGTTGTATTTTTAGTTTCCTTTTTTTGTTAATCCCTATTCATCTCGTTCACAGTATAATACGTTTCCTTAAGCTTTATGTATATTATTTTATCAGATAAATACATAAGTTTGATGATTTCTGATCAATGTCGTCATGTCTATTGTCTGTATACCAAAAATTACCAAGTACCAAAAATTATAAATAGGATATACGATAAAACAACTTGTTGCTTTTCATCTCCTTATTTTTGCGTATAGTAGAAGCACGTATCGATGTTTATTTGCAAGGTTACATAAATGAAATATTTCTTAAGGAACATTTAATACTCCATCTTAAAATACATAAATATTAATGTAAAATTGACCTCTCAAACCAGTTGTGAACATGTAGTCATGGATAAGGATGAAGGTACATAAATTCCTAAAGTGGCTCCGTGGAATTCGACAAATTTCATATGCAGCAGATTCTTTAAGTTTATATTTCAGTTAAAAAAGATGCCATTTACAAAAGAAATGTATTAGAAATAGGTCGTCTTTTATTGTACCATTACAATATACCGATTTATTAAAATAAGGTGACATATGACCTACATAAAGTCGCAAATAAAGATGGCTGGAATAACAATTTTCTTGAATACGCGGCCTTGGAATTTGTCGCCGAATGTTAAGGTGTTTTTATCAAATGCTGAAAAAATTTCATCACATTTGATCACTGATAGATTTACAATATCAAAGTTGTTATTCACGACTAAAATTTAATACTCTTAATAGCTCAAAAAAACACTACATCGACATTTTCCATTAGAGACGTTTGTAATCAAGTGCTGGTCTATTTATAAATACTAAGAAAAAGAAGATGTGGAAGTGTTACGTAGAAAGTTATCACACATTAAACCCAATAATTTAAACAGTTAACAAGCGTTTAAAACGTTGTTTACTGTTACCAACATTTACTTAACAGTCTGAGCGTGTTGAAAGTTTACTCTTATATAAATGTCCAAGCCTAAACAAATGACACCAATCGACCGGCTATTCGGCTAATCTCAATAAATTTTGTTAACTCGCATGCCTATTACGACGTGTTGCAAACTTTACGTTACACAAATTAAACCTATATAATTATATATTTCCTGGATACTCACTCAGTTGCTTTTTATAACATCCACGGGAACTATATTTGCCATAGCTAATAATTTGTAGCTCTGTTTAACGTAACTAACGATGTTAATATCTACATCTTGAATATTTTTTTAGGTATTTCATCATTAGGACTAATCGCTCTATTTTGCATCGTCAGCAATTATAATTTTGTCACCTCATTAGTCTCCCCCAAATATATTTCAAATCGATAAATATTCAAAAGGTCAAGAAGTGTATCGCGTGTAAAACCGGATCGTAAATATGCATATCACCCATGAAGCAAATGTCGTGATGCTTGTATATATTGTCCAACCAGCAGTTGCTGGCAAACTTTTTGAGCATTACGCGCAATGGAGCGACGCATTTATTGGGACGTGGATATGCTGTTGGCTCTATTGGCTTCGACAGCAAAACCGGGAAATAAAAATATGACAGGCCTAAAGTGGCCATACCGGTAGGTTTTTTGAGTGAGATCTTCTAGCTGCATCTCGACTCGCTCCTACTATCCGTTGTAGAACGCGGACCGCCCCCCTTCTATTTACTATTTAAAAATTGGTCATGTAGGTCAAGTATTTCGAAAATTATTATTTGACATTTTACGTATTTTCAACATATTTAAAATTTAAGTTTGTCCTTCATCGTAATCGTAATAAATTTGAAATGTCAACGAAGCGCTGGCGCTTCATTTGGTTCTATACCAGTTAACTATGCATTATAATCTATATATTTATATAAATTATAATTAATTCATGTAAATCTATATAATTTAGAACAGAAACATATTTTATTCGTTGCAGCCATAAATAAAATAAGTATTGGAATTAACGAATGTTCGAAACATGAATGTCGTTATTAATAAATTATTGTCAATTTATAGCCTTTAGAAATGTTTAACATTTAAGTTTTAACAAAGTTTGTCCAAAACATTTAAATCTAAAGGAAATGGACCTTATAATTTGAAAACTTGTCACTTTTATCAATTATTTTTCAATTGTATCAAGGAATATGTATATAAAAGGTATAGCAAATGATAATAATAATATCATTAAGCTTTCGTGGACTGAATAATAATATAATAAAATACTATTTCCATTTCATATAATACGAATATACCTAAAATTTGTAAATCTTTTACAAAACAGATACCCCATTTTAAAACCTAGTATCAATACTAGTTTTTAAAATGGGGTAGCTTAAGCTTAGGGTGGGGTAAGTTAAGCAGAAAATTTACAGAAGATCGCATAAACGTAAAATATATCAGCCTAAGAAAAGTATGGCTGCCCCATTTCAAAACTTAATCGGCGACACTTTTGCCCTGATGACTCTCCGCCGATACTCTCTCTGCTTTCGTATTTTTGGCCTTAATTATAAAACCTAGTAAGGTGCATCGAACATTTTAAAACCTAGCAGTCCAGAGACTTCTAGATATTTTTAATTGGTTAAAGTAACTTCCTAGGCTTTGAAGTGGTTCCGAGGTAGTGAATGTACATATGTATGAACTAGGTGTCGATATACCTTAAATATTTTTTTTTATGAGAGTTTAAAACGCCGGTGTTTTTATATTTAGTAGGGACTTACCAGTTTATCAGTATTATGCAATAAAACGATTTTTTTAATAAATTGTCCCTTACTAGGAATTTTGAAATAAAAGAAAAAGCCGAAAAGTACGAATGTCATGTCTAAGTCTATTATTCGGGTTTCTATATTCCTCTTATGGTTTCAATAGCAAATAATCTATCAAGATCTAAGCTCTGACCTATTGTTTTAGGCCACAATGTAATTGTAGTTAAATTATAATTCAGTTTAATTGCAATTCGAATTTAGTTCAGTAGTTCTTTCAATAATCAATATGTACAAGAATTACATTAATGTTATAACTAATAAGACACTCCGCGCGCGCCTCATGTCGACTGCCGCGCTCGCTTGCAAATAGTTTGCAATTCCGATGCGCACGCATCCAGCCTCCTTGCTCCAGCCGGCCCAGTTCAACAAATAAAATCGAATTCAATCGTACAATCGTTGAACCTCGGCTAGAGCACCAGATATACGAGCCTTGTAAATGTAAGCAACAGATCGTGACTGTTTTATGCTAATATAATTGCTTTTATCCTTTCGAATTAAGCATTTGCAATGTAATATCTCTTTTTGAATAAATTTTCATATAGTAATTCAATAATTTGGGTAAAGAAATATTTTTAATTTAGGACGGTTGCTTCTATTTATATGAATGTACTAGTAACAATATGGCATCTTCCGAATTAACGTTATAATCGAAAATAGTTATAATCGAATAGTTATAATCAAAAATAAATGTTTTCTCGTATTTTTTATATTTAAGAAGTGGCAAAAGGGCAGGCTGTTCATTGGAGTAAATGTTAACACACATGTTATAAAAATGTAAATCAAAATTAAGCTTTAATAAGTGTCTTGATTGCAATATTTGTATTTCAATTAATAAGGTCATCCATTTTTAATATACATGAATTATTAATGAATTTAATTGAAAGAATAGTATTATTTTGGCCCTTATCCTATTTAATAGAAGTACCTGTTACAAATTTTTAATTAAGTCATTTAAATTCACAAGTTTTGGTAAAAAAGGCGTTGACATACATCATTGAAGTATTTACTCAGTTTCAGTTGTGGGCAAAAAGAGAAAAGAAAAAGGCAGTAGATTTCCTGAAGCTTCGTTCCATTTGATGAAACTTTACAGGATTTACAAGCTTAAATAATCCGGAAGCGCTTGCGGTTGCTCTCGATAAACACGTTAAAAAGTTTGTTAACTGTGTACATTGTGGAAACATTGTTTAGGCTTAAATATCGCGCGTTAAAACAATCTATTGTGTCATACGTCGAGTGTAACTAAGCATCAGACATAGATATCTATATATATGTACATATATAGTAAGTTGATAATGATTTTATACAAATTTATACACACTAAAGATCGCCGGCTGGTCGAAACTCGGCCTCAGACCTTTTTATGTATCCTATTCATATTGGGACTTTTTAAATTGTTCTATCTGTCAGTTACCGATTCACAATTGGTTGATAGTTGATATGTCACGATTACGCTTTGACATCAATCAATAATAAAGAGTATAAATGTGTGTGTAACTGTTTGGCATTGTGTGCGTGAGGTTTTATTAAATAAATTTATAATGCATATTACAGAAAAATTGACATTCGCACTACCTTTAGTTTAAGGTAGCGCAACGCTTACAGTCCTGTTTGTTGTCCTCCAGTTCCAGTCCCAGATCAGGGGGATTAAAGCAAAGTAGTTTAGTTTCTCATGCATAAATACAACTACACGCACACCAATGCTAATCGATTTACACCATTTAGATACACATGTACTGGACGACGTTGAAGCGAAATTGTGACAACCGTATGTTATATTCATTGTTAAATTTTATTTTTCCGTGAATAGAACAATATATGTATGTCGTTTTATGCAAAAAGGTTTGTTGGCGAATTTCGGCCAGCCGACGATCTCTAGTTATAATAAATACTCTTACTATTAATACTAGCTGTACCCCTCGACTTCGTCCATGTGGGCCACTCGTATCACTTAGGGATTTAAAAATAGTTTTTGGATAAGGATTAATATCATGTTTATAAAAACACCTTCACAAATAATGCATTATTTTGGAACAAATTTGTTTAGCATAAAAAAGGTTTATAGCGAGCCAACCCTAAAAGAAAGACATATGCTATCGCGGGTCTTCATTAAGAAATTTTAAGTGAAACAATTCTGTCGTACAAGATTTTTGCAAAACTTTAACCGTTTACGCAGCGCATGCAGAGGGAGCTCTCAAAGGGAAAAAATTCTCGATTTTGACACGCTCTTCATTGGTGCTTCGCTGCTATTACTCTTAATTTGACGATATATAGCCTATAGCTTTCCTCGATAAATAGGCTATCCAACATTGAAATAATTTTTCAAATCGGACCAGTAGTTCCTAAGATTAGCGCGTTCAAGCAAACAAACAAACTCTTCAGCTTTATATAATAGTATACCTATATATTATTTCCAAGTAAAGTATTTAGTCATTAGAAAATTGTATTTATCTTTGTTTTATTATTCAAGGTATGAGTTGTACACTGAAAGCCATTTGTATAAGCGGTCAAGAATTGTTTTTTCGCCTTTCAAAAGGTTCAAAAGGTTTCCTTATTGAAAAGTTTGCGAAAGAAACCTCTGATTAATTATTATTTACACAGTACTTAATTAGGGAAAGGTTCGGAACAAGGTAATAACGAGCCAGTTGTTTTCGAATAAATTAAAAAAGTTTTGGGGTGATTTATTCACTGGGTTTTTATATTTTTGCCATCATCATAATTTATCTATTATCTACATATAAATAGTAAAGATAAATGAGTTCAGTATATTTTACTCTTTTATTTTGTAAAAAATAAGTCTTTCTGTAAAGGACACGTTGGTGTCTTTACCGAAGTTTTATTGACGAGGGAATCAATAATACACCAACTTGATATATACTTCTCGTAGACTGTATTACTAAGCATTTTTATTTACAACGGATCAATCACTAAGTCATGGGAACGTGCCGTCTAACAATTTGGCATAATGTTATCTACTAAATGGGGGCTGACACTAGTAAGCACCCTACACAAGTAACATTTGGTGTCTACGCGAGCGAGATAGCACTATCGCCGTCTCTTTCTAACGACCCGTACCTATCTACTAAAGAAAAAGTTAAACTAAAATAAAAGTCAAACTAAAGTAGAAGTCAAACTAAAGTAGAAGTCAAACTAAAGTAGAAGTCAAACTAAAGTAAAAGTCAAACTAAAGCAAAATTGAAACTCAATTAGAAGTCAAACTAAAGTAAAAGTCAAACTAAAGTAAAAATCTTAATTCAATATTAGAAAAATTGAAATCGCTGTGAAGTAGTGACTTATATTCCCTAAATGTGATATTAATTATAGCCTGGGAGTGCCGTGTATGAGCTGGTTAATTAATTTGTCCAACTAAAAAACTTTACGGCATGCAAATTACATCAATTTACGTTCGTTTAAGCGAATAATTCCTGAGAAAGGGGCGCTGATTAATGACATCCCTCAATTTTAGTGATGTTTATTCCGATTGTTCAGTCCGTTCTCAGACAATGAACCGAGATTCAAATCTTTGTTTAATCGCCCATCATCTTGCTTGCTTGCCTCATTGGGTTCGCTCGAACTTTTCACATTTACTAAGAACTTTCTAAATGACCGAAGTTATATTTCAACTTGATTAATTAGCCTGAGTGGATGTAATTTCTAACAGACTTTGAAAAACAGTGGGAAGGCTTTTAATTCGATTTTTTTATCTGTTTTTTTTTTTAATCATATTCATTGAGACATGTATTAAAAGAGCACCTGCACGTAACTTACATAACAAAGTTATTATATCTTACTAATTGTTAACCGCAACTTCGTTCGCGTAAAATTAGGTGAAAAATTTTAGCGTTGCGATCTATAGCCTATATAGCCTTCCTCGATAAATGGGCTATCTAACAGTGAAAGAATTTTTCAAATCGGACCAGTAGTTCCTGAGATTAGCGCATTAAAGCAAACAAACAAACTCTTCAGCTTTATATATTAGTATAGATATAAATACTAGTGCCCGTCTTGCTCGGCAAAAACGTTCGTTGACCCCTCGTGACGAACCGCTAAGGCATCGTTTTCCAAAATTTTTTCAAAGGCCCCGTTACTTTTATACTGGTGCCGCCGACGAACATTTTGTGACGTCAGACAACAGCAAGAGTATTAAAGGTTTTACTCAACTCGGGTTTTTATTATGTTCACGAAGTAATTTTGTAAGTGCTGTTACAATGCTACAATGTTTATTTTTGATTAATTTCGACTAGAACAATTCTATTGTTCTATTCGAATCGTCTACTATACCTCAGAGTTTGAAGACCAAACTATTTGACCAATATGTGTTTCCAGTGATGACCTATGGTTCTGAGACGTGGTCTTTCACTCTTGGCCTTACCCGCAAATTTAAGGTCGCGCATCGAGCTATGGAGAGGGCAACGCTCGGGGTTTTGCTGCGGGATAAGATCCGTAATGAAGAAATATGTAGACGAACTAGTCACCGACATAGCTCTCAAAATAAGCAAGTTGAAGTGGCATGGGCATTTTAAATGGTAAGCCATTATTAAATTCTTAATAACCCTTGTAAGAATAATTAAACGGTACGAGGTCGATGGTTCATATCAGTATCATGTTCAGTAATTTATATGATTATGTATTGTATCTGTTCTTTTGTAATATTCGAACAAATTTTGAAAGGCCCGGCTTGTTATATATGACTTAAAAGACTCAATATGCCAGGGATTCGAAAAAGGTAGTTTTTTCTTACGAAGTCGATATTTTTATATAGAAATATAAAGTAAAAAGCAAGGCTTAGAAGAAACTGGTAACGCTTAGATTTAGTGCTATTTCTAGAATTGTAGCCCTCAGTAGGTCTCTTTATCACCTTACGCAATGCCAACTGTCGGAGTTGACCGAGCGAATTTCCCTCGTTGGTCGTCCAACTGAAATGAGCAAACATTTAGAACTGGCTGTAGTGTGCCTTATCAAACAGTATACTGCCTGGTCTTAACGTATTTTAGATGCCTAGTCTAAATGAGCTATTTAACCAATATTCATCCAACGTCAACGTAATTGAAGATATTTATAAAGGTAAAGAAGAAAGTAATGGACTTATCGAAAAACTTACTACGCATCAGTACTGAAGCCGGATTCCACTGGAATGACCAGTATGAAGCCTTTAAAATAAATATCATTATTTCTTAATTGGATTCAAAAGGGAATCAAATGCTGGAATACTCGCCAACTAGATATCCGCTCTGTTACGCTTGAGGGTTCGTAATATTAAATAAGTCCCCATTGACCAATTTTATTTGTGTATTTTTAGCGTAAGGAAAACCTCAGAGGGTAGCATTTAGACGACTATATTCTTAAATATCAAGGACTACTCGTCTTGTTCCATAAACTACAAGGCTATTGTATTTCATTTAAAATATGTCTTCCTTTGTGTAAATATTTGTACAGTTCAAAGGTAAAAAAGAAACTCACAATAGGTATAACAGTAAACAACATTTCAAAAAAATAATTTCTACACACGTATTCAGAGAAAATTTTAGGTTTTGGCATTTTCTATTTATATCGAGGGAAAAGCTGGAAGGTTATTCTTTTCAGCTGAATTTATTTTTTAAAAGTTACGCTGTATTTTCACCACTTCTAAACAAAAATAAATTCTTGTTTTAATTTTTGGAGAAAGGGTATACCTACAATATACTTTTGTGCTCCATCTAAAAAAAAAACAGTTTTTATAAGACGCTTTTAAAATTTTAGTCTATTATTAGTGTACATGTAAAGAATAATTTATCAAACGTTTTATGTTGACCTTGAGACCTTGCAATCGCAGACCTGTTACGAAATAGCAAAGAATTTCTCAATTAGATTAGAGATTTTTGAACCGGAGACATCCCCATAAAGATGAAGATAGTGCCTTCCATTTTCAACAGTAATTTAATCTTTCCCTACTCATTTAAGTTAAATGGACTTATTATAGCGCCTTTCCTATCATTGTTACCTGTTATATAATTGAAAAATTATGTCTTTACGTGAATACACCTGTAACCATTCTTTTAAAACAGGTTTTACAGGTACTAAAGAGCTGTGCCAGTCTACGTACTACGTACTAATTGTGTCTGTACGTTTGTTCATTTTATATCTATTTCAAAATTCTCTACTGCACTTATACTGACCGTCAATTGAATTTTGTTTACATAAAGATTCAGCCACGTGTCCTCTAGGTAGCGTTTATACATTCAAGTTTAAACCAAATTTAAATTTTCTCAAAATATATATTGTAAATCTCTGCTAAGAAAATTTTTTACAAAAATCCTGGCTACTGTTCCCCGCGACATCTATCCTTCTCCTTCTTCCTAGCATTATCCCGGTCTAGTACCAGGGTCCGCTTACATTGTAGACGATGTGGCTCTGGGGGCGAGTTACGAAAACCGATTGCCATCTTACATAATCCTCGGAACCTCCATGATCTCTACAACCTTACGATTAAGACAAATTGACAATAATCGGGTCCCACTGTTTTACGTGCCTTCCGAAACACGGAGGTCGTCGTTTATATTTAATATCCAATCTCCTCCGTGTTTCGGTTATATATATCGTATATACATATATATACGAGGTATCAAATTATGTATTTTAAATTTTAGGAATACCAAGCCCGTGCACAACAGATAGTTTTTTAATATACCATCGACAAATTTCATTAAGGTTTTATTAATTAAAATTGCTTAAGCTATTTTCTAAACGTTTTGTTCAGTTAATATATAGATAATATTTTAAGAAAGTTACACGGCCAAAGGCCCCCTTCGAAGTACTTAGTTGTTATAACTTGAACGCAATACGGGCACAGTTGTATCGTAATATTATTTAAAATATATTTATTCATATATATCATTTTCAATAGAGTTCCTGAAAACGTATAAGGCGCAAATAACATTAAATTATAATATTTAAATATAAATTAAAGAAATGGCTTGTCGAGCAGGCCCTTTATAGCTATAAAGGGTTCTTAGAAACAGGCAATGTTTTATAATATTAAATTAATTCACTTCGACGAATATAAATGAAGAATTGTATTATTCTAATTTATAATTGAAATATTTTACTTTTGGATTTTTCTTTAAACATTGTAACATTTATCTTATGTTCATGTACCAAATAAAATGATTTTGTTTATTTATTTATTTCCTTATACAAACATCTTTACAGAATACTTAATTCTAATCGATGTGTTGCTGCGGACATAATAACCTAGTAAAACTTAAAAGTAATATATAATTTATATCTATACATTACTTACTATATTTACTAATATTTTTTTTTCATTTAAAAAGAATATTAGAAATACTTTTTAGGTATGTCTAATATTCCCTTTTTCCCCTCCTACTAAGCTTAAATTAAAAGCTTAACGTAAAAAGTAATTTATTTTGGCCTAATATGTACCTTATTTCTAAATTACGCTTATTATTTTTTGTTATTAATTTCTGTGTTTAAGTTTGTCTTATTCTTTTTTTTTAGTGCGAGCAACTTTAGCATAAAGTATCAATCGTATACAGTGGCTAAATTTGACTTATTATTTACCATATTTTGAAATTACCCTTATATTTTTTTATGTTATTAATTTCTGCGTAAATATGGCTCGAGTTTATCTCATTCTATTGTTCCGGAGCGAGCGTGTTTAAACAAGTTCAGCTCAACATTACTGAACGTAAACAGTGGCTATTTTTGGCTTAATTGACGAGCCGACGCGACGCCTGACACTGTTTATGAGTTACACCCATTTCTGTGCGTACGTTAATAATAAACGTACTCGTATTTTTAAGATATGCCTTTATACGTGCATTATTTTTAAAAGGCGTGTATATTTTTTATTGTACTAGAAATTTACTTGAACATTTTTAACTAATTACTAGTTTACTCTACATGTAGAGTACTTTCCTAATGCGTGCGTGTCTTTCAAGTAAATAAACGTATTTTGGAAGATATGCATTTATTTATGTATTATTTTTAAGCTACTTGTATTGTATGTATTTTGTATTTATTTTAATTATGTAGCACTCTTTTTTAGTTGTGTTTGCTATTGGCTCTAGTCTCCAAAGCGTCACAGCGGTTTTTTTGAGCATGTCAGGTTTTTTAGAGCACGTGGCAGCATAGCAAGTCGGTGGTTAAGGTCTGGTCCGATATATATTGTGATATGAGGGAGTTTTTCGGCCGCAATTATTTTGATTGATGTGGTGGCCAAGTCTCTACCGTCGGAAATTTCGGACATTGGAGATATTGTACGCAAAATGGTCCTTTTTCAATAACATTATGGAGTATTACATCACGGATAGTTAAAAGCCTTATTTTTTAAACTCCCTGCACTGTATTCTTTTTTGACTCTACTTGACTTTATTTCGTAAAGTGTATTTTTAGTTTCTGCATATGAAATTCTTAATGTCATTCATTTAGTCGATAATTTAGTTTGTAGTTGAGTTTAAAAGTTATCCCTGTTGATTCTTTAGTCATATAGTTTATAAGTAGTGCATTAGTTGAAAAAAGCTTTTTCTATCTTTCAAATGTAAATAATTATAATTAAACGCTGAAAATGTAAAATAAAGCTGAGGGGAGAATATGAGATTATACAGAATAAAAAAATATTAATTATTAAATAATTGTTCGATAAATAATTATTCTGCATGTTATTATTAAGTTTGTTTTATTTTAAGAAATATCGTATCAATTTTTAAGCAGCCTTAAAAAGTTCTCTGTACTACAGAATTTTGTAATATAAAAATTTAATACGTAATTATTTCGTCATTTGAAGACTGATTTAGGCGATAATTTAATTAATAAAAGATTTCATCTACGTTTTTGTTTTCCATGAAACATGACACTGACCAAATGTTTTAGAGAATAATAATTTAACATTTAGAGTGGTAGGCCTGCCTGCAGCGTGTTGTGACTATCATGCTTGACTTTAATGCCGGAGCCACACATAGCTCAAAGTGTTTGTTCATTTTTATTCTTGAAGACTACAAAGTTCTACAAAACTTTGCGCGGCTACACAAAGTCCCCGGCCACACTACATGATCATTCGAATGGAGCTATGTTTGTCTCAAGGATAAATCTAATATATTACACATTATTAAAATGTATACCCAACAGATGTTGTCTTAAGAATTTACGGCTGTTAGCCAATTATCCAGTTCCATCTACATTTTTTTTCCCATTAAACATGACACTGACTAAATGTTTTAGAAAATAATAATATGGCATGACAGTTAAAAGTTAGTTTTGAAGTATTGTGAAGCAGCGACCAAAGCCGACCTGCAAGTGAATAAACGAATTTTGATGTGATTATGGATTATATATTTATTTATTAGGCAGGAGTCACGACCCTTAGCGTTGCGAAATTGACTCATAGAGAGAGATGACTCATACGTATAATTGTTTTCAGGACCTATTAAAGCACACACCCCCCGGGCACTCGGACCGCGTGGCGTTACAGCGCGCGCTCACCAGGCTAGAGGCTCTGGCCGACGCGCTCAACGAGAGGAAGCGGGACGCGGAACGGACGCAAGTAAGTGACTTTGGGTCTTTTAGATCTGTTTTCATAAATGAAACTTACTAAAGTAAGTAAGGGTAGTTGCCACTAAAATGAATTTTAGCCAATTTTTATTCTGGGTAATTGATAAAGGCTTAAATATTACATGAATCAAGTTGAATTACTAAAATATGTCAGGTTTTTTAATATTTCGTAAATATAAATAAATTAATTGAAAGACATGTAAGTCTCCCGATACTGAACAGCAATCAGAGAACATGACTTCACATCTTGCCAAACATATTGTTGTTGGTAACATACAATCCAATCACACTCAAGTACAGCTGATTGTTTAGCAAATATAGAAACACAAACTTAACTAGGTTCACTGAAATTTATATTCATATTTCAGGTTATTACCTTTGCCGCTAAGTATTAGAAAAATAGTCAACTAGCCTATTGTGTATTTTCAACCGACTTCAAGAAAGAAGGAGGTTCTCAATTCGACTGTTTTTTTTAAATATTTGTTACCTACAGACACTACAGGACTGTGAACCGATTTCGACAATTTTTTGTATTTGAAAGCTGATGTTTACAGTATGGTTCTATTTCAATTTGGCCTGGCTCTGACAATTTGAGGTCGTTGTTTTTTCTTAAAATATCCCAATCCTAATTACCAGGCGTTTCGCGCGGCGCTGCGTCGGCTGACGCGCGGCGGCTGTTAAGTACTAGCGGACCCGGCATACGTTGTCGTGCTAGAACGGGTCACCTATCTGTCACCCGGTCGCAGCAAGAGCTACATAGCCAATCGATCGACTCAAATACTGACGACTGATTAGCCCAGAACCTCCTCATTAACTTAAAATATATGAAAAAATTAATATGGTGCGAACATTTTAAGTAATTTTGAGATCGTTTTTACACGGAAATTCATGTAAAACTTTGTTACAAAAACCGCTACCTCTAACAACCGAACTGCCAACCGCAACCGTGAACTCTCGGCTAAATTGGTAACGATCTTCTCGTTCTAAACGTTAAAATTTCCTAGTACATTTTAACAACGAAATTGTATACATAGCTACAACATGAAAATGCTTTGAACAATCATTTTGTCTCGACACACACACACACACTAGCAATCTGCTTGAATTTTGCCTATCAAATGTTGCTTTTAAAACCATTTATAATATAATAAAAGAGTGGCTAAGAGCGTGTCTAGATATGGTTATATAGAAGGGTTCCGTACCTAATACACGAAAAAGGTACCTATAACTCGCAGTTGGGGTATTGTCACAGCCACTCCTAATACAAGCTTTTAATTTAAACTTAATGGGAGGGGAAAAGGGAATATTAGACATACGTAAAAAGTATTCCTAATCTTCTTTTTTTTTTTTAAAAGCCACAAAAGTTGTTGTCCAATTTCGCTGAAATTAGTTTTCATAATGAGTTTAAGCATGTTTTAACAACATGCAAATTTGAAGGCACTACGTTTAATAGTTTAGAAATATGAGGCCAGAGAGGGGAGTGCGGACAGACGGACGGACGGACGAATGGACAGAACAAAATTGTAAGGCTTTCTTGTAGTAAACTAAGGAACCCTAAAAACCTTTCAGCTGCGCACTCGAGGGCCCTTGTATAGTATATACTTCAGCGTCCCATAGATCGATACATCATTAAAATAATTGCCTGCGTAGCGGAGTGTGTATTCGCAAAAGCTTTTTTTTTAAATTTATTTTGCGGCCGTAGACACAAGCTCTTTACAGACGAGTCTTTTGTAAATAGATTAAAATTGATACTTTTTTGTTGGCATTAGGAGTTGTAGGTAATATGAAATAATCTTTTTGTATTTTAAAAGAAATAAGATATTGTTCCGTTATTATATTTTAATGTCTTTAAATTTATAATCGAAAGTATGATAAATATCATTTGACTTTTCTATTCGGATATATTATTGTTTGAGCACAATGTCACTAGGTGTTAAGAGAAAACTGATTTAAGATTTTTTTTATATATGACAAGGGGCAAACGAGCAGCCAGTACTCAACTGAGTGACCACCGACGCCCATGGAAGATAGCAACACCGGACGGCTCGCAGATGTATGCCGGCCTTTGTAAATGTCCTGCAATTATATTAGCTGTTAATCGAACTGCTAAAGTTCCTGGACGAATAATATTACTAATTGTTTCAAGGTCAAAATGTACACGTGAACCCAGCTTTGGGTACAGCAAACGCGCCAAATCATGAATTAAATTATTTATTTATTTATATTTACATCCAATAAGAATGGTATTAGAATAAAATTATATATAAAACACATAATATTGCTAAACTAGAGATCGCTGCTTAGTCGAAATTCGCCTATAAATCTTTAGAGTTCCATACTATATATTTATTAAAAGCTATATATTATTTTTTATTGTTTATTTATTTAGAGCTTATTTTTACCTCCTATCCCCTTCCTACCTATCCTCTTTCCATAAAGATGTAGTGTAAAGATATACATACAAAATTTTAATTATTTTGTACAACAATTGTTATATTTGACAATTAACATACCTTTGACCGTCACGATTGCGCTTTGAGAGTATATTACAGGCGGTTCACATAAGTGACTACCGACGCCCATGGACATCTGCACCACCAGAAGACTAGCAGAAGCGTTGCCGGAATTTGATGACAAGATTAGGCGACCGGGAAGTCTCACAAACAGAACGAAACACGACAACAGTACTATCACTTGATAGACAGCATTGCCGCTACTTCACGCCAATCTTATGTGAGAAAGAGGTACTGGTACCCGGACGCTCCGGCCCAATTCAACTGCAGAACAAAAAGATTGCAAGCGTGGCGCTATCTCTCATTGAGGTACTAAGGTGGTACTTTACGGTACTCTCTCCCGGGTGGTTGGTGGTTAAAACGGAAATAGAACCGAGTACTTTATAAATTTTAGACTTTCGCTCCACCTGCACCGTTAACCTAATGTAACTCTAACACGCTTTTAAGAGTCGTCATAGAAAAAAATACAAAACTGGTTCACTTTTAAAGAAAATTGTTAAATCACACAATACCGAAGTGACAGGGAAAGTAAAGAAATGATGTATTTACCCAGTCTCCACATTATGGAGCGGTGTAAAAGATAATTGCACACAGTTTACTTTCTTAAGATAGATCTGCACGACTTATCTTTAAAGATTAGATACGGACGCTATTCCTGTATGCGTATTTATCGTGATGTTTATGTATTAGTGAAAGTTATTGCTACGTAACTGGCGTGTTATGTGTGTTGGGGATCAGCGCCTTGACTGGGTTATATTAACGGGGCAATAGAACATCGACTTTTCTTAATCTTCACGGGCTGTATTTACAAGCACTTTTTAACAATAGGAATCAAGAAGCGTCATAAAAAACGTGCCGTCTCACATTTTTTTGTGTGTGGTTTCTGCTGTTGTCCCTATCGGCCTCGCGTCACCGCTAGTTGGGGGGGGGGGCAGAGGGTCCCACCCGGAAAGGGACCGCCTTACGAGGACCTCGGCGAACGCAGGGAGAATAATACAAAGAATTAATTTTTTTTTAATAGCTTTAAATAAGCATATTATACGCAAATCTAAAGCTTTGTTCCTCCGCACAAAAATCATTCATCTCGGAAATGAGAGGCTACAGATATTGCCATCCTCATCCCATTCTTGAGCGCGCAATGTATTGTGGACATTGGGAAGCAATCGTCAATAAAATGTTGAGATGTTGCAGTAATGTAATATAATATCAAAATATTTTCAGAGAGAAATAGCAGAACCACTTATGGACTTGAAGCAGGGTATAGAACTGTTGAAGGCCAACAAAACTTTCAAGGTCATCCTTTCCACGTTAAGATCCGTGGGCAGCTTCCTGAACGGTAACCAGGTGAAGGGGTTCCGCCTGGAGTACTTGTCCAAAGTCATGGAGGTCAAGGACACGGTCAACAAACATCCACTGCTATACCACATCTGCGAAATGATCATTGGCAAGTTCCCCGACACTACGGACTTCTTTGGAGAGGTAAGTTTCCAAATCGGCGACAGGCGTAGCTTCAAATGTTTAAACACTTGTTTGTTCAAAGCCCAGTATCACACAGTCATTTCCCAAAAACTATCACAACACTTTAATGTTTTTTTAAGAATTTGTATATCTATCTATCTGTCTATCATCAAGTATCAGGTCCTCGATTATCTATTATAGTAAGTGTCTCACCAGACACTTGTATGGATTAATTGAAAGAGCCTCTTACACACCAGGTGGGGCCAGTCATAAGGGCTTCGAAGGTCGATTTCGACGTTTTAAATGCGAACATACAAAAGCTAGAAATGGATTGCAAGGCGTCGTGGGACCATCTGACGCGCGTGGCCAAACATGACAAGTCGCAAATATTCAGGACCAAAATAAACGAATTCCTCACAGACGCCGCGCAAAGGATCATCCTACTGGACGTCATAAACAAAAGGGTCATGAAGAGGTTAGTGTTTATACTGTATCGAGGAGGTCATAGCCTAATCAGCGGACGGAATCTGAGTCGATCGCTAGGTTAAGCAGTTCTTGCCGCGGCCGGGTGATAGATGGGTGACCCGTCGTAACTGTGTGTTTTTTTTTAATAAAAGATAAATATAATATAACGATTGGCACGAGCCACGTGCTTGTGGTGCGTAAATTTGTAAAAAAAGGCACTAGTTTTTCAAATTACCAACCTTCTCCGTGTTCCGGAAGGCAAATAAAACAGTGGTTACCGTATGATGTCCCTAAGTGATATTAGTCGTGAGATTGTAGAGATTGTGGAGGTCTAGGAGGACTTTGAGATGAGGTAAAGTCTAGGGAAGACTTACACAATACTAGAATAATATGAATGTTATATAACAGCACCGTGTTATAATAGGAAAAATTACAATAATAAGCAATACTTGAAAGGAATTCCCAAGCTGTAACACTGTTGTAATTTTATTTAAAAAAAAAATATTAGGAATACTTTTTAAGTATGTCTAATATTCCCTTTTTCCCCTCCTACTAAGCTTAAATTAGAAGCTTGTATTAGGAATGAATGAAAACTTTATTCAGAAAAAGTTACATAACTACAAAAATTTAACCAGAACTTATACTAAACTAAAATAAAACCGTAAAAAATAGATATATAATACATATGTGACTAAGATAGTCATGTAACTATTCCAAAAAGGATGCCTACTCAGCTTTTTTATGAGATCAAAGATGACCTCAGCTGATATTCTGTAGCTCCTGAGCGGAGGGCGTACAGTAGGATAACGTTGCCGAGTAGGTCTGTATTACTAATTGTACTTATCACTAGGTAGTTTGCAAAATAATTATACAATAAAAAGTTTTTATTTTTAAACGGTTTCATAGCTTAATTAAGGTATGGACATAAATTTCCCCAGTACACAATATCAGTTAAACAACTGCAAAATGTCTCCAAGTATCTATATTAAGGAAATACCATAAGACAATAAAGTCGAAGACGCACCCTTCCACACATAAATCTTCAGTCTGGCCACCCCCCTAATGGCCGCTTTTTGTTCCGCGATACTAGTCCTAATCGAACACCCGATGCAAATATTGTAGGGGTAAATTAAGACACTGGATTTATGGTGGTATTGGGTTGTTTTCTTATATCCAGGATTATTTCACGAAAGCCTATCTCACGTATAGTTCTCAACGTTTATTTTATTTCGGGACTGCTACTGATCGAACGTCTGATGCAAATATTAGGGGGTCAATTAAGACACTGGATTTATAGTGGTATTGGATTGCTTCCATAAATCCAGGATAATTTTACGGCATCTTTTCCAGTGTAAAGTTCTCAACATTCATTTTATTCCGATACTACGTCTAATCAAACATCTGATGCAATTATTAAGAGCATTTATTAAGATACTGGATTTATGGTGTTATTGGGTTGTTTTCTTTCATCCAGGATCAGTTTACGAAAGTTGTAATGTTCGACTAACATTTATTTTATTCCGATACTAGCCTTAATCAAACGTCTGATGCCATTATTGCGGGAATGTATTAAGATACTGGATTTATGGTGGTATTGGGTTGTTTTCTTTTACCCAGGATTATTCCATGAAAACCTTCATATCCTGGTAAGACCGTATCGTGAAAATACATTACATTAACTATATTTTTATTACAAATTATGCGTTTTCAACACGAAACAAAAAAATTGGCGATTTGCAAATTCGTAAAACGAACGAAAACCAGCAAGTTCATTTATATATTAATACGTGTAGTAAACATTTGGGGTACCAAATTACGAAAATTGCGCGGACGGAGGAATATGTAATTTGGCACAGTTGTAGTTTGTATAGAAGAGGGTGTGCAAATGCTAATTTTGTATTATAAAGTATGCAATATTAATACATTAAATTATTAAAATAAAACCTCACACACACTAATGCCAAACGATTTACTCACACATGTATACAATTTACCATAAGATGGTGTCAAAGCGTAATCAATATTCTTTTATTCCTCAAATAATACCTCTCAATTGCATATTATCTATATATCATATTCTTTTGACAGATAACACGTCTAGCTATGAAGTTATATTGCTGTATTAAGGAAAAATCTGTAGACGTGATAGTTTTTCAGTTAAGTGTACCACAAAACTGTTCACGTTAAGGGTCGCTTCGCTTAGGTAGTGGAGATATAACCTACTAGCTGTGCCGGCAACTTCGTTCGCGTAAAAGTAGGTGAAAACATGGTAGCGCTATGATATATAGCATAACGCCTTCCTCGATAAATGGGCTATCTAATACTGAAAGAATTTTTCAAAACGGACCAGTAGTTCATGAGGTTAGCGCGTTCAAGTAAACAAACAAACTATTCAGCTTTATGTATAGATTAACTGATGTAACTATTTCATAATAATAAAACAGATTAGATAAAAGTCTCTTTATAACGGTAAAACACAACAATGACGTATGAAATCGATTTTCCCATTGGAAAGCTATGAGAAATCCCCATCTTACTACGATGATGCATTTGCTATACGTGGTTCGAGAGTAATAAGAAGCTTAATCAATCATTTGAGTCGATCGCTAGGTTAAGCAGCTCTTGCCGCAGCTGGGTAAAGGATGGGTGACCAATTTTAGCACTGGTTTTCAAATCTCCTTGGTTCGGAAGGTACGTAAAACAGAGGATGCCAATTAATGCCACTGAGTGATATTAGTCGTCGAAGAGA
This sequence comes from Charaxes varanes, assembly GCA_024363005.1. Lineage (NCBI taxonomy): Eukaryota > Metazoa > Arthropoda > Insecta > Lepidoptera > Nymphalidae > Charaxes > Charaxes varanes. Next base: position 7,780,890 of record JANCMC010050420.1, on the reverse strand, counting down.
TTGCGGGTACCAAGGATGACGTCAGAAGGCATTCAGTCATTTTAACTCGCCCCACAGCTAATTCTTTTGCAATTTAAGTTGACCCTGGTACCACTAGACCAGGATAACACTATATAGAAGAAGAATAACGTAATCACAAGTTCTTTGTCCCCTTATTGTTGTTCCCTGTACAGGTCTTTACCTTCGAGTCAGGTTTTCTTTCCTACCTTATTCCTAGCGTTATTCCTGGTAAATACCAGGGTCCGCTTAGATTGTAGAGGACGTGGCTGTGGGGCGAGTTAAGATAACCGATTGCCATCTGACGTCATCCTCTGAACCCCCGATCTCTACAACCTTACACATCTCCAACCTATAATAAAGTGGCGAAGTGAGTTTTACGTGCAAATCCGAAACACGGGGGAGGTCAGATATCAAATATAAATCAGTGCTAGAATGGGTCACCCATCTATCATCTTGTCGCAGCAAGAGCAACTTAGCGATCGACTCAAATGCCGACCAGTGATTAGGCCACGACCTTCTCCTTCAAGTCAGGTTTTCTGATGTCGTGTAAGAATATATCTCGATAGTTATGTACGAGTATGGGGGAAATTTTTAAAGAGTTTTTTTTTTAAATATAATTTTATCTTAGGTGCACTATGTCAAGCAGATGTGTAATAAACGCGTAATATTTTCAAGAGTGTAGTTAAAAAGTATTGTTGTACCAAATTGATAGAACTAATACTTTTTTTTTAAATCTTTTTTAAATCATATACCATACAATTAGTACTTACTAGTGCATAGAAGAATCGTAGAAGAACTAAGCTGAAAGGTAAGTTGTTTTTTACGCGCTGGCATTTTAAAAACTCTAGGTGAAGACGTTGAAAGAAAACATCGATCAAATTAGGTAATAAGAAGTTAACAATAAAAAGAATATTACACAAATTTTAGCGTAGTTCTATTCCTTCCTTCCTTCCTTTCAGCCCGATGACGTCCACTGCTGGACATATGCCTCCTCCATTGACTTTCACAGAGCTCTATTTCTTGATAAGGATATCCAAGCGTAGTTCTATTAAAACATTAAAATGAATAAACACTAAATAGATCCAGAAGGCGGTATATTTATAAATTATTAGCGCGAGCGCGTTAACGTTCGGCAGAACTAATAATTTCAGCATCTTCTTGTACCTTGCGATATCCCGGTTTAGGAAAACGGTTCACATAAACTGCAGAGGATGTGGCTGTGGGGCGAGTTAAGATAACGGACTGTCGATTGATGTTATGCCTGGTACCCCCCCCCCCCCACATCTTTACAATCTCACGATTAATATTACTCAGAGATTTTAATCGGGATCCATTTTACGTGCCTACCAAAACATATACAAAGTAGTATATTTGAAAACCAGGCATAGAATTCACCCATCTACTACCTGGACGCGGTAAAAACTGCTCAACATAGCGATCGTCTCAAATACCACTGATTGAGGCTATGACCTTCTCAATTAGCATATTTAACGTAATTACCAGATATTAACTCACTTGTCCTTCCTTCCTACTTCACACTTCACAGCCTTGGGATTTATAAGGAACTTCTTGAATTGTTAAACATTCAAGGGCCTTCTAAGTGCCACCTTTAGTATTAGCAATTCGACATGACCTAGCGACCATAAGGACAGTAGAAGAAACTAAATTATATATTCAAAAAAGTAGAATAAACCATAAGCCTTACTTGACTCGTTTTCCCTTGTCATATAAAAAGTAAAAGAAAAAAAAACACCCATTCTTCTATGGTACATCACCTGGCGTTAAATGTCCAATCATAGGATTCCACAGCAACAAATTAACTCTATCATATGTCAATTATCATTACATTTTAACTCTTTTAATTGATGTAATAAATACAACGAATTATTTTAAAAAAAAAATGTTAAATTGTTCAGAACTATTAGACATATATAGGTCTAGAAATTATGTTATAACGGACTTGTAATTTTCTGTTTCGTTTCGCTAAGTCTGTTGTAGCGTTGGTGTGAAAGAAACGGGCAATAAATTGCATTTTATGTACAAGTAGCCGTGCCCGCGACTTTGTCCGCGTAAAATTCGCTATTAAAATAGATTAAAGTTTGGCGTGATGATATTTAGACAAACAGACAAACTCTTCAGGTTTCAGGCACTGCCTTGGTTCCTTGCTCGGAAATGTGACGGCTTCGATACCTGCACGTGTAGTCTGAGTTAATCCTATATATTGAAGGTGAGAGACGAACCAAACCGCTTTGATTGAAGTAAGACCCTTTCTCATCAGCCTTCATCAGAAATGAGATGCTGGTGATCAATTTTATGTCTTCATATATTATTCAAGGTCATGTGAAGGTGTACTTAGAGTAAAAGGAAGAGGAGAATTAAGATGTTAGTTATCAGAAGAGATGAAGGTACCGTCAGATGCTTCATATATAGAACTCCCTCTTTTTATATCTCAAAGGCGGGAAACAAATTTCTCAATCTTATATCATCTAACATAACCTAACCTATCAGGCACTTTTATCCCGCCAAAATTTAAGTCTTTTAGATGAATACTATAATACAAAAAGTTGCCAAATTATGAAGTTTACATCAATGTCTAAATTACATGTTTTTAAATTAAGTAGTATGCACTAGTATTTACACAAAGTCACAATTCGACGTCAAAAAACAACGAGAAACTCTTCTGATGAACTTTTAACTCGCACTCACGTGTCGGGCCGCCGCCAACCTAACCACTGTGCCGTCATGGTCATAAAATAATTAAATCCGATCGAAGCGTAGAACAATTTAATCGGAAAATTTTACTTTTTTTGCAAATGAATGCACTGTGGATAATCCAATAACGAGGAATCCATCTTGATTTCACGCATCTCAACGAGGGCGGGCGGCCCGGCGGTGCAAGCATAGTCATAAAGTTTTTTCTTCATCTAATTCGGCGGATCGTACGTATGGGTGGTGTGTACGTATCGGTACGTGTGACGCGTCGCTACGCTATGTGATATCAGCGTGGTGACGCGTCGCCACGCGCAAGTGTCTCTACGACTGTCTACTCACCTCGCAATCATTCATACACTTTTAAGTGTAATTATGAATTATACTTACTTGTTTAAAAGTGTATGAATGGAAGCCGAGATATCTCGTTACGGGGTAAAGGTGCGCGCAGACAGACGACCCGTCTTCCCCAAATCCCTCTCATTTTGGGGCTTTGCAGTTGAAATTAGTTCGCAAATCTCGGGCTTACTCCGACCCCCTCGGAACAGATGTAGATTCGAGCGGGATGTAGATAAATAACCCGTAGACGGGGTCCCTCTTACCTTGTTTATTGTTTATACAACATTTCCGCTGATTACTCTCGGTAGCTTTTTTTCACCGCTTTCGTATCTATATTGAATAAATTAACAAAATATCTTATCTTAATGGTAATGGTTTTTGAGGAGGTCGTGGCCTAATCAGTGGTCGGCATTTGAGTGTATCACTAAGTTAAGTTGCTCTGGCTGAAAACGGGTGATAGATGGGTGAACCATTCTAACACTGGTTTATATTTGATATCCGACCTCCTCCGTGTTTCGGAAGGCACGTCAATAGTATTGCAAAATGAATTGGTGATGAATGTCAAAATTTGAGGCATTTAAATCACGGAAACGAAGACGTGGCCCGGGAAAACGACAATTCTTAGAGTTTTTATATGTTACTAATGCCGGAGCCAGACATAGCCCAGCCCTTTGCGTTTATTAGCTAAGATATGTGAAGTTAATATTCTAAAGTTTTATATGACCTAACAGGGCTTAACATATATCTATATGTGGAGACATATTAATGGATAACACTGTGTTTTATTATTGTTATAAAATTTGTTGGTCCGATTGTTTCCGTAATAAAATAAAATAAATAAATATAAACATGGGTATGACATAATGTTTTTTTATCACATTATCACTTACTTACTGTGTTAGTATAATTACTCTTGGCTCGACGAAGTGAAGACAGGTGGATTAAGGCAGTTACTGAGTGGTGGCCGAGGCTAACAAAGCATTAGTCGTTCAGCAACGAGATGGGTCGACGACATCAAGCGGGTCCAACCTGGTCCAGATTGGCTCAAGACCCTAAAAAGTAGTACAAACGGAGAACAGTCTATACCCAGCAGTAGGAAAGAATGGGCTTTGAATGATGATGTTAGTGTATATGACACATAAGTTGTTAATTAGTCAAGGTACGTGTTGCCCATTGAGGCACTAGCTCGGCACAAGCTCGGCACTAGCTACGGTATATACACATAGGTGTATATATCGTAGAATGGAGATAGGTACGAAGTTACGTTATATACACATGGTTGTATATACCGTATTTTTTCTTTAAATCTTGGTGAAAACATGATATAACAAATTATCAATTTAGGATAGACAATGGGGCTTACGCTGGGACGGAGGCGAATGAAAATATATTAATTTTTGCCGAGAAGAAAAAGTAGGTTAATCCTGCCTTAGTTTAAATTCTGGCAGTGCGGTCGGTGTTAATTTAATATCAAGTTGCAACTGGCGCTAGCCGGTCGTAACTGGTATTAAGCTAATTAGCGGTAAGCTATATCTGCTGATACCTGATATTGCTGTCTTATTGTCCTGATTTCTCCGGTAATATCAGCTCATATTTGTTCTCTTTCTTAAACTAACTTACTTGCTTCTTAAAAGATTTCCTCTCTTGTTATATACTACTAGCAGACCCGGCAGACGTTGTCCTGCCCGAACGTTGACTTAGTTAATATTCACTGCGTTCTATTTTTCAACATTATTATCCCCGTTCCCGACCCACACTAAGGTTACATTTAAAAAAAGTTTAAATTGTCAAAAATGTTAAGGTTACATCAATATTTAATACAAAAAGCTGAAGAGTTTGTTTGTTTACTTCTACGCGATAATATCAGGAACTACTAGTCCAATTTAAAAAAATTCTTTTCGCGTTAGATAGCCCATTTATCGAGGAAGGCTATAAGCTATATATATCATCACGCTGAAATGTAGTCTGTTCCTAAGGTAGACAACTTAATGCCTGTGCTATAGGTAACAGCCGCCTGTTATACACAAATATTTTTTTAGAAATTTATAAATACATATATATGGATAATACACCCAGATTCGAGGTGGGAATTGAACCCACGACCCCCGAAGCAGAAGCAAGGGTTACTGCCTACTACGCCAACGGGCCAGCCTAACATTAATTAATTTAACATCAATTAATGTTCTGAGTAATAATTAAGTAGATTCTACTCAATAAATTCAAATACAGGTGTTTATAAGTCGTGAATTACTGTAATATTAACACGCTCAATTCAATTTCCCCTTGCATATCAACGAAACGAACACAAGAGCTGGAAATGAGGCACTCGTGGTCATGACCTACATAATGAGGGCTCTCTTGACATCCACGTATTATTCTTGGTCTGAAGTCAACGTAGTATTTTTAATGCCAGTCTCCGAATACTTCGGAGTAATTAACGTATTAACCAATTAAACATTACTGTATATTTATTTATTAATGACTTATTTGGTAAATATTCGGAAGTGGAGTTGCACCTACAATTCGATAGGTGAAATCGCTGTGCGATCTCCCTTCCGCTTCTATCCCATCCCTAACCGAGCTAAGTTTATCATTTTTTTTTTTCATTCATTGCTTCATAAGATGCTTTTAAGCCCCCTACGAAGCGATTCCAATTTTGTTTTTTTTTTGTTTTAAAGGTAACTTATGTGCCAGTGTTCTTCGACATGTTTGTTGAAAATCAGTTGAGCCATTTAAAAGTAGTTGAGAGTGAAAGTGGGGAACTGAAATATACGATAGGAATCGTATATATATGAGCGGGGTATCAAATGAAATGGTTTAATTTGTGTATTACAAATTTGGATATTTGAAGAGAGGGGTTGGGGTTAATAGCGTACGAGTTTCTAACGAACATACCCGAGTGGAGTATCGGGGGTTTTTTAATTTTAATGTTATTTATTCAAGAATGTAAGAACAAAAAAAATATTGTACGTGAATTTCCATCCCACTACCGAATAAATATTACCTATTTTTATTGTTGTTAAACTAAACCATTGCTAAAAAAAACTCTCAGTAATTCATGTCGAACCAGCAGATTTGGAAGTAAGTACATTTGTATCTCTAAATTTCATAATAAAGCCTTGACACGTATATCGGTTGCAAATTACCATTACAATGTTTAATCGTTAATTTAGTCCACCCTCGCATGTCAACCAGATGAGCACAACAAACTCCGTAGAACTCTTAACCTTCACCTATATATGAGATAAAGCTTATTGACATACAAATCTTTTTTCCGGTCTGCATTTTTTTTTTTAATTAGCCTAAACTGTCACACTGCTGTGCAAAGGCCTCCCCCTTTAATAACCACACCTTCCTCTCCTGACCCACCTGAATCCACTTCTTTCCCGCAAAGGCGTCGGCACTTCGGTGCCTGCTGCCTGCTCGTCTGCCCCCTTGTAACATAAAATATATATATATATACGACACTTAATATACGTACACGGTCATTATGACACGACGCTTTGGACACAATCTTGTTCTAAAATATATACACGCGTGTGTAAATCGTTTGGCATTGGTGTGCTTGTGATTTTTGTGTAATAATATAATGTATTAATAATGCATGTTTTATAAAAATATTTCCATTCGCACACCATCCCCTATAAAGACTAAGATTGTGTTAAATTTCATCCGTTCAATTATCGTTAAATGAAACGGAAAGTTTTCGCGTCACATGTTGATATATAGGTTTATTGCTCTTCTTCTATCTAACGTTATCCTGGTCTAGTACCAGAGTCCACTTCAACTGCGGAGTATGTCACTGTCGAGTGAGTTAAGATAACAGAATGCCGTCTGACGTCATCTCCAGAAACCCACAATATCTACAACCTCACGACTAATATTTCTCAGTGAAATTAATAGGAACGGGAACGGTACCCACTGTTTTACGTGCCTTCCGAAACATGTAGGTCGGATATTTGAAAAACCCATCTAAAACTCGTCCGTGGTAAGAAGTGCTTAACCTAGTGATTGACTCAAATGCCGATCACTGATTATTCTATGACCTTCGCAATAAGCCGTAACTACTAAGTATGTATCACCAATAGTCTTGCACATCTATATTATTGCTATCCTAATACTAAAACGTAAAATTCGCGTAGGTGTTATCAAAAGGGGTCACGGCGGCTATGACTCGGAATTTCGTCAAATCCTGTAATAATAAATAAATTAGAAGTGTCTGTATGTGATTTAGGTCCATGTTTATACGTTAAAAGTAACCAAATAATTGTTTTATATATAATCTCTATATTATCATATTAATACTTGAAGCAAAAACGTTCCGCGAAATTGCGAGGCCGGGGGAGTTTAAAAAGACATGTTGACAGTAATCATAAATCCTTTATATTACGTATTTATCTGATAAAATAACATAAATGAAGCTTAATAAAAGTATTTATTTTTAAATTGCGAGCGAGATTAATAGAGATTAACAAAAAAGGAAACTACAAAATACAACAATCCGCCATGATAGCTGAAACACCTACAGAGACCGCAGAGCTTATGTCACGTATAGTGCCAGTGCGTTCCAATAAGTGATTGCAACGATTTTAAATGCGCTTCATTTAAAACGTCATTGCGACTTTTAGTGGAACGCACTTATAATATAAGTGACGTCATGACAAATTTGAAAAAAATTTTGATGATTTTTTTGCGACAAAAACGGTATATTATATTGACAATTGTAGGTACTAAGGAACATTACAAATCTATTCTTCGAAATTCGTCATAATGCCTATCATAGTTTTTATAGAGGATGGTGTGCGAAAGCAAATAGTTTTATATCTAATATATATCTTTTTTTCGTAATTTACGTTATATTTTTGGGAGTATAAATGACGTTTATTTTTTGTGTAGGTTGTATCTAAAAAAATTAAGAAAATTGCGCGAAAAATTAGCAAATTTAAGAATACTTAAACACCATTCTAAATTATAACCTTAGGCGCTTTTGACAATTCAAACTTTTTTAAAAAACGGAACGAAAGGGAATAGTATTATACGATAACAGACTGTAGTAAATAGTTAATAATCCCACGTTCAAGCAGGACATCGTCTGCCGGGTCCGCTAGTGTTTATTAATAATAATAAATTATATGATTATTTTATACAAACAACATATGTCGTAGATGGGGGGGGAATCACGGAATTAAACAAGGTATTTCCACTCGATTGATGATTCAAGGAAAACAACAAGGCGAAATTAAAATTATTTTTCTTTTTCCTTAAGCTATTATTATTGTTTTTATCTCTATTTCATATGTTATCTGAACGGCTAAGATACGATGTGGAATTATTGCGTAGTCCTTTGCCAACTTGAACAAAAGAAATACTTTTACACTATACTTTATTTAGCTACCTAATTAATTAATACAATAATTTTCGTAGACTCTGAAGTTGTAAGGTACTCATCCTCTATATCCAAGTATCCTTTTATAGCAAAAAGTTCCCATGTGAAAATGTGAAAAATTTTAATATCTCATAACTAAAATCAGACAACAAACGGAAAAACGGCAAATCGGTTCCCAAGAACTAAAGACTTAGACTAAAAACTAAGAACAAAAAGTGCATTTGCTATTATAGTAGGTCAACGGCAGATAGTCGGACTTACACCCTTCAGTTATCTATTAGTTTTATCTTTAAATGTAACTAACAATATATATCTCAATACTAATACTGTATTTTCTGGACTGGCCCGATGGCGTTCGATTTCCGCCTCGAGTCTGGATGTATTATCTATATGTATTTATTTATATATTTAAAAAAAATGTGTGTAACAGGCGTTAGTTACCTTTAACACAAGCATTAAATTGTTTACCTTAGGAACAGACGTCTGTGTGTCATATAGTCCTGTATATATTTATTATTATTTTCGATGAACTACATGTTAATAATCAGTCGGGCTGTTTGTATGTCTTTAGATAGTATTTGTCATTATATTATCCCTTAAATTTTTCCTAACAAATATAAATGAATATATATATCGAATAACAGATAAACCTTGTTAAGTTTCAATATCACTTGGTAGATGAAGCGTAAACAAGCAATATAATGACGCGGTAAAACATGCATGATCATCAGAGTTTAAATTACGACTAAATTGGAGGTTATTCAGTGAAACAATTTGTTTTTATTCTAACTAAAGCAAAATCTTTTGGGATCAAAATTTTAAACTTTTGCATCTAAATTTTATCTTAATCCAACATCGAGGTCGCAAACTTTTCTTTTTATATGAATCCAATACACGTGTGTGTTAATGGTGTAAATCCTTTGGCATTGGAGTGCCTGTGGTTTTATTTTAATAATTTAATAAGGCATATATTAAAAAAAATATTGGTATTCGCACACGTTTCTCCATATGAACTACAGTTGTGCCAAATTTCATACTCCCCCCGTCCGCGCAATTATACTAAAGTTTTCGCTTCACGAATTAATATATGTATATATAAGTAACCTTGTAAATACAATAACCTATCTCCTTAGAGAGATCTCTTCCAGAAAAAATCTATTGAGAATATTAGTGTTAAATAGAAAATATACATCTTTCGAATATAAGGTAATTTAAAATGATGTCGCACTTAGCTATAAAAATGTAAGGAAAATATAAAAGTGAAGATAGCGCGTATCAAATGGACTCATATTCGCTGGAAGGTGCAATTTAACACAGCTATACGAATGCCGAGCTACTTGTGAAGAGGCAATCATTTTTAAATTTAGTCTTTGACGAGTCGCGAGGTTAGGTGCTAGGCTCGGTTTGGGCCTATCGTATGGCGGGTTTATATAAATATTTACACAAACTTTAACACTTGCATTAGAAGTACCGAGAAACTCGAAGTAAATCTAAGTTGTAAGTATGGAACTAAAGGAAATAACGGGTCTATGAAACCAAACCCATATTTTGTCCTTGATATTTACTAAATTCAGTGTAGTAATGATGACGATGACAACCAGGGCTTTTTTGTGGCAGCCCACACAATGCCTCCAAAGGAAGTCTGGAAAATATCAATTTTTTTTTTTTATTTTTTTTTATTTTAAAAGTACATTTACAACTAGCATATTATACATTTACTTAAATACTAATATTAGAAACATAATAACTGATATGCAGGTCTGTAATAAATGTACATAGAGCATTGTTATAAAGAATCATGCAAAACACGATAGAAAAACAAAAAAATTTCCAATAAAGCCGAAAAAAAGAGTGAATTTAAAATTTTAAGGCGGCGTAGAACCCTGTCCCCTCGGTTGAAGCTACACTTCTTTTTAAATATAAAGACAGTGACAAGGATGAGAAGGGGGTATAAAGAAATATTGATTTACGACTTCCGAATCACCTCACAGCTTTCATTTGGTGATAAACTCAAAGTATTTATCTTGTAGATAAGTCAAAGTAGTTGTTATTTAACTTTGAGTGTAAAGAAGTTCTGAATATCATGCTTTTTCCATTTTGATTGCACCTTTTTGATAATGGAAATTTAATACTTTTGTAGAAAGCAATTTATACGATTTTAGAACGCATAAAAATTAGGCGTAGTGATTTTATTTTTACTAGTTTCCGCAGGCATCTGCCTGTAGCTTAGTCAGCCGTTCAATTAATAGCCTAGCCTGTTTACTAAACGGCACTGTTCTACTAACATTCTGAATAATATTCAACCATTTGATCAAACAGCTTTCAGATAATATAACACGAACAAAGTCGCCGATAAAAGCTATTCGGGAAATAATTTTCGAAACTCAAAGCTGATTACGTTTGATGCGATAGAAATATTGTTTTCGCACTGGCAATCGCCGCCAACGCAAAAAACCGAGTGGGGTAACTTATACTATCGGGGCACGTCGGAGGTTTGCTTTAAAGAGGCTGCCCACGCGTGCGAGAGGTCAGACGCCCACGCACCCATCACCACGCAGCTAGTATGACCAGGTTCCCTAGTAAGTTAGCGTATAGTTACTTCTATCAAGGTGGGCAACTATCTTTGTAGAAAAGGTTCTGTTATGACGACGTACCTTCTTACCTGACGTTGTGGATCTTCAAAAAAAAGCGTTCTAAGTTTTCTGAACCTTCACCTTTAGGTACGCTTCAGAAATCGGTCTGAAGATTTGGATAAAATCAATTGGACTCGGTAGAAGGCGCTGTTTTTTCTGTAATCTACATTACGTGTGTTTTGTACTATATGTCAAAAACAGCAGGGTCAATTTGTCCACTGTTTGTTTTTCTTTGTTTGCATTATTTCTGGGAAGGTTTCAGGAAAAAGTAAGAAGGGAAAACTCAAAGAAATATTTTAAAAATACTAAAAAATGCAGAGCTGGTCGCATCTACGGAATACCTCTAAATAGGGATATTATAGGGGTTAAATTCCGACTCAGAAAATTCGGAACTTCTGATAGATTTTACACATTTGGTTCCGATAAATTTTAATAGGAATTTATATCAGAGGTCGATGATGTGGATGCTGGCTGGTCGAAGTTTGCTTTAAGAAATAGATTTGATGGAGAAAAAGCTGCAATGCTTTTGATTAGTCAATAGAAATTACTTTATTGCATTTAATTTTAAATTTGTTTATTTTTACACTACCCAGAAAAACACCGATAATTTTTCTTCATCTTATCGATACAATAACAAACTTCATAAAATCAGTAGTAACACAGTAGCGGCCCAGAAAGCGGCCACATCAATCGCTCTATCTGATGCCGCCATTCAATCCTCCTGTGTGCAGTTGTTAAAACACAGGGAACGACGTGGGATGGTGGGACATCTTTTGCACTGCATCATATAGACAACCCATGTTGGTATCGTCCGTAAAGCCCCACCTGACAATTTTATCCTTGCTTTGGCCAATCTGAGTCCGAAGTCTATTTAAGGACTTTCAGACTTGCCAGGGCAATGTATGTCCAGGCGGGATATTTTCGACGAGCGGAGCAAATAGGCTCGGTTGGTTTAAGATATAATAATAAGATTGTACCGATAAATACCTAATGTGTATGACGTTATTTTTTAATTCCGGTTCCGGAAAACCAAATATAAAAACTTTAGTTCCCATATAGCCGTAAGGAAGGCTGCAGGATCAAGGGATCCAGTAGGTCAGAAGGTCATCTGCAACCCGGGCCTCGCCATGTACACATTACATATGCGTAGATGATTATCTGATGTACATTTAACCAACGATTAAGCACATCTTTAACCCCCACACAAGTGCCTACCAATATCCCGGAGGTCGCGATACGAGATTTCACAATAGAGCGATCATTTTTGGGCCGATTTAGAAAGCCACGCGGGCGCAGCGTGTTTTTTGGGAGGGAATCTGGCGATAACCGTAAAGTCGCGTGCCGTGTCAAAGGTGGGCGACCACAATCATCATTAGACGATATAAATAACGTATAATCTGATTCCACATTCCACCTCGGACCGTTTCCATGTGCCGGATGACGAAACTCGTGCGTTGGAGTTGCGAGTTTGGAAATACGTTTGAATGTGTTCATTTAAATACATATTAAGTGCGCTACGGGTTGAAGGTTTGATTGGAATTTACGGCGCCCGTGCATGCGATGCGAGGAGTGGCACTATTCTCCATCGGATAACACCCTTAATAAGTGAATGAAAATGAAACTTAAATACTTACTTATGATTTCGAAATTACAATACCTATACCATAACAAAACTTTAAAGTTTTGGCTTCTCTATCTTTCTGATGTTTAAGGGAAATTTTTAAAGTGTTTTATATGATATTAGCGGACCTGGCAGACATTGGGTTACTTACTATTTACTGGTGGTTTTAATGGTGGTTAAACATTTTTAAATTTTCTAATTTTCCTCGTAAATTTCTTATTTTTTCTTTCATAGAAATTTTATCCTGACCATAACAAATAAAACAAAAAAGAATTAGCGAAATCCGTCCAGCCGTTCATGCGTGATGCCGTGACTAAAGTAAATTGGGATTCATTTATATATACAGATTTATCAGCAAGTCAAAAATAAAATACGATACATAATATATGAAGACATTGAATATATCGAATGACCACTTCGAGCCGGATTTGAAATCTATATATTTTTTAACCTGTGTCACAAAGGCCTCCCCTCCCAATCCACTTTTCTCTTTCCTGGGCCAATCTCATACAAAACTTCGTCCATAACTTCCTAAGAAAGCTTATTCAATATTCATTCGGCAACAGAAACCTCTCGGAATAAACAGATCTAGAATAAACATTCTAAAATCAGTCAATAGTATTAAATGTCGCGGAAAATGAAACTATCCGTTGCGCGGACCGGTTTAGTTTGATTAATTTAGCCACCGGCGAAATATTCGCATTAAACTGGAATCGCTAATTAGCAAATTTGACGTCATTTGTCTGACCTGTAATCAGGTGTGATACCTGTTTCGCCGCTTCTTAATAAACTACTTGATAGTAGTCGTGTAGATACTCTTATATTTGAGATTTAGAAGAAATCATCAGTTCAAATGTAAGCCCCATTATGCACATCTATTTTACATTTATGTATGTGTGTATCCACCCTCGACTGGGTTTACTTCTTACGAATGAGTAACTTTTGATTTTATTCCCTTTAAATTTTTATACCCCGGGCTTATATATGAAAAATCGACTCTTTAGAATTAAACTCCAAAAAGTAAAATCATATCCAATCTGTCATTCATGTTATCTACTCATGGCTAAATGTGGTAACTAGGTCCGTAATACATTTCTATATACTAAACCAGCGGACCCAGCAGACGTTGTCTTGCCCGAATTATACGTCGTCTGCTATTAGCCAGTTAGCAAGTTTCCTTTACGTCTCTTTCATAAAACGTGACACCGGCACAATGTTTTATTAAATAAAAAAATTTCATATCGTCATTTTCTCGAAGTATTCCGAAGTAGCGATCAAATCTCACATTTCCTTTCTTTTTTTATTTCTTAAACATTCTTTTGAGGTTTCCTGTCTTTCTGTGCTTTTAAATATTCCCTGAAATACAGCGAATGAAACAAAATAAGCAGAATTCAAGTTGGTCCATTTTCGAGTTTTAGCGAGACCAACGTACAACGATTGATTTATACATGTATAGATTAAGAACTAAACGACTCGCGGTAACAAGTCGAAAGTGAGAGGTTACGGCCGACTTCTGATGAAACCAGTTTACAAACTAAATTAGAAAAACTAACAGACAGAATTATAATGTTTGTATCATCCGCAACATTGTGCTATACTACTAGCTATTTCCCGCGATTTCGAACACGAATTTGACGGTAACTTAGTGGGGTAAGCGCTGATAAGACTATACCGTTTTATCATAAAATATCTTCTATGATGACGTACTACACCTATACTTCTATATTACTAATACATAAATCTGAAGAGTTTGTTTGTTTGCTTAAATGCGTTAATCTCAGGAACTACTAGTCCGATTTGTGAAATTATTTCTGTGTTAGATAGCCCATTTATCTAGGAAGGCTATAGACGCCAAAATATTTTTTTTTTCACCTAATTTTACATGGGTGGAAGTCGCGGGTGACAACTAGTCATAGCATATTCTCTAGAAGACTCTACAGAAGATCTCTAGAAGACTAGAGAATATGCTATGACTAGTTGTCACAGTGTGCATGCGTCATTCTTGTTTCAGCTAGCAGACGATACAGACCTTTTGTGACGTCATAACGCTTACTTTGTTTTATAAGAATTATTTTAAAGAGCTACTACGAGTTTCTCGCTGTTTCTTCTCGTTATTCAACTCGCTCGAATCAGTAAAAATAAGTGTGAATTGAATATGATACATTTGTTAAAAAGCGAAACGGAGTTTTGATCTATTGGGTAAACCCAATAAATAATAGGGAGAGCATAAATAAGAAATTAGTTACCAAAAGAGCAAATAACTGTACCGCCAGTTGCTAAAAACTCTTTCATGAAAACGTTAATGATAATTGGATCGGCTTGGTAAGTAATAATTCAAGGAGACATATAAAACTTGTTTCGAGCACTGATTACGTATAATACATAATTAACTTTAAAAAGACAGTTTTTTTGCTATAATTTTATTCGTAGTGTGCGAACAGATAAAAAGGTGATTTTGGCGAAATATTTAATTGATCTCTCATATAACGGTGGACATTGTAACGAAGTTTATTTTATGAAAGCTTATGACCTTACGCTCACGGCGATGTAGAAAGGCAAGTCTGACATTGATTGCCATATTGAATTGTGAACATATGCATTTATTTATTTATTACGAGCGGACATGGCAGACGATGTCCTGCCCGAACTTTGGATTACTTACCATTTACTATATTCTATTACCCCCGTTCCCGAGTCCCTGTCCTCGATAGTATTAGATATAATTTAATATGATGGTTAAGTGTTCTTAAATTTTCTATAAATTTTTTTTTGTAAAAGTTGACAGCTCGTCTAAGTGTAAGCAGCGAAGCGAAATCTCGTTATGACCAATTTTCAACTGCATTGTAGTACGTTTAGTACATTGCGTTACATATTTCTTTTTTTCTTATCTCTAGCCTTACACGCAACTTAAACAAAGTCGCAGGCTCTCGTCAGCAACAACACATCCACCGCAAAACGTGTTACCACAAATTGCTTAACCTTTAGCGAGAGGCCGCGCAACGTAACGAGATGCAGCCGCACTGGTCTGGGGGAACCGTTATACGCGCCGTCAATGGACCCCGCTCGCATACATTTACTCGATTCTATACTTCGACTGTCTTCATTCATTAAGTGGGCTCTATGTGGTGTGTGGGTGTGATACTGGGGCCTCCGCACACGTATCGACATGTCGGATGTTGGTAACCGGCTTTGATAAACGGACTGTCCTTAATAAGCGTGATATTTTGCTACTATTAGTAGCATTTCTTAGGTCTTTATTAAGACGTATTAAACACACGAAGCTAGCTAGCTAGCTATTATAGCTGCTATTTGTTTCACTATCCCTATACCATCCGTAACAGTAGTATCCACATCCTTTTTCTCCTTTACCTAAACTTTTATATCCTTTTACACCATCCCTTCTTTTACTCCTATCTATTTATATAATTAGAGATAGCGCCACGCTTTTGCAGTCCTTTCGGCCTGCAGCCGAAATGGGTCTGCGTCCGGGTACCAGTACCTCTTTCTCACATAAGATCGACGTCAAGTAGTGGCAATGCTGTCACTTCAAGTGATGGTATTGTTGTCGCGTTCCTTGCCACCGATCACAGATCGTGAATGGCCACGAGCACCACTTGGTCTGTCTTTTATTGTAACATAAATCACATCTAGTGATATTAATCGTAAGGTTGTAGAAATCGTGGGGGTTCCGAGGATGACGTCAGATGGCAATCGGTTATCTTAACTCATCCCACAGCCACATGGTCTACAATCTAAGCGGACCCTAGTATTTAACCGGGATAACGCTAGGAAGAAAAAGAAGCAGGAAAGTCTATGTTTTATATATACAGAAAAATTTAAAGGCCCTGTTTTAAGACTGGTGTCTAGGTTAAAATCTAGATCTGAAAATTTTGATCGCCTAGAGGAGGCGAGAAATCGCAATACTTGGTGACTATAAACAGCGACGAAGAAATAAAATATAGAGCAAATCTTAAAAAAATTCAAGTTTTAATTGTTCTTTGTTCAGGGCCGCGAATCTTGCAATTTTGAAATATTCACCTAATTAGATATTTGAAAATTACCCGCCATATTTAATAAAAAGCGATTTGACATTGCAATATACCTTAAGCAAAGAGTTAAATGTTAAACGAAGTCAGCTCGGCCAAGTTCTATCATATGTTAAAATGTCACATGACGATGAACATACTCGTAACGCGTCGCAATGCTCGACGGCGCGCAGCAAGTCGTGGTTGCAGCGCCGCAGCACCAGCTCCAGCACGGAGCGCTTCTTGCCGGGGAACAGTTTCCTCAGCATCTCGAGCCCGGCAGAGCTGACGGGAGTGTCATCGTCGGCCGCGGCCGCGCTGCAACGATCTTATTATATAACACCAAGACGCCCAGCAGACTCAGAAACGGCAACCTTATCAATTCCCTACTTCATTTAGTCCAGATTGTGAGTCGCATCCGTGCATCTATTTAGGGACAACTTTTCCAATATTATGATTCTTTATATGCATAAAATGGCTCTTTAGTATTTCTAGAAACTGTTAGTCGTAAATGTACGTCGCTATTACCTGTCCGTGACCCTGACCTAGAGTATGCGACAAATAAAAAACGAATGTGCTTTAGACCACACGACCGAAGTAAAACTTCTTTATCTGCGTCTATATGTCCTTATACATATATGTATATGTCGCAGGCAGATAGCTTAATTAGCCGTTCAATTAACTGCCTAGCCTCTTTACTAAACGGCGCCGTTTAACTATCCTACTGTGTCCAGGGGGTGGATCCTGTATTTTATCCGATGTTTTTTGTCCGATAAGTGGTTGGATTCACTACGAGTACGCGAACTCCGGCTAACCTAAGTGCTACTGTCATTATCTCTATTCCGTTCATGACAGTAGTATCCGCAACTATTTTTCCTTTCCACCTACCTTTGTATTCTTGTTTTTTACTTTTACCTTCATCCCTTTCTACTTTAATTCTATCTATTTGTCTAATTAGTGGTAACATCACGCTTGCAGTGCTTTTGGTCTACACCCGAATTGGGCCGGTGCGTCCGGGTACCAGTCCTTTTTCTAACATAAGATCGGCGTGAAAATGTAGTTTCTATATTGTGATAAAACCATGAAGAGGGAAAATTTGTAGATGTCTTTTTAGCGATATGTAATCTATGAGATGAGGGAACAATTTTTTTTCGATTGTACTGTCTGACAAAACCAAGCGCGCTTTGTATTATAAAAATAAATAAAATCTGAAAATTTGTGCAATAAAAAAAATCAGCATAGTTCCTGACAGACCCACCTGATGTTACGTAGATGCATACATTAAGAGCCATATGTACTTCACCGAGACGCCATGGTGACGGTGCCGGCTACATCCAAACAATTCATATTAATATTTAGGACCGGTAACTCACTTGGCGACGGTCTGGCGACGTCGCCATATTAGAAGCGTAGCCACAACTACTACTGGCTACGTAGCCGGTGAGGTCGACATGGCGTCTCCGTGAGATAGGGCTCTAAACCAAAATATCATGAAGAATTAATATCTCCGATTTGCTTTTTGACAGGCGGTCATAGCATAATTATTATAATCATTGGTCGGTATTTGAGTTGATCGCTGAATTAAGCATTTCTTAACGCGGTCAGGTGATATAGATGGGTGATCTATTCTAACTGGTTTTCGAATAACTAATCTCCTCCGTGTTTCGCGATCCACGTAAAACAGTAGGTCCCGATTAATGCCACTGAGTCGTATTGGTCGTGGGATTGTAAAGATTGTGGTGGTTCCGGGGATGACGTCAGATGCTAGTCGGTTATATTAACTCGCACCAAAGCCACATCCTCTGCCATTTAAGCGGAATCTAGAAGTGAAGAGTTAGAAGAATCTTCTTGATAATCTGAGAATATTTCCTCATAAGATGTAAGCATATCTACTATTCCAGTAATGATGAATGTTCCTTTAATACGGAAATACATAATTTACGTACGTGTAACCTCGGGCAAAACCGGCATGTTAACATATAAGAACAGCAATTTTTATAATGTATTAATGCATTATGCGTTTTGATGGCTAATCTAAGATAAATCCTCTTCATTCGCTGTATGTATGTTTATTATCTATGCAAATAAATAAAGTTGAAGTGTCCGTTTGTACTGCATATATAAAATATGTTTTTTATGGAGCCATACGCAAAATATAAATAACAATTAAAGTTTTTTCTCTTTTTTGGAGTGCCGGCTTTTTTCTACTAATTCAGGGACTGTCAATGAATCTTTATCTAAACTTTGAAAAGTATTTTTAACAATACATACAAAAGTCTTAAAAAAAAGAACTTAATTATTTAATAAACAATTAGAAAAATTGGTAAGATTTTTGAACTATATTTAACAACTATTTCAAATCTGAAAAAAGATTCAAAAAGAGGAGATCATTTCCTTAATAAGTCCAACCTTTTGACACTCAGTCTTTATTATTTATAGTGATATTTTAATGTTGAAAATAGGCCATAGACAATGTCTATATTCCTAGAGTATGCAGGGTAACTTTTATACAAAACTATAATTTGTTCTAAACTATTTTATGGATGGTACAATGCATCTTAAATTTAACTTTAGTATTTTAAGATTATCAAAATTAAATTGTGGGTATGCAATAATAATTCATGAGCAATTCACGAAAGCAAACTTAGTGTGATGCTTATACAGGTTGTTCAATTTTTTTTTTTTAAAGTAAAGTTCTCTACTTATTTCGATTAAATTAAGCTGTTCTTAAACTTGACACTCTATTTGCATGAAAACGGTCTGCATTGCCTGAATAATAATAGTTTGACTCATATTTTAATCTCAGACGCTGTTTATTTTATTGCCACAATTAAGCATCAGGCAAAATCTATAATAAACTCTGAAGGGTATAATTGCTTTTCAAACTTTCGCTTTTCATAATTAAACTGTTGTTATAATGTATAGTACACAACAAGAATGTAACATTACATTGTCATAAATCACTAATTATACATAATAGAGTCAATAAGCCAAAATCGCCGCTAATATCAAGCTATAAAAGTTTAGATTGCTGTGAGTAACTCTGCGGTTAAAACAGACAATTTATGTAATATACTACGACTAAAAAGCTAAGACTGGAATATAGCCACTAACGTTAATGACGCAAAGTTTAAATTGCTCTGTATAATTTAAACCAAGTGCATCACAGTATACATAGATCTCGACTACCACTACCTCACCATAGTAAACCTGTCTCTGGTCTAACGGTACGAAAAACCCCCTGATAAATAAGTGATGCCGGCTTCTGTTCTTTTTTTTCTGTAGCTTTGTGGGCCCAATTAACTTTTTTTTTATTTGGCGAAGATAATAGGTTACATTGTTAGAACCTTAAACATCGTTATATTTCGTATTTATTTATTTATTTTAAAAACTCGATTTTTGTTGTGTGTTGGCCGTTTCTCTGTAACTTTTAGATTAACGTGTTATAGAGGAAACCAC
Source organism: Charaxes varanes (assembly GCA_024363005.1). NCBI lineage: Eukaryota > Metazoa > Arthropoda > Insecta > Lepidoptera > Nymphalidae > Charaxes > Charaxes varanes. Next base: position 7,760,718 of record JANCMC010050420.1, on the reverse strand, counting down.
ATCACTTAACATCTAATATACACTCGGGTGCAATGAAATCTCATTTGAGAACATTTTTTTGTAAAATATATATTTTTTTTATTTAAAAAATACATTTTTTTTTAAATATGAGTTTAAAGGTGGTTCGCCGGATAGGTATTGGAATGACCTGTAATCCCATAAAAAATGTGTTTTTTTTTTAATAAATAATATTTTACAAAATAAAAAATTAATGTGCGATTTCATAGCACGCGAGTGTATATTTTTTTGGTATGCTAATATTTTGTGGACCCTTCCAGTTTAGTTTAATTATAAAATCTTTCAAATGGGCTCGAAAATCCAGTGCTGCCGAAATTTGAATCGAGCTCCTTCTTGGCATTTTTTGATCCTTCTACCAATAGGCCATCAACAACGCTTAAAAAAAAACACTTGACGCACGTGACGGTCTTCAGTGTATCATCAGGAAATCCACTCGCGATAAATTCGTATATTTATCTTAAGTTTAGTAGGAGGGGAAAAAGGGAATATTAGACATACTTAAAAAGTATTCCTAATATTGTTTAAAAAATATATATTTTTTTTATGGGTCATATTTGTGGGTCATTAAACGTTTTCTCTATTGGATTTCTCTTTTCTTATATGAATCATCCTGTGATTTGATGTTCCCGAGTGACAGCGAATCTTTAAAAAGATTCTCACAGAATTTTGCTACGCGAGCAGCTTCTGTGACCTGTGAAAAATCCTACGCACCCAGATGTTAGGGCAGGAAGATACAAAATAAAACGGTCATTATTATTGACAGTAGCATGATACGCCTAATGGAAAACGCATCCTAATACGGTATTAATTACTTCTTCTTTATATTTGCGTATTTTAATATAAGTAGCAACAGCTCTCGGTGTTGCGAGCGTGCGATATAATCCGCCCTGGGCCGATATCTTCGCGTTCCGAGCGAGCGCTTTACGAGGTCCAACGTAATGGCCAATCGCACCTTTCCCGTGATCGTTTCCCCGCTCCATATCTGGTAGCCCGCATCCCGACCAGGAATAAGTTTTTCCTATATTCTGCGTATCGAATTTCTCCTAATAAGATTAAGGTACCACCTTTTTATGGAAGACGATGAGCGGATACAAAATGAAGGAGACAAAACTTCACGCCCAAAATTCGACAACCATTATTTTTTTTTTCTTCTCGTGCAAGGGCACGATTTCAGACATACAAGTGCGTACCCATTTCGCAATGAGTTATCACTTAAGGGTTTAAACAACTGTTTATGACAGATTATTAAACCTATCAAATATGCACAAACAATTTCCTATTTCAAAAGAATCGGCACAATTGTAGTTCATATAGAGGAAAGTGTGCGAATGCTAATAATTTTTTATAATATGCAATATTAATATATTAAATTATTAAAATAAAAACCACACGCATACAAACGCCAAATGAATTACATTTACACATACATTTATTGGATGATGCCAAAGCGTAATCGTGACAACCGTTGGTATGCTATATTAAGTGTCAAATTTTATTTTTCTGTGAGTATAATGCCGGAGCCAGATATATGTAGCTTCATTTAGAGGCCGGGTACTTTGTGTAACTGCGCAATGTTTTGTAGAACTTTGTAATCTTCAAGGACATAAATGCACAAACATTTTGAGCTATGTCTGGCTCCGGCATTATAATATATGCCATGTTTGCATAAAAGAATTAAATCTAAAATCTCTAGCTCTCATTCAATTTAAAAGAAATATATTTACGTGGCTTTTGGATAAATGTTTCTACGATATAAACAAATTAATTATGTATTAGCAATTATAAATTACACATTGACTAAAATTGATGATATTATATATGATTAAACGAACTTCTTAAGCGAAGTTCGATCATTATTATATGAGTCGCTTCATTCGAAGATATAATTAACCATATTCAATACTAACTCGCACTAGACATTCTTCTTCTTAAAAAGCGTTTTAGCTACCTCTATAAGTAATCAAACACCCCCATCTTAACTCGCCCCATAGCCACATCCTCTGCAATCTTAGCGGACGCTGGTACTTAACCGGGATAACGCTAGGGCGAAAAAAACGTAACTGAAATAGCAGATTTCAGATAATTTAATGCCGGCAAATAAAAAATCCAGACCTGTCAACAAAAAATTTCGTGTGAAGCACCCTTAAACCGCTTCTTTTTTGTGGTCAACTTTATCAGGATAAAAAACGAGCGAGCAGTAAAGCTATCCGATATTAAAGGAACACGTTTGGGCCGCAAGGGACGGCCATCATTTTACTTAACATCAACTTTTATCGATGTGAATTTTTACTTTTCTTTCTGCTTTTTCTTTCGTAGGACACATGAGAGAGACGAGTTATTTTGATAGAGGTAGAACTAAATTTGGCTTCTCGTTTGTACTATGCCCGCGCGAATGTATCGTACAGAATATCACAGCCAAACAAAACTTTTTGCGTACTCTTGTGTTTCCGTCAGGTTGTAATGTAATGTTTCTATTCATATCAAATAAAAAATTATTTATTTGGCAAAAAAAAACAAAAAATACCCTAATTCTAAAACAATTACACAAAACAGAAAAAATCATTTACAAAATACAACTATTCCTACCTGATCTGTCTAGTAGTGTCGGTGTTAGATTCCGAAACATTTTGTCAATCAAATTTTAGCAAACTTCACCAGCTAACATCTTCTATCTAGCATTTTCCTCTGTTACTAGGGTCTGCCTAAATTGCAGAAGATGAGGGGACTTCAACGTCTCGCCTATACTGATATTCTTCTTCTTCTTCCTAGCGTTATCCCGGTTAAATACCAGGGTCCGTTTAGTTTGCAGAGGATGTGGCTGCGGGGCGAGTTAAAAGAACCGATTGGCATCTGACGTCATCCTCTGTAACCCCCACGGTCTCTACAACCTTACGACTAATATCACAAAGCGACATTAATCGGGTCCCACTGTTTTACGTGCCTTCCAAAACACGGAGGAGGTCAGATATCAAATATAAACAAGTGATAGAATGGGTTACCCGTCTATCACCCGGTCGCAGCAAGAACAACTTAATCTAGCGCTCGACTCAAATGCCGACCACTGATTAGGCCATGAACTCCTCACTTCAACATCTAACCTATGCTGACATTATATTTATTAATTTCAGGAACAATGGTGTGTTGCTACTTACTGTATAGTAGGCAGAAGGCGACGGCAGAAGAGGCCCTACAATTTTACGGCACCAAAAGAACACACGACGAGAAAGGTAGGATTACGTAACATATCTTTTATTTCTTTTTGGTTAAATTATTGTGAGAACGTTCTATTTAACGTTACTTTGTGGCTGGTTATTTATTTTTTTAATTGTATTATAATTTAAGCAAATGGGTCAGTAATGGTCAAATTGTTTTTGAAGCCAAACTTCCTCTTCCTGAGCAGACGGATGCCAAACGGCCCGTCAAGGCAGACCCCTTTAATGTCAAACACAAATTAGAGAGACATCTTTGGAACTATTATGTAATGGTTGTATTAAATATAATTTTATGATAAAGTGTCTTGTTGTGTAAATGTCGAATTTGGAAATAGGCACAACTTTAACCCATAATTAAAAATTCTTAAATAGCTTAACTGAATAAAATTAAGATAAGATAAGATAATTTTTGTTTCTGAAAAATTACACGTACATCACTGAGACATTACATTGCATGTGTATATTATCTCTAAGTTGTGTCGCTGATACATGAAATAGGTAAAACCTGTGCTATTGATTGTTTTATTTGAATAAAACATCTTTTAAGTGTTAATGTTTCAAAAGGACATAATGATATGATGTTCTAGACCCTAAAATATTACTTTACTTCCTTAAATAGGTAGTATTCGTATTGTAAAGTTGTTCCATTTGCGTCCCATTCAAGCTGAAAGTGCCAACGCAGTCTTCAGCTATTTAAACCGGGCCCAAGTCTTCAGATGAAAATGTGCGTGACACATTAACCTCATTAGACCTTTATAAAGGACCTGCTTAATATTGCTGAAGAATTACATTAATTATGTAAACACCTCAACAATTAGAACGGGCTAAGATCCGTAAGCAGCTCGGTTTAAAGCTCAAAACCGCTGGCCATCGTCACGATTAAACGCAAGCTTTCAAAAAAATCTTAGATAATATTTATAATTCATTAACTGTTTATCGTGACTTTTAAAATTACACTTGCAAGAGCCCTTAGACATCCTTAAACCTGGCTCTACCGAAAAATTCATTTTTAATGGATCTCTACTAACTATAAATTATTTTTCTGCCTTTCATATTTGTACGCACCGCGGTTGTCGAGATTTTGTTACAGAAAAATTTAACACTTTTAGATGAGCATTGTATTATTTAGTAAAAAGCGGCTTTTATACAACAAAGGTATTATAGTGAAGTTCTAATAAATAAGAAAGTAAAGCGTATTATGTACGAGGCATTATTACGTTATTATACGTGGAAACAATGAGAAACAAGAGGGAACTTTAATAGTGGCGTTAGGAAAAGTACTAGAGTTTTCGTATTATGGTCTTGTTTTGTTAATACGCGCCAAGGGGATGGAAATAATTTCACAAATATAATGTAAAGGTATAGAAAATATCTAGTTTCAAAGAGCGTTAATAGCTCATCGGTAGAAGGGAGGGACTGAAATCAGCAAAGTACCTTTTTTTTTTTTTGCGCTGGGAAATGCGTTTACGCACCCCCTAAATGAACTAAAAAGTTAAAAATAATTTAATTATGATAAGAAATAGCCCATTTCACATTATAATGCAATTTTTTTGAGATAGACACGAATTCATTGAACAATTTGGGAAGTTTATATATTTCATTTTCGTTTCATTTATTCATCGATTTACAATAATTTACTTAAATTAAAAATTCTTCCCGCCCTTAAGCCTATACGGCTTGTCTGGGCACTGCACATTCTTCACAAATATCATCTATCTTATGTACCTACGCGTTATAAAACACCACAAGTGTTTATCAAGTAAGAAAGACTAATATATAAGGCTGAAGAGTTTATTAGTTTGCTTGAATGCGCCAATCTCAGAATCTACTTGTCCGATTTGAAAGATTCCTTTAGTGCATGAGAAACTAAACTACTTTGCTTTAATCCGCGAATGAGTCCGCTTCATTCGGATCCGCGTCATTCCGCAATCCGCTTCATTCGCGGATTAAAGCAAAGTAGTTTAGTTTCTCATGCATGTCATGGATTTCCGCTAAGTAACGCCTGATTCTATCAAGATTTCTTTAGTGTTAGATAACCCATTTATCGAGGAAGGCTATAGGCTATATATCATCACGCTGAAATTGAATCTATATTTTTTACCTAATTTTACGTAGCCGAAGTCGTGAAGACAGCTAGTGGTATTATATATGGCATAAAATCTTTTTTATTATTCCCTGAACATTTTATTCTCCATCTATTTCTTCATCGTTTCAGTCAAAAATCATTCAATTTTAGTCATTTTTTCTTCCATGTATTTTGTTTTATGTTACAAGGGACAAACGAGCAGGCACTTCATATAACTGACTACCGACGCCTATGGACATCTGCACGACCAAGAATATAGCGGATGCGTTGCTGGCCTTTAACGACGCGTTTAGGCCACCGGGAAGTTTCATAAGCCGAACGAAACACGACAACAATACCATCACTTGACGTGACCGCATTGCCGTCACTTCACGGCGATCTTATGTGAGAAAGAGGTACTGGTACCCGGAGGCGCCAGCCCATTTCGGCTTCAGACCAAAAGGACTGCAAGTGTGGCGCTACCTTTAATTAGAAAGACAGGAGTGAAGGAAAGGGATGGAGTAAAAGGATATAAAGGTAGATGGAGAGGAGAGAAGGGATGCGGATACTACTGACATGGACGATGTAGGGGTAGCATCAATAGCAGCTAGGGTAGTCCGTGGTAGTAGCGTAGTGGATCTGACCAGTTATGGGATAAATAAAGAGGAAGATCATTCCCCGGACTCAAAATATTTCAACAAAGGCGATTTAGTTCCGTTGAAATCGAGACTTTATATTAAAAACTATATCATGTTATATCAAAGCATACTCTTGATAAAATCGCATTAATCGAAAGTCCATTTCATTATAACATTCATAATAAATAACGGAAACGAAAAAAAACATCTATTATAACTTGATTTTGGTATCAGTTACCGAAATAAAAGAACCATTTATATGGAAAAAGCTCCCGTTCGGGGCGGCAGTTTAATGTTTTAAAATTACTCTTAGGATCGATCACTCTCAGTAGGCCGTCCGATGCTGAATAAAGGTTCTTGAATGACGCCCACGTATCTAATATTATTTTGAAAGCCGTACGTTACGTTTACTACTTTTACGCTGTCTTTGTTTTGTAAACAGAGAAATTTGTTAATTTCAGGGTCGAGATTTTTTGTGTTCTTATTAAATAACGGTACGAAATATATAACAAATATTAACAAATACTAGTGATCGTCGAAATTCGGCTGTAAATTCTCTTCTTTGGATTTGCGTACCATATGCTTATTTAAAGCTATGTATATTTTTTTTTATTCTTAGTACAACGAAATTTGACCCTTTAAAGATATTTAATGTCACAATTAATAAAATATATTGTAATTTTGTGATGGTTGTCATGACTACGCTCTGACACCATCTTATAGTGAAATGTATTCATGTGTGTGTAAATCGTTTGGCACTGGTGTGCGAGTGGTTTTGTTTTAACAATTTAATATATTTATAATGCATATTTTATAAAAATGCACATAATAATACACCTCCATATAAACTAGAAAGTGTGCCAAATTTCATACTCATCCGTCTGTGCAATTTTCGTAAAATGGATCCGAAAGTTTACGCTTTACGTATTAATATACAGATGACTGTACGAATAAGTTTGTAAAGGTAGTCTCATGCTCAATAGTAATTGAAAAAACCTGTTAACTAATTAAAATTGTAACTCGTCGCGTACAATTCGTTAAAACATACGTACGGCGTAAATTGAAACATTAATTAATATCAGCTTACATTGAAATATTTGTACGCGAAATAAAATTAATGTTATTTTGTACAGTGGGCGAAATGTTCGTAATATTTTTATTTCGTCATACGTAAAGTAACCTGCCCTTACATTTTTTAACAATATGTACGATATTTCAGATCGATAATTCCCGCAAAACTTTTTCAGTATTCTTTCAAATACACTGGTATTTCTTAATCAATAATACCTTGAAATACATTGTTTCAAACTGAGGAGGAGCGGTCTCACCACTAGCCTCAGGTATTTCAATGAAATTCCGACGGAATGCCAGTCAATCTTGTGTCTCTAGCTTTGAACGCAATAGATACCTTTGCCTTTGAAGCCATCTCCTGTGACAGATGTGGCCTTTATCATGAAATTTTTTCACGAATTTCAAGAAAAGTTCTTTGAAATTATACTCTAAAGAATTCCATCGCGAGAAAGTACCTCAACACCCCGTCGGGTCTTGAATAGTCTTTAATAGTCTTCAGTCTCGCGATACAGAGTATAAAATATTCAACATGCGAAACATAACTTTATATTTTTTACTAGATGGTATAATAGGTTGCTAAATTTGTAACAGTAAATTACACTTTAGAAAACAATGTCAAATTGTCGTTTAGGCAAAGTATTTAAATTTTTAAGTTTCCTTTAATCGAGCAGCTAGGTCTGACGCTGCATCGACTAGCACCGCAAACCTTGTTGACTAGCTAGCCTTCCTAATATATTTAAGATTATGCCAGACCCATAAAAAACATACTTCTTACATAAGATGTAAGTACCTACGTAAGTTATATATATATATTAGTATACAAAAAGTATTACATGTCATTTTTCACACTTGTAAATCAATTCAAAGAAAGATCCGCATTACATCTATCAACAACAATAAAATCATCACAAGTATTTCCTATTGCCTTGTTGTTTCCTCCGAATTAGTATAAGAACATGTATCAATACAATTTTAGGAGTAGCTGAATAATGAAATATCAGTTCGCTGTAACCGTAAAGGATGCGTATGCGCAATGCAGGTCCAATTTATAACAAAATAACGACCTCGGCTTGTGATTGCTTTTTCTCGTTTCCGTAATTTGTCGTTGACCTTCTCTTTAATCGACGTGACATTTGATAAATGCGGAACGGTTGAATTGAATTGTAAACAACTAGGTACTGTGATTTGTCCACATTATTGTATATTGTGAAAGATTTCTGTCCGTTTGTACATCTATACCGTTATATAAAGCTGCAGAGTTCGTTTGTTTCTTTGCTTGAAAGCGCTTATCTCAGGAACTACTGGCCCGATTTGAAAAATTCTTTCAGTGTTAGATAGCCCATTTATCGAGGAAGGGATATAGCAACACGCTAAAACTGAATCTATTTGTTTACCTAATTTTACGCGGATGAAGTCGCGGGCACGGCTAGTATGTTATATACGTAACAAAGGGCAGCCAGCAGACAAGCAGGCGGATCATCTGATTAGAAGTGGCAGTATCAAAAGCCTTCTTGATAGTCTATTTCTACACAGGGGCTGTCCCAGGCACTGATTAGGTTTCACCCTAAGCAACGCGATGGACCCGGAACCTGCATGATGTCCATATTTTACTAAGAAATTCGTCTCTTCCACATTTTCGGTGTCTTTTGCATCCTCATTACCAGGACAAAATCGTACTGATTAGGAATCACAGCAGACGGCAGCTGGTTTTAACAAAGATGTGGAATCAGTTACCAGCTTCGGTATTTCCGAACGTATACGACATAGGGACCGTCAAGAAAAGAGCGTACTCATTTCTCAAAGGCCGGCAAAGCATCTCGGAGCCCTCTGGTGATGCAGTTGTCCATGAGCGTCGGTAGTCACTTGAGTGAACCGCTTTCCCCTTTTTTATATATTAAAAATGTGATGTAATATTAAAAACAAGAAGTCTGGCGTGTTTTTGAATTTCAAATGATAATTATGCAGTTTTGGGGCTTTTCCCAAAAATGCATATTTTCAATTTTTTATTTCCCGAAGTTATTTTTTGCACTCTAATGAGTGATATTCCGTCGGGAGAGGTTGGCATTTTTTGCATTATGAATGCTAATATATGTAATGTAAGAAGTATATGGTTTTTTAGAATGGGTCTGGCATAATCTTAAATAGTTTGATAACTTTTAAACTGGAATTAATGTGAAGGCCAAAACCTCGCTAAGGCGCCGGCGACTGTTTGTTTCTGGTGCCGACCCTGAACTAAAACTGACCGCTGTAACTGTTTTTCTTATATACAAAGAGCTAACGGGTAGGTGTTTCACCCAAGTGACTATCGACACCTATGGACAACTGCAACACCAGAAGGCTAGCAGATGTGTGGCCGGCCTTTGAGGAATGAGTTTGCTCTTTTCTTGAAGGTTCCTCAGTCGTATCGGTGTGAGAACCTTGAATGAACCTTGTATCAGATTCCGTAGAGAAAATGTGCAGGTAAGCAAATCGCACAGTTGTGAACTTCTGGACGTAAGGGTGAAATTTTTTACTGAAACTTACCTTGAAAGCTGCAATTATATCGGGGTCAGAGAGAAGTTTGATGCAGTCCTGGGGGTCAAAGCTGTAGGAAGGTTGCGCTTGTGGTTGTTGTTGCTGCTGCTGTTGTTGTTGTTGTTGTTGCTGTGCAGCACGAGTGCGCGCCTCCTGAGCCTTGCGAGCTCGACGGACCCTCTCACGATGCTGTAAGCAGTTTTTGAATGGTTTTTTTTAAAGTTACAAGGGGCAAACGGGCAGGCTGTAAGTGTGTACCAACACCCATTGTACATCTGCAACACCAAGAGGCTCGCGGATGCGTTGTCGGCCTTTTAATAGGGGTTTACGCCACCGGGAACTGTCACAAACCGAACCGACAGCGTTGCCGCCACTTCACGCCGCTCTTATGTGAGAAAGAGGTACTGGTACCCGGACGCACTGGCCCAATTCGGTTGCAGACCAAAAGAACTGCAATCGTGGTGCAAACCTCTAATTAAATGATGAAAAAGCTTGAGAGTGAATTGTTCTAACCGTATCTGAATTATTGGGAAATGGTGATAACAAAAATATTAGCCGACTGAGTTTGTTGAGGGCTCTTCTCAGACTAGGGGACGAGGAACCCCCTCGTGAACTTACCTCTCAAAGTCGAATATATTATCATCAGAATATGACACAATATTAAAAAAGAAAACAAGTGTGCATTAAACCACACGACTAAAGTAAAACTTCTTCTATATACGTATAATTGAACTCCAAAATGAATTTACAATTTTATTCACTTTAAACGCGGACTATTTAAAGTATTGAATAAAATATTAATTTATAAAATTGTTCAAGAACGAAGTGATAATCAAGAAATCACTGTTCGCATTATACGTTAACCAGCTTCGACCTCAAGGGAAGCGTGCGGAAAGAAGTTTTACTTTAAAAAGATGCTAAAATGACTTCCACAAATGTTGCAAAAAACTCAATTTATTCAAAATTGGATTTGGAAGATAAATAGAATTTCCAATTCAAAATTTTAGATTTTGCGACATTTCGTTCGTTTCAATATTAAACATTCATTTAATTTGTAGTAAACAGTCACAAAATCTATAATTTTCAAATGTTTCTTTGTCATTACGAAATCTTAGAAAAATGTATTATATTTAGTTGGTTTTTTTTTTTCATTAAATTTTAGGTATGTTGCAAATTTCGACACTTCAAAACATGTAATTTAATTGTTGTTTCATGTTTAATTATTATTTGTTTAAAAATAAAACTAATTTACATTCTCCCTTATTTATGTTCAGCTAATTCTACCGGTGTGTGCATATCTATTGTAATATAATATGTTTTTGTTAACTGTCTTGTGTGTCATATAACTAAATAAATAGATCTTAACCCTCAAATTAATAAAAGATTAATTCATACATCTCTTTCTTCCCTCTTGCGCTGCAAGCTCAGTTTATGTTGGCGCAGTTTTTCGGCGTTCGGCTTCACCTCATTGAGCCACTCGTTGGTTTGGTCATCATAATCTATCTTCAGAGATTCACATAGGTCATGAGAAGCCTCTTCAAACTTTCCCAGAAGCCTTTCAATACAATACATAAAATTACTCAATACAATTTAAAACACAACAAATTGTTTCTAAAAAAGAAATGATTGATAAACTACTCTTAAATATATTTATGGTGTCTTGATAATACATTAACATTTAACTGATGACATATTCTTACATTGAAAATTATTGGTAGCTATCAATACTAATCCGGTCTAGAACCACGATCCGCTTGGATCGCAGAGGATGTGAGGTGAGATAAGTTGGCAGACTGCCGCGTCTGACGTCATCCCAGGAATACCAACAATCTCTAGACTAATATCACTTACAATAACACGGATATTTGGAAACCACCGTTAAGATTGAGCACCTAACTATCACCTGGATGATAGAGTTATTAAACCTAGCGAATCAACATAAACTCCGGTCACCGATTAAGCTACGACCTCCTCATTGCAGCCTACTATTTAGTTAGATAGCAGTCGCAAACATGAACAGCAAACGAAACAAAAAATAGGTAAGGTGGGGGTTTACCTGTAAGCTCGTCCTCTGAATTTATAACCAGCTGCACTATCACAGTTAAGCTCTAGAGCACGAGTGCAGTCCTTGATACAAGCGTTTAGCTTATTTTGTTTGGTGGGATATTTTTCGTTAACTGTTACCGAAAGTTTTTGCTTCTCGTGTTAATACATAGACAGATTGTCTAGCAGCCGTAGTATATTTTTCAATAGTATTTAGTATCGCTTGGCAACTGTCGCGTTAAATGGGCAGATAATATCGTCATCTCGAAAACGTTCTCGAAAATGGCGGTCATAAACTGGAATGTGCCATAAAGGCGTTGTATTTTTCAACAGGTTTCATCACGCCATAAAACTCCCTCGGTGTCCCCATGCACTCTATAAGGACGTAATAAATTTTGGCTTATGGCGTAAGATTTGACAAATGGCTTTAGAAGTGACCATATTGTTTGTTAAAGCAGGACATGTCTTGATATAAAAAATAAAAAGAACTGTAGGCTTAAAATATGCCCCTTGAGATAATTTGACATTATTTTCGTTTTGATCTCCTTCTTGATGCGAAACCGATTTTTTTACCTTAACCAAACATAGTTAATGTTAGTTCTTATTTAAGGAACCCTTATAAATTCACTCTGTATGTCCGTCCGTCTGTCCACGGAATTATACATATAAAGAATTCAGTCTGTTTGTAGCGTTGAAATAAAATTATGTTAGGAAATACATAAGGCTGTGTATACGTTCAGTGCAAAAAAATATCTTTACAGTTATTTAGGGTTTTCTAGTCCTACAAAAACCTTATAGTTTCACTTTGCTTGTCCGTCCGTATGTCTGCCCGCAAGGTATTCCTTTCCCTAGGCTTTTCAAACTATTAAATGAAGAGATTTGAAATTTTCCATGAAGATAGGTCATGCCAAAACTTATTAGGAAAATTATTTCAAACGATATAGGACATCAAATTTTGAATTTACTTAACAAGTAACTTTATAGCGTATCAGATACGGAACCCTTCTCTATAAGTGTACTGACGCGCTCTTGACCACTTTCTATTATAAAGAATTCTTGGCATGTCTAAAATTCCCTTATCCCTTTCAACTGAGCATATATTAAAAATTTGTGTTACGAGTGGGCGCGACAGTAGCCATGCAGCGTTGGATTTAAACCCGGTACCTTGCGGATCTTAATCTATACCTTCAACCTTTGAGCTATCAAAGCCGAACATTTCAGCATAAAATATGTACGAAGATAGTCCTGTGGGTTCAGGAGTCAAACCTAACGCCTCACATATTTCAATCCGTCATCTACGCTTTGAGATATTGAGGTCCTAAATGAATCTATACTAATAAAGTTGAAGAGTTTGTTTGCTTGCTTAAACGCGCTAATCTCAGGAACTACTGGTCAGATTTGAAAAATTCTGTCAGTGTTAAATACCCCATTTATCGAGGAAGGCTATAGGCTATATATTATAACGCTAAAATTGAATCTATTATTTTTAAAGCTAATTTTCCGCGGTAAAGTCGCGGTCATAGCTAGTGCTTTACAACGTACTCCTGTTTCTTGAAGTCGGTTTAAAATTGTAACAGTGGAAACCTTTTAATGTCCATTTGAAATGAAGCTTGGCACTTTATATAGTCGCGTCTCTGAGAAATGTAATGACTTTTAAAACTTTCTTCATACACTTTTGTTCCTCTAACTCTGGTCTCAGCGGAAATGATTTTAATTATTATGGAAACTTCATTTTTTTCATTATAAAAAGACTGAAATCCACATTTTTAGGGTTCCGTAGCACTACAAGGAACCCTTATAATTTCGCTCTGTATATACACAATGTTTTGTTGGTATTATATATATATATATTTACAATAGTTACAAGGGGCAAATGAGCAGGCAGCCTAGTGCCCACTGATGCCTATGGACATTTGCACGACCAGGAGACAAGCAGATGCGTCGCCGGCCTTTAATGACGAGTTTAGGCCATCGGGAAGTCTCACAAACCGAATGAAACGTGACAACAATACCATCTCTTGAAGTGACAGCATTGCCGCCACTTCACGCCGATCTCATGTGAGAAAGAGGTACTGGTAACCGGAAGCGCCGGCCGAATTCGGCTACAAGCGTGACGCTACCTCTAATTAGAAGAGAGTCCTTAATCTGGCCCTCTCCTTCCTTCGCTGATGTCTACTAACTATATAAACAACCTAATTGCCAAACACCATTATATATATCGCGGTTTTCGATATTTCCTGTTAAGTAACTACTATTGAAGCTTTAAGAAGGCTCTAATACATAATAAATAATTAACAGAAGGCATATAATTCTCAGGCGGAGTATTTGAGGTCAAGTGTGTGCGTGTTCAGGCATGTCAAGGATGTTACAATAGACTCGGATGTGAACCCGTATACCGGTTTCTAGGTACGAATGTTAATGTATCCAAAAAATGTGGGTCTCACCGTTGTTGTACGGGGATCGTATGCGAATTTGTAATTTTTTTTTCTCGCCTCAATATATAATTTACGTGCGAAAATATTCAAGGACGCTAAAATATTCTTACGTAATCAGGGTCAGAAGTTGGCCTACAGATATGTTAAGAGATTACCGTAATTCTTAACCAACTTTTAAATAAGAGGCAAAATAAATGAGAATACTTTACAAAGAAATCGTTTTCTTATTTTGTATATATGTCGATATGTTTTTTATAAATTTAAACTCTCATAGTCTATCTTGGTATTCATTTTTGTCATTAAGTTTAATGTTAAATGTTAATTTATTGTTTTTTTTTTAGATAAACGTTACGTATTGATTTCTTTGTAAATTTGGAGATTGACTAGAACTGCTTATTCCATTTTAATGAAAATTTCGTTAGAATTGTGAATAAAATTAACTACTTCGAAAACCGACGTGGAATAGCTGTTAAGCTAAAAATACATAACAAATATGAGTGTTTTTCACAAATAAACTAATTTTTAAAGTGCAGTATTTAAAAAAAAACAAATAAAAATTAGTTATTTGCTTTAAAATTTACCTTCCCATAAACACGCCGGCTTGGAGTATTTACGTCTGCGAGTTTAACTTTTATATACCTTACAATGTAGTATGTAGGTATGCTTGTCCTACTAAACTCCAGACGATTGACCTTTGTAGAGCGCTCGTTTTCTAGCTTGGGAATATTTTTTTAAATAAATGCAAGACACTTATAAACAGCACTCCCAAACAAACTTTATAAAATGTGCATTAATATATTATTTAAAATCACTTATGTCGTTTCTCCAAAAGCCCACATCGGTATTTTTCGCTTCTTTTTCGTATAAACCGAAATTATAATCGCAACATGCTTACCGGTTGCAGATTCGGTATCAATTTCGCTTTCATCGGTACATCTCTAGAAGCAGTTGTGTATATTTTTAATTTGATTGATTTATAAAAAACAAACTAGATACAAGGTCAAACTGGGTCTTATAGATGTGAAATAAAAAAAGCGGTGAAAGGCGTAGGTTGTTAAACTTACACGGTTACATCTATTAACCACTACGTAGTTGTCGTTGTAAGGAGGTGCTAGTAATATTTAGCTTTATGGATAATATATAGATGATGCATAATGGTCTAGGGAATGTTTATTGAACCTTGTGATTAGTTATTGAAAGGTTTAAGAATGAATTCTAGTTCAAGCTCTAGTTAAATCTCTAGATTTGAACAGGCAAAATCATCAGCACCTACTTTGAATTAAAAAAAAGAAGAGAAAAAAAATCATGAAGCATCGGAAGTTAGATTTGAATAAAAGGCTACATTTCGTTGGCCCGATATATGCCAGCTATAAAGAGAAATCGTTGAAGAAATATTGGATAAGAAGATTCAGTATGAGAGGCGAGAAATCAACATCACAATTAAATGAAGGCCGTTTTAAAGGAAATTTGTAAGTATCCTTATTATTTTAGTCGGTCCTACCGTAATGGTAAAACAAGGATTTCTGTTACAAATATTTTTATTAAAAGTGTCAGTGATTCAGATAACTACATCCCACGATATAGCCAGAGGAAAATATGTAAGTAATGTGTTGTGTAAGTTCGTATCATACTCGTATATTAACATTTACACAGCGATATAAAAGAATAACATTTATTTTGCACTAGAAAGCGTTATTTTAGCAAATCCTATACGTAGCATGAAATTTTAAGCATTATTGTAAATATTGTTTTTATCACGCGCGATAACTAGTGTTGACAGACAAAATTAACATGGAATATTTAGAGGGTTATTATGTTGTTCTAATGTATGAGGTATTAGAATTATTCTTTTATTTTATTTGTCTGTTTTCTTTAGTACACACAAAACTGAAAAATTTTAGAAAGCTTTTAAGACAATTCTTTAAATATTAATTTTTAATTAATTTGGCTGGCCCGTTGGCGCAGTGGGCAGTAACTCTGCCTTCTGCTCCAGGGGTCGTGGGTTCAATTCCCACCTCGAGTCTGGATGTATTATCCATTTAATTAGAGGTAGCGCCATGCTTGTAGCCGAATTGGGCCGGCGCGTCCGGGTACCAGTACCTCTTTCTCACATCACCCAGATGGAAGAGGCGTTGCCAAAAATATTCTTTGATTTTATTTTAGTGATAAATGGCTTACAAAATATACAATGCCTTTTGATTCGAGTTTTCTATTTTTTTTATTTCCCTAATTCTAGTGCTAGGGGACAATATAAAACACGCCTGTAAGGTTCCTTCATTTACGATTAATAGAGCTTTTAAAAATAAAAAGATCTTTTAATTTTAATATATTTTTTTAATTACTCTGTCGAATCAGTTTCCATATTTCCGAAACGATACGACTTACGAACCTTCAAGAAAAGAGCATACTCGTTCCTCTAGGGCTGGCGACGCATGCGAGCGAGCCTTCTGTCCGTGGGCGTCGGTAGCCAATCAAGTTACCCGCTAGTTCGGTTGTCCCTTATTATAAAAAATCCCAACATCGGCGTCTCGGGACGTCCGATAGAAGTGATAACTCGGAAGAGCCACGCGTGTTACGCGTTACGTAACGAAGCGGTTTACCGTCTTCTTTAAGGATTTATCACTTTAAAGAAAATAATATATAATATAAAAATGAAAATTACAATACATAATTTAATAACTGTTTTGTAAAGAGCAAAGCGGGTGTCGAGTATGCGAACATCCTTCGCGTTATGGCGGGCCTCAACGAAGAGATCAAGGTGTTGAGGGAGAGACTCAACGCGGCCGCGGCGGAGAACGAACAGCTGCACGCCGTGCGCGACGAGCTGCTGGCCGCGCAGGAGGAGCCGCGCGTGCCCGCCGCTGTGGACGACGGAGCTGCCTACCGAGCGCGCATAGCTGACCTGCAGGTGAGGGCCATTTGCGAGTACTGTATGATATTTACCCCAAACATGCGCGTACATAGTGACATTACATTCGAAAAAAGAATATGCGAAGTTTACGGATACTCAAATAAAAAAAAAAAACGCGCCTGCATTGTTGTATAAAATTTTACTATTGCCGCCTTTTTCAAATTTCGAACTTAATACACGTCTGTTATGTTGTATGAAATTTCATTACTGTCGCCTTTTTCAAATTTCGAACTTAAAACGCGCCTGCTATGTATGAAATTTCTGCTATGTATGAAATTTCATTACTGTCGCCTTTTTCAAATTTCGAACTTAAAACGTTCCTGCTATGTTGTATGAAATTTCATTACTGTCGCCTTTTTCAAATTTCGAACTTAAAACGCGCCTGCAATGTTGAATGAAATTTCGTTATTGTCGTGTTTTTAAAATTCGAACATCTAGCGTGACTTTTGTATAATGGCGGAGCCAGATATAGCTTCATTTGAAAGATCATGTAGTGTGGCCGGGGACTTTGTGTAACTGTACAAAGTTCTGTAGTACTTGGTAGTCTTCAATTATAAAAATGTTCAAACACTTTGAGCTATGTCTGGCTCCGGTATTACCCACAACTTCCATCTCTCTGCTGTCATAAACACCAACAACAGGCGTCTGTTATCTATAACACAGGCATTAAGTTGTCTACCTTAGGAACAGGCGTCCGTGTGTCATATAGTCCTGTGTATGTATATATATATCTCTAATCAATTGATTTAATTTGATTTGAAAATTGTACCTCTACACTATTATGGTGCTAAAATTTTTCTTGAATACATTATACATAAGAAATATTATATATTTATTAGGATTGTTTATCCTAAAATGAACTTATTTTGACGATATAATTTCAGTGGAATTGCAAATGATACGGTTGCAATTATACATAATTGTGTATAAATAATGATGAATGAATGTCCTTTTGTACGTGATCAATTCTTACAACGTTTTGAATGAATTGTGTATAACAGCACCGTTGATAGCATGTCCTAGATCTTCTAACAATGAGTTTAATCAAGAAGATTAAAGTCTTTTTCCTTGTATGTTTCCATGTGGATATCGCTTTTACTTGGTTTTCTGGTGATTACATCAGATTTGCTAAAATGATCAAGTAAAAGAGGCAATGATTAATGACTCCAGAATTTAGTATGCTCTAAAAATGTCAGCTAAGGACACAAGTATATTCGTAGTAGACACATTAATAGTCAAATAATAGAAAAACCCTTCTTTCATCCATTTTTAATAAATTTGATGACAGGCAGCAGGTGCTTGGGAGCCAAAATGTTTGTACAGCAAAACCAATTTCCTACGCGACAATCTTATGAAACACAAATAAGCGACATCTTGCGCAGCGCCGTTATATTTTTGTTTAAAATATTGTTGGGCCATATTATGTAAAGTATGTTTTTAAAAGGTTATACGTAAGAAGTTTTTGAAGATATTTTGTATAAAAATTCAGAGTTAACAGAATTCATTTTGGTGATAGATGGAAGTAAGCACCTTTGCTACTTTAAAGCAAAGGTGCTTACTTAATGGCCTTGGCCCGTAAGAATGGCCTTGGCCGTAGGAATGCTAGTTCGGGGTCCCATACTGCTTTGATTTATTGTAATGTGTACTCTGTTCAAATAAACTTTATTTATTGATAGTGACCTTAATTACACACGTACCGAAAAATATTCGAAGAATTAAAATATATAATTAGATATAAATAATATTTAAAATTGCGCTCCCATAAGATCTGGGCGAAGTGGCGGTAATGCTTTCACGTCAAATGATGGTGCCTATTCTTGTCGTATTTCGTTTTGTTTGTGAGAGTTTCTGGTCCAAACCTCTCTTTAAAGGCCAGGAACACACCTGCGTGCCACCTGTGGTGCAGATGTCCATTGGCGTGGGTAGTCACTATAGGTGAACTGCCTGCCACTTGCCTATTTGATTATAAAAAATATGTGGGTCAGCTCCGACGCACCATTCTCTTAAAATGTAGTAGTTAAGTCCAGTCCACTACCTTATATCCTAGACCTATCTTATGATAGGAAGAAATCTAAGTAGTCCACCTAAAAAAATTAAAAATAAAATATAAGAAAATCAGTAAGAATTAATTATTATTCCTGAAAGAATACCTATTAATCTGTAAGGCCAGATGTAATTTATGAGGTTGCGCCAACGTTTCTGGTCAATGCTATTATTGGTTAATATTTCAATATACGGAATTATTAAAGTGATAAACGATGTCGCTTTTAAATACGCCTGTATATATATGTAAACTTCTAGATATTAAATATTTAAATAAACAAAAGAAGTCATTTTTTTAATATTAAGGCGTGCAGCGAAAACTCCCGTTGTTTATACGTACGTTAATTTCGCGGACTGAGGACTATGAAACCTGGCAGAATTATAGTTTATATGAAAGAGTTTGTGCAAATGCTTATATATTTACATGACAGGCCCGTTGCTGTAGTGGGCAGTGACCCTGCCTTCGGGGGGTCGTGAGTTCGATTCGCCTCGACTCTGAGTGTATTATTTATGTATGTATTTATATATTTCTACAAAAAATATCTATTTGTATAAAACAGGCGTCTGTTACCTATAATACATTCATTAAGTTAGGAACAGACGTCCGTGTGTCATATAGTCCTGTATAGTTATTTATAAAATATTCATTATAGATATATTAAAATTGTTAAAAAAAATCCATACGCACACTAATGCCAGATTTATACACACATCTATA
The DNA here is from genome assembly GCA_024363005.1 of Charaxes varanes. NCBI lineage: Eukaryota > Metazoa > Arthropoda > Insecta > Lepidoptera > Nymphalidae > Charaxes > Charaxes varanes. Next base: position 7,741,050 of record JANCMC010050420.1, on the reverse strand, counting down.
CATTTTATTATAAGACGCTGTCAAAGCGTAGTCTTGACAACCAACACAGATCAACCATGTATTTTGTTAACTATGACTTTTTATGGCGATTACATTGTCAATTATTGATGTAATAAATATTTTAAAAAAATACGTAACTTTAAATAAGTTTACGGAACGGAAATCCATACATTTCTGAACGAATTTCGACCAGCTGGCGATCTCTAGATTTTTTAATTAGCCTGTAATGTCCCATTGCTGAGCAAAGACCTTCCCTTTGTCAGACCACCTCAAGGTAACAGATAGAGAAGACCACTTCTTATCCGCAAAGGCATCCAGATCATCATGCCAGTTCTTCTTATATTTATTACTTGATCATCAGTGTCTATTAAAATAAAAGAGAAAGGTCACCTAACACGAAATCTCGTAAATAGTGGGAGGTACAAAGATAAAATGTGGCAAGAAGTTAGTTTATGGTTAGTAGACATCGGCTAAGAAAAGATTTTTCAATAGTCACATTACGTGGGTCTAAGTTTTCGCGACTTTTTCGAAACACATAACAATTCTACGCGCCCTTAAGCCCAAACAGCTTGTGTGGACACTGCATATTATCTGGACACTGTACATTGTCTGGGCACTGCACATTGTCTGAGCACTGAACATTATCTGGGCACCGAACATTGTATCGGCACTGCACATAGCAACAGTAATTACTAATTTATTATCAGCCATCCCTTATTTAGGAACAATTCTTGTTAATTGAATTTGAGGTGTTAAGTAAATAAATAACATTTTTATTTTATTTTATTTACATCGAATAACAGAAAGTTAAACTATATAAGTGAAACTATAATCAATGCTTAAACAAAAGGTTAATAGATAAAACTTATTCTAGACTAACGTTCCCAAACTATATGATCCCTACATGGACCATTCTAAGAATTTAAATAAAAACATGAAAAAATTCGCTAGGTCTAGCGATAGGACAAAATCAAAATAGATTAAAAAGTAAGTCTTGCAAGTCACACCACTTACTCACTTTTCGATCATAAGAGTTGAAGATAATCTATCAGATAATCATGGTAAAGAACGGCGCTAATCTACTACCCGAAAAGTAGCAGATATCAGGCGGTTTATCAGCCAGCGGTAGAGCACTAATCTTCCAAATTAAAGCACGAAAATGTTAATTACCCCTGAAATACTTGAAAAGGGTCCACTCTAGATTCACTCGAAGATACGGCGCCATAATTTGGATGGACCTCTACACTGCATTACATCCGAACTTCGCGTAGATTTGAGACAAGCTTGTTAAACTTTGGGGAGGCTGAGTTTTTAAAAAGTAGAATAAATTTTATGACCAATACTGTTTTCAGAGGAAGACAAAGAAAATAGTCTCTCTTTTTCTCAACCCTTACTTTTTAAACTTATTGAAGACTACATATACCAGATATTAGAAAGGTGAGTGAAAATAACAATAGGGGATTATTTTGCAGTATCTCTGAAACGTAAACTCGTCGTCATGTGTATTCCGTCTGTCGTAACCTATGGTGCACAAACTTGGTCATTAACCGCAGACCAGAAGTCCAAACTCTAGGTCTGCCAAGGAGCCATGTAACGCAGCATAGTAGGTGTAAAACGAATTGATAGTATTCGCTACACCACCCTGCACCCTGCGTTCCATTATTGGGGCAATGGATGCAGGGAAGAAGTCAGCAAAACTGAAGTGGGAATGGGCTGAGCATGTGGCTCGAATGGACCAGCAAATGTGGGCCAATATCGCGACTTTCTGGATGCTCATCAATGGCCGCCGATGACCTGACAGGCCGAGGAAGAGGTGGAGCAAAGGTTTGGATACCCTTGCGGGGAAGATGTGGTTGAGATTGACCCAGGAAAGAGGAAGATGGATCAAGAAGCGGTAAGCCTTTGCCCAGTAATAGTACACAATGAGCTAATAAAAAAATCGTCTATTTTTTATACTTGTCGACAAATCTACTGTTTCAAATTTCATGGTATTAATATTTAATTTAATATTCTATAAAAAAAGGCTGAAGGTTGGAAATAATCTACAATTATTTTAATCAAAGCTTTTAATTAGATATTGTAAACGTAAGGACAGCAAATAAATTAATGGGCGGAAATTAACGTTTAACATTCAAAATGTCCGGACAGATTTAATTATTAATTTTGCGGTAGTTAATTAAAACACCTTTCTCCCATGAGATCGGCGTGAAGTGGAGGCCATACTGTCACGTCAAGTGATGGTGTTGTTGTCGCGTTTCGTTCTGTTTGTGAGAGTCCCCGGTGGCCTAAACTCGTCATTGAAGGTCCGTAACGCATCTGCTAGCCTTCTGGTCGTGCAGATGTCCATGGGTGTCGGCAGGCACTTAGGTGCCTACTGCGTGCTCATTTGCCCCTTGTCACTAAAAAAAAGGTGTTCAAAGGCGGGCTTATTCCATGTAGGAATCACTTCCAGCTAACCTTTCTACCAAGACGGACATACAATTATATAGACACTAAGAATACTTAAGAAGAGTACTCGGCACTCCACTCTCTTTACAATTACGTAATAAAGATAGGTACTTAATTTTTGACCAAATATCCTTACAATTACTTATAGACATTTATAGACGATATTTAAATCTTTATATAAAGAGAGCCTCGATAACTCAACAGAAGAAGGGATGGACTGGATTCCGCAAGGCATCCGGTTCAAACCCCGACATCGGTGGGTTATTGACGCAGCCACTTCTAACTCAAGCTTATAATTCAAGCTCAAGTAGGAGGCAAAACATAAATATTAGATGACGAGACGAATTTCTTAGCATTCCATGAATTCATTGGGTGGGTGGCGGGTTCATCCGGGTGCGATGCAGAGGAATCAACCATAGCAGTGCCAGGGACTTGTGCCCCAGGCGTAGGTTTAAGAGCGCGCTCTTTATAATGATCACTGACCTTCACTGCCAGTGTTCCCTCCCCTGCCTAACCAAATCCGGTATGATCGGATGATATGTGCGGATTTAGATGTCCTTTCTAATAATTAACTTATGATAGTTCTTGTCAAGCCAAGGTCTTTTAATAGGTTGTACAGGGATTTTCCTGGTATGCCCTTTGCTCCTACCTATACGTACTATTAAAAAAAAGGCTTATGAATAAACCCTCTTATTCTAATAGCAGACAATAGGGCTAACTTTTATCTTCATAGAGATTTAAAGGTGAAGTTTTATCTACCGTAAGCTCTTATTATACAAGACTTCTATACACTTGATAACTTCTTTAAGACTTTGAGCTTACTTTTTCACCTTTTTGTACCATCTTCCAAATTCTACCTAGTATTAGACTTAGAGTGAAATCTAGTATAAAAAAAACCTCTTAGATGAGACGTGTTTGAAATAGGGAATCATGAAGAGAAATTGTTATATCTGTACAAATAAATAAAATTGGAATGTCTGTTTGTAACGTAAAAATTATATCCTATTAATATTATAGACGCGTAAGTTTGTACACATGGGTGTATGGATGTATGTTTGATGCTCTTTAATGGAAATACTACTAAATGAATTTTAATAAAACTTTACGGCAGTATAGTTTTTACATCAGAATAGCGCATACTCTTCACATCACCTCACCCCACCTTACCATCTCCTCGGCGCCGGCCGCCGCCTACAGCGCCATCTGTCATGGTGACTGCTGGAATAACAATATAGTGTTCAAATATCAGGGCAGTCTAATGAATGACCTCTAGATTGATCAAGTCAAATGCTGCCCAGGTAGAAGGTTCTTATTATGTGGTAAAAACGAACTTCGGGAGTATGGGTATGTAGTAAGAGTTATGAGAACAGAAATGCAGAAACATAAAATTTTTGGTCTGGATTTCCGCGAAAATAACAATAAACTATTTAACGGATTTTAATCAAATTTTCACACCGTGTGCAGTTGGTGCAACTTGAACGATAGGATAGCTTTCGTTGCAATTTTTAGTCGCAAATAAAAATTAGTCGCTGAAATGAATACACGTGCATAACTTGCGAACGATTGCATCAAATTGGATAATTTCTTTTTCGTTGTTCGTTATTGCTAGGGCAAGACTTTTATAATAAAAACGGAATAACAAAGCGAAAAGGAAATGGAACGAGGAATAATGTTACAGGATAATAGAATGTAGTAAATTATAAGTAACCTAACGTTCGGGCAGGTCAACGTCTGCCGGTCCACTAGTAATATAATAAATTATACGTTTTATTTAAAGGATTCTGGTGACTCATATGTGATTACTATAGATTTGCTGAAACTTCAATTGACATTGTTACCGACAGTTACATAAAAAGTATTTTTTAGAAATTGTCAATTATAATATACCGAAATAAAAAAAAAAACCGTAATAAAAATATTACAGCTGCATCGACAGTTGACGAACACGTCTTCAATAATGGAAACACAGTATTACGATTTAAGAAGATAAATAATAACAAAATAAAGCATTTATTTCCTTAGACTTTATTTCAGAAACACATGTTTAGATAACATCAATTAAAATAGCAATTACAAAAATCAACTTGATATAGACATAATTATTATAAATTAAATGCGTCATTTTAATGTATATAGCATAATGTAAATATAGATATTTGTTACACTTAACACTTAAACTTAATTAAAAATTGGGCAAATACATTTCCATCGTAATTCGACGATTTGGCATTTCCCTGTCTATTTGCGGGGCGATGAAGACATCTCAAATTTCTCCGAGTGGTATCGTTTCAGGGGTGAAAACTGAGGCGTGTTAGGCGCTGTATCTTGACCTTGTTCTACAGAAGCTGTAACGAGTTCTGTGGTGGCAGTCGGCTCTGAATGAATAGAGATTGTATCTTGTTTGGTCGGCGATGGGTTAGGTTGCTGTCGTCGCGATGTCTTCTTCAGGTAAGGCGTTATTTTCTGAAAAAAAAAAAAGATATAAATGAAAAGCCATGCTACTCAGATTAGCTTTATAAAATTTTACTTTAATTTTTAGCCAGAAACTATATATCAACCCACGAAGCCACCAATATCATGGTATATGTACATAACGTACAACTATTAATAGTCATCAGATTATATAATTTAATTATTCTTTCTAAATTAATAATTACTTATTTTAGTACAATAAACTCTTATGAATCCCCCCTGGGAGAATAGAACCGATTAAACTGTTCAAGTGATTGAAGTGAACCGGGGGGTTTAATATGCGTGGCACAATTTATAAATAAATGTGTTTTCTTTCTTTCTATCTATCTGTAATGTAAACTAATGTAATCAGCGATAAGAAGGAAAACACTTCTGTTAATAAGCGAAGTTGAAAAATCATGAAACTATCTTGTCAACGCTTATTTAAATAAAACATCTGTAAGTGAATACGCAAAGACAAAAGTTTTATTGGCCTTAGAAATGCACATTATAAAATCCTCACTTACGAACGGAACCCTGGTATATAACATTAATCGCAATCATTATTTGAAAAATTTTCATTCAATAAAGTTATCAAGATACTCATGCATCTCTCGCGCGCCATTAGTTCAGCGAGCTTTTGTGGAATACAATGGCTCCAGACTCATTACGTCGTCGAAAGGATTGTGACCGAGGCTGTCCTTATTCAGCCAAAATCCTGCATTATGTCTATAACAATTATCGACATTTGCACGCCGATATCGATAAAAGCGTCATTGTGTACAGCTCCAATTCAGTTAAGGTTAGATATTATTAATTAATTCTACTTTTAAAACAAGAAGGAGTATTACCAGAACAGAATATAATTTACAATTATAATCTCTATTTTTGCATTCATTTCCTGTACTGAGAATTATTATTACAAGATTCACTTTACTCTATAATCTATTTCATTCCACAGATTTATACTCTGTTACTTTAGAGGAGTTAGCACACTTCATTTGGTTTGACCATCGTGTTTGCGAACGTTGCTTTTTCCCTTCAGTGTTGCCAACCATATTCTGCCTTCAATATTGCCACCTCTACTTCGCAATATGTGTCTGAAATATTTGACATATTTATTTAATACACAGAAGACATGTGTGTGATTTTTATCTCACAAATCTCTCTCTCTTCTTGGCATTTATTATTTCCATGATTCCCTAGACCAGCCGTCGGCAACGACCCGCAACTCCTCTCTTTGTATAATAATAAATAATACAAGAATTGTCGTGATGAACTAAAATTAAAAACAAAGCATGTATACTAAAATTAAGCATTTTTAATGTCATTTATAGTATTTACCTACATAAATAGATAGCTAAGCACTTATTTCCAAATATTTTTTTTTACAAGTGCGGCCCGCTTACATATAAATCTTGAACTTGTGGCCCGTGTATATCAATTTTTTAAAGATGTGGCCCTTACCTGCCAAAAGGTTGCCAACCTTTGCTAAAGTATTCTTTAGTCTTTTTACTCGGCAAAAATAAAGATTTTCGAAATAAAACAATATCATTGCGTTATCAAACACTGTCGAAAACGCGAGGAACAGCCATTATAAAGTTTGTTAATGAAACAAATATGTAGAAAAACAAAGAGAACATTCTATTACAACTATCGGTAGAAATGATTGCATCTGTATATTAAATTTCGGCCCGGGTGATAATGACGCCGTATCTAATCGCGAATCGATAAGGAGCTTAATAAATTTCGGATTATATTAGCGCTGCTATCCAAGGTCGCGCCGATATATTGTGCACTCTGCAAGCGTTTTAGGAAGTCCTTCTGACAGAGAATGTGCGCCTACTTTATGAATTAAAACAATTAAAGAGATTCAGATTCTTACAAAGACTTCAGTTATTAAGTTATTAGTATCTGACGCAATAAAACTTCTTCTTTGGTAGTGAATAGACGTCCACTAATCCGAATAGTAAAAATTGAATGACGAAAATCTACCCAGTGAAAATTTTTTCCGGATTTTTATACACCTACTTTGTATACTCAATTCAAATTCAATTTTTACGTTTTTTTTATATTCCTGACCTGACATAAATCTTTTTCAAATAAAATTTTATTACCAAGCAGTAGAAATGAGTCCTTAAAATCGCAATACCTACTTGGTGAACGCAAGTTTTGTAAATTATACATGCGAAAACATTTTTCAGCGGCTTCTATTCAGTATTTCGACTTTAATGTTGTTGGCTTTCACGAAATACGTAATCCGTTGCAGTAAATAAGCGCATACACGCTATAATTTCCGTGGAAACTTGACATATTCGTTGGTTAGTTGGCAGGGAATCCTTTCAAATGGCTTTTCAAAGGCGCGCCGCGACGCCTTGCACCCGAAGGAAACATGCTTTAATCAAGCTAAGACTAAATACCACATGCAGTAAATACGGTCTTCGAAACCTTTCATTACAATACAAAACAAACTACATTATTGATTGGTATATAGACCACATATAGATGGTCGACCCAATGAGGACCCCGGTAATTGATTTATTTATTTTATTTTATTACGGAATTAATCGGAGCAACAAATTTTATAACAATAATAAGACACAGTGTTACCCATTAATATGTCTCCACATATAGAAACATGTTAAGCCTTGTTAGGTCATATAAAACTTTAAATTGAACTATACGAAATAGATACAATACATAACATCATGTTTTGAAAAACACATTGCTCATTTTTTGCCTCTATGATCTAACGCTGTCATATAGACGAGGATAACGCTAGGTAAAAGGTAAAAACGTAATTATCGCCATATCTCCTAAGAATTCGGTAACATTTTTCTACTATTTTTTTTTAATATGTTACAAGAGGCAAACGAGCAGGCAGCTAAGTGCCTACTGACGCCCATGGACATCTGCACGACGATGAGGCAAGCAGATGCGTTGCCGGCCGAAATGACGAGTTTAGACCACCGGGAAGTCTCACAAATCGAACGAAACGCGACAACAATACTATTCTTAATGTGACAGTATAGTATTAGAACAATCGCTTATTATTGGCTCTATTGCATTTATATTATCTCGCGCCTGCGATTATGACGCAACTAACCTAAAAAAAATTGAATTTGCTGTTTTCTTTAAATTATTTTTTATTCTTAATGTATGGGACGTCACCCCAAGGGGGAGGGGGTTTTGAAAGTGTGACAAGGACGGAAGGGAGGGGGTCGAAAATCGTAAAATAGTTGTGACGTAATTTATGGATGACCTTAAGATGTAGGCGAATTATTTTCCAATACATACTATTATCTTTAACATCTCACAAATATGTCACAAAATGCATAAGCTATGATAACAAAATATTTTTTTTCGTAAGTATAAAAAAGTGAGAATGTGCGTCTAATGGATCCGCAAAGATGGGCCAATATCGCGACTTCCTGAATCCACTCCAATGGCCGCCGATAACCCAGGATGAGGTGGCGCGACGATTTGGATGCTTTTGCGGGGAAGTTGTGGATGAAATTGGCCCAGGAAAGAGGAAAGTGGACCGAGAAGAGGGAGGCTTTTGCCCAGCAGTGGGACACAATAGGCTAATCAAATAAAAAATATAAAAAATGTTAACTCACTTAATTCTTTGTTGCCATCGTATAGGTTTGTAAGGCTTAATTTTAAATTGTCTCTTACATCGTAACGGAATTGATAGTCTTTGGGATTGGCATAATATAAGCCGTCAATACCATTAAAAACATCGTATTGTCCGATTGCTTCGAATTCAATATTTTCTGAAACACAAATAATTAATTTATAACTTAAGAAAATATAGGTAAAGGTAATTATGCAGTTGGAGGGCTTTTCTCAAAAATGCGTATTTTTGTTTTTCTCCTTCCCTTTATTGTTGTTTGCACTCTAATCAATGATATGATATTCCGTCGGGGGAGAATGACTTTTTTCGAGTTATTAATGTTAAATTAAAGCATTTCGACGTTAATGTTTACATTATACCCACACATTTATATGCATTTCTGTGTTAAAACCAAAAAATTACCGCGAAGTGACAAAGGTGATCGCTGCGCGATTTCTGTATTAAACAAAAAAAAAAAAAAAATAACCGCGAAGCAGTCAGGGCGATCGCCCCGCGATAGCTCGTCCGCTTCTAACCAATCGCTTCGAGTTACGTTTCGCGCAGAATGTCAACCTCCTCCGACGGAATATCACTCATTCCACGTCGATAAAGCGGTCTAAGTGGAGTAGGGTGCCAAAGGCTTGTACAGTCTATTTTTATATATAGAGACATGTAAATTAATTACAGGTAGCGACACCCTATCAGTTCTTTTGGTCTATAGCTTAATTGTACCAGCGCGTCTGGGTACCACTACCTCTTTTTCATATAAGATTGGCGTGAAGTGGCGGCAATGCTGTCACGTCAAGTGATGGTGTTGTTGTCGCGTTTCATTCGGTTTGTGAGACTTCCCAGAAAAAATAGAGCGCGTAGATGAAAAAGACTGGGAAGTTTTTAAGGATTCAAGAAATAAGAATACTGCATTTGCACCCCATGACCTCCAAATTACAAATCTCCTCTTGCCCGTTTTTAATAACGACCTTGTTATAACGGGAAAAAACCAGTGACGTCAATTAACCTCGCTGGAATCCTTAAGCATGTGTCTTCACACTACCTTCAAAACGGTTAGCAACTGAAAAACTAAGCTTACGTCCTACTAAGTTTAGCAAACTTGCTGAAATTTCGTAAAAGCTCTGCAATTCCGTGTTACCACCAGCCTCTTGTCTGTGCCAAATTGTACCAAGTTTGAATGTAAACATATAAAAGGCGAACCATTTTAATTTGCGTTTTCCTTGTGTGCTCAATGACGGATTAAATATTAAAACACAAAGGCATTCGGACTTTGTCGTACCGTTAAAAACATTCCACAAAGAGAGAGACTTTACTCGTGTAATGAATATCTCAATGCCTTTACTCTAAAAATAAGAAAGTGTGACGAGTTTTTCATTTACATAGAGAAAGGCTATTAAATTGTCGTGAACACAAACTTTTACAATTGTAAGGCATTACAAAAAACCTATATCTATACTAATATATAAAGCTGAAGAGTTTGTTTGTTTGCTTGAACGCGTGAATCTCAGGAAAGAAAGAAAAAAATTTTTCAGTGTTAGTTTGCCCATTTATCGATGAAGCCTATAGGCTATATATCATCACTCTATAATAGAATTTATTATTTTTTATCTAATTTTACCTAGACGCAGTCTCGGGCATAGCTAGTGAAATAATAATTTAACATAAAATATTTTTCTTTATGTTAAATTATTATAAACAAACTTGTAATTTCTTATAAATAAATAAAAATAAAAAAAACAGTTTAGGAGGACAAAACAAACCCCTGAAATTGGAGTATTGACGTTACCTCTTCCAACATAAACTTAAAAGGATTTTATCGAAGAAGTGCTGAGAATTTAAGGTATATCTTAAAAAAAAAGCTTAAAAATAGCCTGTAAAAATATGCTATCCTGTTGAGTAAAGGAAAACCACGCTTCTAAAAGTAGGTGGCATGGAGAAATCCACCTATGTGCCAAACAATCAACCGTTTTCATTTATATACGTCACTCAGACACTTGTTTACCACTCGTCACTTTGGTCGTGACGCGGGACGACAGCTCGACATTGCCTGAGGTGTAAATAATAAAACCTGCACATTGTTTTGTACGTACGGAAAACTTTTTCGCGTGACAGGAAGAATATTTTTGCTGAAATGTTAAGTTAATTACGTTGTGAGGACAAATGCTGACATGCGACATTATTGTCTCGATAGATTACGACACCTCTAGTCCTACTCTACAATTTGTTTCTATTTATCTAACATTATGTTCATTATATATACAGGTTCACTACTGAGACACTTATAATACTCGGGGTCCTAATATTTCATGATCATGACGAAAAAAATTAACTAGTACGTGAGATTTAGAGAAAGTAAACTGATTTTGTACGGAACGCATGGACATACTAGCGTGGACGCACGATGATGGTCGGTTTTTTCTTCACAAAGTGTGAAGTCCTGGCTTACGACAGGCAAGAATACGTATTTCACTCATCACTTATTTGTTTAATAAGTATAGCCAAAAAATTAACTGAATTATTGTATTTATTATTGATATTTCGTTTAATTCCGACTGACAGCCGTTATTAAATCTTTTGTGTAACTAATCAGTTTTTTACGCTACAAAATGTATTTATGAACTAACATTTTCGAACAGCAAATTAACCACTAAACGTGAGTCCACACTGACTAATTTTAAAGAAATTTTGTCAATAATGAAGTACCTATTTAATAACATAATTATAATGAAAATCGAGTTCCGAGTTTCCTCCTTAAATATTCGAACGAAAAAACCAGTCACCCCGCATATTTTTAGATATGATAATTTTTTTTCTTTTATACCTCTTTTTAGACGTTTTCGTAAAATGTATACATACCGCCGAGAAGTAATATTTTCGTACCGTAAAATAAACATGATGCGGTGGTTTTGTATCATTTCCAGAGTAATGCATATATATAATATATGCCTTAGTTACTCCTCTGGAAATCTATAAATAAAATATAAACTTGAAGGTAGTCGTAATAAATACGACAGAGAATTTAATGATTTCATTCTTATCTATTTGGATTCCAGTTTCGACTGCATGTACCAAAAACCAAAAGCTATCTTCCTTAACATCTCTATTCTACACGTGTATGAAAGAACTACCCGAAAAAAGTGGAATTATTTATTCCTGACGTAAATTTTCGTCGGTGAAATTTAATCTATTGTAATGTGAGATGAGAGGTGGTAGCACGTGCCTTCCTCGGATGCATACAAAATGACTTAGTATGTTAAACTACATTAGAGCTTTCTGCGGTAAAATGAAAAATGTTTCATGAAATAAAATTGCATGTAGCATGAATTTAATTTCCGTTAAAATTTTAATACGTGCTTGTATTAATGTAGGACGTAATTGAAAATGCACCAAATTTAATTAATTTAAACACAAATTGCTTTTATATAGTGTTTTTAGGGTTCCGTAGTTTATTTCATCGTCATCAGATGATTATTTATTATTATTCGCAGTAAGAGGTTTAATGTTTCGCAAAGCTGTGAAAATTCATAGCAGGTAAAAAACCCCTTAAACTATCTACAGGCGATACTCCTTTATCAAATTAACATTTTCATGACTAACAGCCGCTACACACGTTTCGATAAATTGTTGCGATAAAATTGTGCAGTTTTTCGCCACGATTTATCGAAATGTGTCTAGCAGCTGTAGATTGAAAAAATACTTACTATGTAATAAAGATTTTATATCGTAGTCTTAAAAAATAAAGACGTAACATAACACTTAGTTATTTAAAGAGCACTTGGAATGAAGAAGTGGTATTTGATATGGCTAAATCAATTGATTCTCAGTAATTCTATACGTTAAAGACTGCCAGTAAACGATACCTAATGCGTGGCAGACACTTGACCTAGAATTGGCTTGTGTCGGAAAAACTGAAATCAGATAAATCTATCAGAACTTGATAGTTTAAGAATGATCACTTAAAATTTATTAGAGCCTCAATAGCTCAACGGTATAAGGTATGGCCTGAAATTCGCAAGGTACCGGGTTCAAACCCCACCGCCGTTGTGGTATTGTCGCACCCACTAACCTAACCTAACCTAACCTAATAAAAGCTTTCAAATTTAGCTTAGAAAAGGGAATATTAGACATACCTAAAAAAAAGTATTCCTAATATTCTCAATAATAAAAAAAAATACATTTAGGTATATCGCACGCTTATTCATAAACTGACCTAACTCAAAAAAGCTGATTTTTTGGGAAAATTGGAGTTGGCATTATAGTAACAGCTTATGTATTTTAATAATAGTTAAGTGTGATTAATGATATTTAAACGTACTAAAAAAAATCTAAAAATAAAATAAAATAACTGTATCTCAGTTAAGGATAGAGATATCGAAATAATTCTTAGATTGGCAGATAGAGGACATTGAAACGAGGCTGTCTGTATCATTAACTCACTTTAGGCCTATAATTTAATCAGTCAGTTTATGATTAGGCGTGCGATGTGTTAAAACATCTTTCCCGAATATATAAATTTGTTGCAAACTAAACAATAGCATTACATAACTATTATATAAATTACTCAAAATATAAAAAAAACTTAAACAAATTGGCGCAAACTATTTTTTTTTTAATGTTATTATAATTGATTTTGATTATTTTCGATATTAGAAGGTTCAAGGCTCAAGGTATAAGAATTGGCTGAAATCGTAAGGTGGTTCATATCCCAACCCGTTGTGGCCACTCGTGACAAACTTTTTAGAGGCTAAACCGTAACACTAACTACTAACTAACCGGAGAATATTAGTCATATCTCAAAATATTAAAAAAAAAAAATGGCTGCCACGTATCAACCCGTTAGCTATATCTATACTAATATATAAAGATGAAGAGTTTTTGTGTTTGTTTGTACGCGCTAATCTCAGGAACAAGCGTTCCGATTTGAAGAATTCTTTCAGTGTTAGATAGCCCATTTATCGAGGAAGGCTATATATCATCAGGCTAAAATTTTAACCTTCTTTTAAAAACAATTTTTTTTTTTGCGGATTTTTTTTATTTTACGCGGACAAAGCACAACTAGAGGGCACTGATTGCTATAAATACTACTAAGTATGTATAGGCATAGATATGCGTACGGAATAATACGTACATACCGATGAACACAAAACCCTATCAACATAAAAACAAAATTTCATCACTACAAACTTTGAACAATATCAGTTCTAGTAAATGACCCCTAATAAAAACTTGCCCAACCAGCAGTTCGTAATGACGTCGTGTGTAAAGTGTCACGGCACGTGTATTAGTTGAAACGACAATGTTTCGGTCCACGGTTCTGGGACCAAATTAGTTTTTGGACTTCCTCAACCATTGAACGACATTAGGACTGCGATAAGGGGACCAAATAGCAAATCTTTGTCTATTATATATTCAATTGTGCCATCAAATACTGCCAAAAGTAGGAGCCGTTCAAGAAATATAAATAAGGCTGAGTTATAATATCAACTACCGACACGAAGGTAACAGTTTTTCAGATAAATCTGTTGTTTGTCCTAATCTAATATCTGAATGACGAAATTTGTGAAAGGTTTCAATAATTTTAAAGATATATGCATGTTTGCCTTAAAATTGCCATGTTAATAAAATTACAAATAACATGGCCTTAACAACAATTAAAATTCGCAATTTAACCAACAATAAGTCTACTTTCTAAATTCTTGTTGTTCCTATATCGATTAAAATAAGCACTAACCCTTTGTTCAGACACGGCGAGAACCGCACGATTACAAATTGTGCGGTTTTCGCACGAAAATCGCGAATGTATAAACGACGGCGATTATTAAACGGTCTTTGTAAATAGGAACCGCGCGGTTCCCAGGCGATTTTGAAACCACGTGGTTTCCGCCTAGCCTTAACAAAGACCGAAAGCTTTTTAAATACTGTAATCCCCCCTATAACGCGGTACTCTTGTAACGCATTTTTCTATAACGCCGTAAATTTATTCCGCGTTATAGAAAAAGAGGGGACTACGGTACCTACACGCAAATAGTATATATATAAAAAATAAAAAAAAGTTCTAGCATTCATACTAGTAACAAAAACATCGACTTAATGTTTTATTTTTTGGTTTTTGGTAGTAAATATTACCGAAACGGCGGAGTGTTATTTCTTGTGCGATGTACATTTAAAGCGATTCGCTTCAAAGAGATGGCTTCGCGAATACAATACCCTTTGAGTTGCTTTGACTTACAAATAAGAGATCTCGATACTTTAAGAATCACTTTAATTTTTGAGACCTTTAACACTAGTTGTAGATTTTATACCTAAACGGTGAAATTATATCTAAATTTTAACAGTATAAAAATCCTCTTAATTTTAAAGCGTTTCACATTCAATGTCGGTCCCGTACTTAGCAGGTAGACCTTCAGTCTTCCCTGCGTTCGACGTAAAATCATTAAGACATTCAACTTGTCAACAGCTAGGAACACATAAAATCTAGAAAGTATCTATGTAGGTATCATATCACAAGTAATTTAGAGCCTCAATAGCTCAACGGTACAAGGTATGGACTGAAATCCGCACGGTATCAGGTTCAACCCGCACCGCCGTTGGGGTATTATCGCACCCACTCCTAATACAAGCGTATTATGACGGGAAAAGGGAATATTAGACATACCTAAAAAGTATTCCCAATATTCTTTGAAAAAAAAAGTCTTTTTTGTCATTGTCATTGTCATAGCGGAACTATAATTCCGCTCTGTCCGTCCATCCCTGTGTCTGCCTGCAACGTGTCCCATCTGTCTAAACACTTCACTTTAGCCATAAGTGTACAAAGAAATATATATATATATGTATATAATATATATTATAAACTTAATATTACATAAAACATAATATAAATTTATATTTAGGATACAATAAATATACCTGATTCTGTATCAATGCTTCATAGTTGATAGGTTTCTGTCAGTTCTATTTATGTAACGTTATTATTGAAACAATAAATATTTTTGCATTATTTATTTGGATTGCCAAAAATATTAGCAAAAATAGTGAGCATGGTGCTTTGTATGTATTCATCTGGCATTACATACATACACTGCTTCCCATACTACACGTAACACAAGTGGATTAGACATTCACAGCTTGCCATTTCCCCTGAATTATACTTGCAGTGACAATGAAATCAATCTAGCAGAACTGGCCACCCAGGCCGTCGAAGGCAGCACTTCGCAGAAAAACAGTCAAGCATAAATAAGTTACGACAATCAAGATTCCGTAGCTTCCACACATCATCGGGGAATCGTTCGATCGGAATCCTTCTAGAAATCTTGTGCAATCCAATAAATTCTCGGTTAATTAAACAAGATATCGGTTTACGTCTAATTTATTCAATTATATCAAGAATATACGGTAATTGTAATCGCCGACAGTTAAAAATTACGATCGTTTTTACTGCACCGTCAGTTCTCAAGAATTAAGATAAAAATACAGACAGGTAATAATCTGTTGGTGCCTTTGATGGAGAAGTCTAGAATATTTGATTGGTTCGCCATTTTAAATTATGCCACGCAATGAATTACGTACGGTAAAAATAAGTAATTACCTCAAAGATTGTTATCCGCCTTATAAAGAGTTTGCAATTTAATTTAGATTTAGGACTTAGGAAATAATCACATTAAGGTCGTTCGTGAATCTAATATCTTCAAACGAGCAATTCTATTTATATATAACATTTGAATCTTGGGAACGGGAACGATTTTGAAGAAATTTAGTACACAGGGGATTTTGGGGGCGAATCTTGCTGGGTTTCATTTTTAGTAAACGATATTATAACCGGAAATCCAGGTAACAAAATTTAGTGAGCCTAAAGAATAGTCACAGCTTACAATAAGCAATTACGATGTATAAAGCTGTTCTATTCAGAAAGTAATGAGATTTCTCAGTGTCAATATTTTGTAAGATATACATACTGGTACCCGGACACTCCAGCACAACTCCGCTGCAGGCCAAAAGGACTGCAAGCGTGGCGCTACCTCTAATTAGAGAACATTTTTATTTAATTCGAATCATTTAATCTTACCAGTCAGTATTGTAATATAATAGAAGTAACCCACTGGTTACAAGCATTCTAAAGCACATATATAACCATTAAACTTTATAAAACATAAGTAAGCGTAACTGTAAAAAAAATCGCAAGAAAAAACTATTGTTTCGTTTAAAAAGGGATTTATTTCATAAAAAATTAGGGGCTTTTTAAAATAGTAATAGTTGTTCAATACAATGACTCGTCAAATTATTGTGACGGAATAATGTGACTTATGGTATAACCATAAGTCACATTATCATAGTCATGCTATTTAGTCACAAATATAAGTAATTAATAGTAAAAAATCCCAACCTATACAAACAAATAGAATTGTATTATCGGTTTGTAACAACGCAATAGAATTATTATACCATATTTATGTACAGTACCTACATCACAGATAAAAATACAGATAATTGTTAAGGGTAATCTCCGAAACAGCTGGACCGATTTTGACGGGACTTTCAATGGCGCATAGCTGATGTTACAAGAAATAACATAGACTACTTTACACTTAGCAAAATAACTAGGGTGCCGCATAAAACATTAAAATAGAACATACGGACAAAAACGGGGGCTACAACTAGTATCTTTTAAACTTTGAACTGATATATGCGAGTACTTACACGACAGACGTAAGACGTTCTGGTGAGTGATTCCTAGCATGAGTCATGAATGGTAGCAGGTTTATTCCCTGAGTCATCTCAGTAAAAACAATTGTATAGACCATGCCCAACCGCCGAATTAAGGAGTAACAAAAACATCAACAAAAACTAAGATTTTAAAATATTTGACGATTCAAAAGAGCTCGTAAAAGTCTACTTAAATAAAATCTCATTTGAATTTGAATTTAATTGTTGACATGTGTGCAATGGCACATTCAGAGTGAATTTGAATAATTTCCAGATTTGATACTCGAAGCACCTTATTACATTTTATATTTATTTATTTATTAATAATAAATACAGAAACAGTACATTTTGGTTCTTCGTCCCCTAAAATTTAATGGCTTGTCTTTTTTATGTTACAAGGGGCAAACGAGCAGGCGGTTTACCTAACCGACTACCGATGCCCATGGACATTTGCACGTCAAGCAGATGCGTTACCGGTCTTTAATGATGAGTTCAGGTCACCAGGAAGTCTCACAAACGTAAGATTCGCGTGAAGTGACAACAATGCTGTCAGATGCGTTGCTGGCCTTTTATGACAAGATGAGGCCACCAGGAAGATATTTTCTTAGCGTTTCGTTGGCAAACACTGTATTTTCGCAGCCCAGAATTTAGCCATATCGACTGCCCTATCAAAAGCAGCCATTAAATCCTCCTGAGTGCAGGTGTTAGGGAACGATCTGTGAATCCCCATCTGGACACGTAGTCATTTCTCCTGCCAACTTGTGTTTGAAGTCAATTAAGGGACTTCCAGGTTGGCCAAGGCAAATTAAGGCCAGGTGGAAGATCGTCAGTAGGTGCCACAAATGGACTTCGCAGTGGTACTTTAAATTTTAATGCAAAATAGACTTATTTTAGTTATGCACTGCTCTAACGAAAAGTTTCGGAGTAAACGAAGATATTATATCGATGTATATACATTTTGAACGAAAGTTTTATTGATTTCTAGATATGTGGATCAAAATTTGTGGATTTCCACCAAATTTCCATATATGGGACCACCTTCTCAAGTATGTTCTACCAAACAAAAAGAAAAAGAATCGACAAAATCGGTTCATAAATAGCGGAGTAATCGCGTGATGCACATACAAAAAATATGCAGTCGATTCGAGAATCATCTCCATTTTAGGGTTCCGTAGAGACCTACGAGGAACCCTTATAGTTTAGCTCAGTCCGTCTGTCCGCCCACAAGGTGATTGTCCCTTAGGATTTCCAAGCCATTAGATAGAGACTTGAAATTTTTCTTGTTGATATGACATGCTAAAAACTTACTAAGCATATTATTTTGAGCTAAATCGGACATCAACTTTTGAAGTTATTTAACAAACAACTTTATCGTGTATCACACACCATAACCTTCTATATCTCGCGGCCAATATTTTTAAAGTCGGTTAAAAAACGTATATTTTACCAGTGGGCGGGGGCGCCGCAGCCGAAACATCAAAAAGCGGGGTCGCCAACTTTTCCACTTTTGCTTCAGCGGCCGGTTTCTTCAGATCCACTACAAACAGAGTAATCAATATACATACACGGAAGGTCAGCTATTAAGAAATTTCGAAAACCGCGGGACATACAAAAATGAAATGTGGCAAGTTCATAGTTATTAGACACACGCTAAGAGCACACTTTTGGTTAGGGCCAGAATAACGAGACCTAAGGGCTCTTGCAAGTTTAATTTTATGCGGACGTAGTCGTGGGCTACAGAAACAGCTAGTCTATTTCTACTGCCCACCGACTATATTTCTAAATATTACTAAAAATAGATAAAAAGCTATAAAAATAGAAACAGAGATCCTTCGGCAGCGGGCTAAATTCATTTTCCGAATGTACGGAGTATGCGACATAAACTGCCTTATCTTTTCAAAGTCAAAGTCAAAATTGTTTATTCGAGTAGACTTTTTATAAGCACTTACGACCGTCATATGTATAATTAATATTCATTTTTTTCTAATCATTAATAAATTGGTGATAAAATTTACGACTTTGAAGCTAAGTTTGGAAATATTCTCAGAGCTAAACACGATTGGTCATAATTGCCAGAATTTTAAACGTCAATATTTTGTGACAACAAAAGCTCCTCTAAAGTTCAGTACATTATCCGATATTACAGACGAAGCCATCAAAGCACAATAGAAATATTCTCAAAGCTAAATAACACTCCGGCGTATGGAATCCAATACAGAGCGCTCTGAAAATTCCGCTGTTTTTATTGCAATGGCAAAAAGCATTCCCGCTTTATGTTATTGCTTTATTTGTAACAACGGTATACAATGACAAAGGCTCTATTCCCAATACTGTATTGCATTTCTAGGTTCGCAACCTTTTCTTTACTCATTGTAAAACTGTCAGACATGAATGCTGTACTCCCATTTATTATAGTAGGAGAGGCAGCGATGCTAAATTCGAAGTCACTAAAGCGTTGTAGGGATCTACTGGATTACGTGGATTAGGTGCATATCGAAAAAAAAGGTTATTTAAGGTAAGATCATGTTGTCAATAAAGGTTGCAGCGTGGTTTTATGGAGCGCGTGATATAGCGTGATATACAGACGCGCTCGAATATTTGACCTCTAATACAAAAAAAAATGAAATCGCTTCATCAGACGCACACACACAAACACACGCACACACACACACACAAACACACGCACACACGCACGCACTCACACACAGACAGACACCTCTCTTTTTGCGTCAGGGGTTAAAATCTTGCGTTTATATTATTCCCGAAGGTTTTGCGTATGGAAACTAGATTGTCGTGTGAACTGCTTTGAATTGTCGCCCCCTGGGTAAGATTATGTTAAGATACGAACTGAAGTAAGTAAGCGAGCCGACTTGGATGAAAATGTTCGTGGTAGGCCGTCACTTTTGTACCAAAAACTCCTAAGGTATACTTAGTGCCTGTGTTATAGGTAGGTATAATATTATCGTGTCACAATATTTGTTGTTATACTCCTCCGAAACGGCTGTACCGATTCATAAGATTTTGTGTATATTTGACAAGTTTGAAAATCGGTCGTACACTATTTTTAAACCCCTAAGTGACAAGGCTCACGCGGACGAAGTCAAAGGGTACACTTTTCGTTATGTAACGAGGGGCAAATGAGCAGGCGGTATTCCATTGAGTGTCTAGCAATGCCCATAGACAATTGCAAAACCAGAGGTCAGATCTGCGTTGCCGGCCTGTGAGATATGAGTAAGCTCTTTTCTTGTAGGTCCTTAAGCCGTATCGGTTCGGAATTATCGAAGCTTGTAACTGATTCCACGAAGTAATTGGGCCAGTTAACATCTAGTATATAAGTATATAATACATCCAGACTCAAGGCGAGAATCGAAGTCACAAATTTAAAAACCCCCCAATACTCCACTCGAGTATTTTCATTGAATTCAGTAAATTAATCCCCTACGCCATTAACCCCCCTCTTCAAACACTTATTCAATCGTTTAACAGTGATTTGCGAACTTTTGAATTCGAGAGCTATGCTGACATAAGTCTTTGGCTTGACGAACATCTAGCGCAGTTAGATGTCTCTGGCTAATATTGAAGCTACTCTGGTTGACGTCCAAACATTTCTTACCTTTGAACTTTTATGATCCTCAATCCGGGATAATGTATTGCGTATCCAAATAAATACACAATCATTGTGTTATTTTATAACACTAAAATCACTACACAACACATCTGTTGCACCAAAATCCCATTTGTTTTTTAATATTCCTACAAAAATGTATTACGTAAACTGAACTGACCACAAACTCGACTGGTTATTAGGTGGTAGTGAAATATACCTTAAAGAAAGTCTTTGTACACATCTGTAACATGTTTCCATTTCTTTTGATATTTATTTTGATAGTTTTGTGACACAAATAAATGGATGGCTCCCATGTAAACTCTAGACTCCCTATTTCACAGTAGAGCGTTACAAACACGCAAATTGAAATAAAATAGTCATTATTTAATGTTTTCGAAAACAAAAATGTCTTAAACATTGACCGTTTCATTTCGATTGACGTGTTTGTAACACTATTGTGTAGGGAATTTGGGGTTACGACAGTTTACGTGGGAGCTATCGAAATTTGTATCTGTATATATGTAGAATAAAATTAAAGGACTAAATATTCCCTACGTCCTTTTTCCACACATATAAACTGAGAATGGACCAACAGACTTTGTATCTCAGTAACCCTTAACCTTTTTCTCCTTGATAATGTTTACGCGTATTGTTTATATTATTATACTTGCTCTACCCCGCGATTTCATCCTCGTGATGGGAGTGATTTTGTAAAATTTTGCGGGTTTTCATATTTGGGTGCGGAACCCTAATCTTTTTTCTAAAACCGAAGTGACCTACGTTACTCCTTGTAAAATCAGATATCTACCAGTAAAGGTCCCATCGAAATCGGTCCAGCCGTTTCGGAGATTACTCGGATCAGACAGACAGACAATTTTTTTAACGTTCCCTTTTTAAAATAGGTATCGTATATAAAGTCATATGCTATTAGTAATAAAAATATTTACCTTACAAATGGACACTTGACTTAATTTTATTAACATACTACTTGCTACTCGCGTCTTCGTCTGCGTAAAATTAGGTGAAAATTTTTAGCGTGATGATGTCTAACCGGATATAAGAATTTTTCAAATCGGACCAGTAGTTCTTGAGATTAGCGCCTTCAAGCAAACAAACAAACAAACTTTCAGCTTTATTGATTACTATAGATATAGATTGCATAAATTGTTTAGATTATTGCATTTTTTTTTTTATGTTACAAGGGGGCAGACGAGCAGACGTAATTAGTAGCTAGTTCTAGTGGTGTGTTTTCTTCAGGATCATATTTCAACTTAGCTAAACCCTCAGCCAAAGGAGATATATACAACTAGCTGTACCCCGCGACTCTGTCCGCGTGGGCCACTCCTATCACGTAACTGTTTAAAAAATAGTTTTGTATTAATATCATGTTTATAAAAACACCTTCAGATAGAATGCATTATTTTAGAACAAATTTGGTTAGCATAAAAAAGCTTATGAGCTAACCTTAAAAGACAGACATATGCTGTCGCAGACTTTTATTTAGAACTTTTAAAGGGGAACAATTCTGTCATACATACATACATGATTTTTGCGAAACTTTAACCGTTTACGCAGCGCACGCAGAGAAAGCTCTCAAAAGAGAAAAAAAAACGATTTTGAAACAATCTTCATTGGTGCTCCGCTCCTATTGGTATTAGCACAATGATTATAGCCTATTGTCTTCCTCGATAAATGGGCTATCTAACACAAGAATTTTTCAAATCGGACCAGTAGTTCTTGAGATAAGCGTTTTCAAGCAAACAAACAAACTCTTCAGCTTTATATATTAATATAGATTAGTTCAGCTATAGTGACACGAATAGCGAGCGTGTGTATTTCCTTGGTTGACTTCGCCACACTAATCTACTGGTCTATTAGCCTCTAAAACTATTTTTTTCTAACTTATAGCTGCTACACTTATTTTGATGAATCTACCCAGATACACGTCTGCGCAGTTTTATCGATACGTATGTATGAAAAATCGTTGTAGATTAAACTGCAAAGCTTTTTCGCAACGATTTAACCGTAGATTGTTTTTTGTAACGATTTATCGAAACGTGTGTAGCGGCTATTATACCTGTCTAATATTTGACGTAAGACAAAATAAATCCGCAAATTCCTATTGGATGTTTTATATGCCCTTATCCCGATGTCGATTCAGCAGACTGGTGCCACTGTCACCGGAAATATAAGGGATTTATATAACATCAACAGCTATTGTTGTCAATCTATTTATAACAGCTTATGTTCTTGTAGTATGTGATTAAGGAATGAAGGTCATATATATTTTCTTGAGGTATATATTTAAACTTCTGAAGAAAATATACGCGATGTTGAACTAAATAATTTTAATTTGCGCGAGAAACGAATTTTCCTCTTGAATCTGCTACAGTAATCTATAATGTAGAAAAATGTTTATATATGTCTCTATATGGGCAAAGCTAATCTAAATATATAAAAGCGAGAATATCACCTATCAAGCAATTTAGAAAACAGCGCTAAGTACAAAGATGAAATTTGGCAAAGAGGGCAATAGGGCCAGATTAATGAGGTCTAACGGCTCTCGAAAGTTTAATTTTACACAGACAAAGTAGCGGGAAACAGCTAGTAAGATAAAGGTAATGGTCGTTTCTGTCAGGTGTGATCATTATCGCCGTTCAGTTAGAAACGTGAATATTTATTACGCTTTGAATTCGCATTACTTGGAATGATTTACCTGTTCTGGGTAAAACTAATCTCACGACTATGTAATCACTCAGTGACAATCGGGACCCACTGTTTCACGTGCCTTCCGAAGTTCACGGATTATAATTTACCGGGTTAATAATATCGCAAAATTAATAATTTAATATCTATAATGAAAATTTCGTATCTATAATGAAAATCTCGTATCTATAATGAAAATTTAATATCCATAATAATAATTTAATATCTAACGAAACACAGAGATCGGATATTTTCAAACCAGTGCTAGAATTGGTCACCCATTTACCACTCGGCCGCAGTAAAAGCCATGTAAGGAAGCGATCGACTCAAATGCCGACCTCTGATAAACCTATGAACTCTTCAGTAAAGAGAGAGATCTTGAAAAACGCCGTGCATTAAACGTTTCATTTAAAATTTATTAATAGATAAATTCAGTATAAAAATATACAAAGATAACCTTTTTGCATTGGATTTCGTGTCCCGATTTTAAACATACATAAAATTCCACGCTCGCCTCCCGCCGAGACAGCGTCACGTCGACAACTTAAAAGATTAAGTGTTGGCGTGATGAATGGCACTTCTTCAGCAGTTAAACGAAAAACTCTCGAATGTATGTAATATGGGGATTACGAGACGCGTAGGTTCTCTTAAAGATAAAGTATGCTAATGTGGAAATTGCGTATATATTAATGGAAGTACGCTTTTCTTTGAAAGCACTTTTACTCTGGCCCTGGATAGCAAATATGAATAATTAATCCTCGATAACTCAAACTCAAAAAATATTTTTTAGGGCTCCGTAGTACTACAAGGAACTCTTATAACTTCGTTCTGTACGTCCGTCTATCTGCCCGTAAAGTGGTCCCCCCTAACATTTACAGACTATTAGACGTAGAGACTTGAAATTTTCCATGTTGATAGAACATACTAAAAACTTGCTAGGAAAATTATTCTGAACGAAATCGGACAACAACTTTTGAAGTTATTAAACAAATATGTTTATAGCGTATCAGATACGGAACCCTTCTATATAAGCATGTCTTGACACGCTTTGGACCATTATTATTAATACCTAATAGACTAGTCTTTGACAACGATCGTGTCTAAAGAAAGAAATTGATGCAGTCTCGGATGTAGCGTGCCCTTCTAGACGAAACCTATTTACTCTTGTTGAGGTTAACTGTTGGCGTGATGAACGTCACTTCTTCCGCAGTTAAACGAGAAACTATCGAATGTATGTTATAGGGGAATCACGGGACACGTATGTTTTCTTAAATATAGAGTAAGCTAATGTGGACGTATCTTTATTTTCCTAATTCATTAATGATAGTATTGTTCTATCTTTTACAGCTTACGTACGAGGTATAGGCTGGCTACGAATTGTCGAGGATCGAATGTCGCGCCTTAGAAGAGGCCTACATACAGCAATGGATGAATTATGACTGCAAATGATGATGATTATGATAATTCAATTAAGAGATAAAAAAAAAATATTAGTTGAAGGGTCAAAAATTGAAAATAAATTTGTTATCATTTTCATAATTTTGACCCTTCAACTAATATTTTTTTTAATCAAATCATTCAAATGACAGATTGTAGGTATTAAGGGATTTTAAAATTTTATTAGAACTGCTATGCCACTACCTGACATACACTGGCACGCAAATATTAATAAGTTTTGTTAGTAAAGTATGGGAACAGCGAAATATAAGATATACAAAGAAGTTTTATTTCATTAGTGTACCTATTGTCATCAATTTTTAATGTGTGTGCGAATTTTCATTGAACAATTCTAGTAGGTACAGTCAAGGTAATAATAGAAACACGTGAATTCACGTAAGGTAATAAACGTTAGAAATAACATGGAACTATTATATTAATTTTCCTGGTGTCGATAAGAACATTAGTCATTAATCATCATTGTAAACAATATATACTGATAATAGTGTATTAATAATGTTATTATACTACTAGCTGTGTGTAAATTATAGGTAAAAAATATTCAAGTTTAGATTAATGATGTATAGTCAATAGCCTTCCTCGATAAATGGGCTATCTAACACTGAAACAATTTTTCAAATCGCACCAGAAATTCCTGAGATTAGCGCGTTCAAACAAACAAACTCTTCAGTTTTATATATTAGTATATAACATATACGATCAGCTGTGATCCGCCACTTCTCCCATGTGAATTCAGTGATTTTGTTAAATTTTTGTTTTTTTTACGCAGAATCCTAATAATTTACCTAAAAGTAAAGATACCTATGTTATTTCTTGTAAAATCAAGAAAAGCACAAGTGAAAGTTCCGTCCAAATCGGTTCAGCCGTTTTGGAGATTACCGTTATAAACAGGCACAGACAGTAATGTTTTAACTTGTGTTCTGTAGTAGTTATCATATATATAATGTGCAATTAGTAAAAACATTTAATTCTGTCGATACAAACAGAAACTTCAACTTTATTTATAGTATAGATATACATATAAATAAAACATAATATCCTGCGCGTGTCGCCTTTAGCGTTAGTCATTTGTCACTAGAATGACTGCTCATAGTCCGACTAACGACCGATACCAGGTGTCCTCTGTAATTAATACATACGGTTTCCTGAACGTATTCTTTGCGATTTATTTTCTCCATTTGGAAAATGATAAATTAATTTTCAGTTTTCTCTTATGTCATGTTATTAAGAATAATAATTTATATATTAGTTTTTCGCAAAGTAACGCCTGATTCTATCAGTTATTCATTATTTTACTACACTACCATTCTTTAAACTTATTTTATATTTAAAAAATAAATAAAAAAGTAAAGAAAACAATACTTTTTTTTTCAAAAATTAAAAATTAATTAACCGTAGTACAAAATCGCGGGTCCCACTGGATATCTCAGCACAGGTTATCGGTACCTTGCGGATTTTAGTCCATACCTTATACCGTTGAGCTATTGAGGCTCTAATTTATTTAAAAAAACATTTATTTACGTTGTATCCTTTATTGAATTTGATCATTTTTGTTTAATATATATAATGCATACACACTTATTATTTTTTGTATATAAAATAGGTCTGACTGTAATTCTATCTAAACTTAACTTTTGATTTTTTTCCTAAACTATCTGTCTTTGTAAATGAACGGCTTATAAGATCTGTGGAAATATTTATTAGTGCCATTAAAAGTCACAGATTTTTTAATATGTTTGCATATCTAATTATCCGACTTCCAAAAAAGGGGGAGGTTCGAAGTGTATTTTTTTATATACAACGCTAGAATTAACTTAATACAAACTTTACTTATTAAAAGCAAACAAGTATATCTGTCACCAATTTTATATTTTGAGATCATGCAGGTTCATGAGAGTATGGCATCGTTGTTGTTAAAAGAAAATGACGCTAAATGTGTAATAAAATACGTTTCAAACTTAAAATGTCCACTTTGAAGAAAATCTAGTTGTATTTTTAAAACTAGCACATAAAAATGTCATAGTGGCATGACAGATCGACTCTTCGGAATATCGAAGTAGGGTTGTCAACTTCCAAATTACCAAAAAATTCATATATATTTAATTTGTGATAATGATTCTATTTTCATTACAGTTGATAGTAAACTTCAAACTTAAGTTTATCATGATCAAATATTCAAAAAACTTTATATTATATTTTGGCATCTTTATTAAAGCTAATAAACTAAAAACATAGACTAATCAAGATGTCGCTAAATTATTTAAGTAAAGATTGACAGCCCTAAGATAAAAGGAAACTACAGTTTTATAAATTTCCTATTTTTCTGCCACCTATTTAAAATATTTGTAAATATGTCAATAGTAAATATTTTGATAATATTTCCTACACACTAGCTTTGATGTGTTCAAAATAGAAATGTCCTACTTTCCTAGAGCGTATAGATGTTTTATACGAGTAATCCTATCTGGTAAGAAGAGGTACCCTTGACACAATACTCAAACACAACTGCTGCTCTATTAAATTGAAGCTGAAACGTACTATGAACTTTCCAAAAATTTATTGTGCGTTTGTAATTCAGTAAAGGCATATGGTTTAAGACAATTCAGCCCAGTATATCATCTCGTCCTTGGTTTGAACATGTCAAGATGAGCAGGTATGATATAATTTTGACTTTTAGAGTTCGTTCCGGACATGTTCCATTAAACAGATTTGCGTCATTAATGGGCCATCGCCAAATTGCACTGAATGCGGTAAGATAGAGGATGTTCACCATATCATAGTGGAATGTGTCTGGAATGAGCCTTCTAAAAAAGTGCATACTCAAGAAACGCCAACGCATCTGCGAGTCTTCTGTTAGTGCAGGTCTTCTGGTAGTCATTTTAGGAAATTCCTTTTTCAAAATCCTGTAAAAAATTTCAGTGATCCTTACAATAAATAATCTTTATTTATATTGGCAATTAATTTATCATTTTACAAGAGTATAAAAAGAGAGTAGAGTTATTTATTTTAGAAAAATTGTTCTCCAAATTTCCTTAAAAATGGGACGGACGCCTTTTAACATAAATAGACATTAATTTTATTTTCTTTCTCTAAAATTGTATACTCCGAAGTGCTATAACAAAATTATAATATTTTCTACTAACTTTCTATAATTTATACTTGCTACTAAAAAACTTCTTAAGTTTCTTTTTTGATGACGAAAAGATCAACAAAAACAAAAAAGGTTTTGCAGTAATGCTATTCGAAGCAGTAATAAATAATTATAAAAATCATTAGGAGTATTTTCATATTCCTGGTAAATGCGTTTGCGACACAAAGCCCGATACTCAAGTACAGTGTTAACTAGGAGTGTCGAATTCCCCGGCCGAATACCGGAATACCCACTAAAAACCTAGTCTACCCCATTCATCACCATGAGAATCGTGACAATATCACTGGTTTTGTATATCTACCATGAGGCCTCTATGGGTTTCGTCATCAAGCACCGCTTATCACGCTCTGCTCACAAGACGCCATTACAGAGAGATGGAAAAGGAAGGTGCCTTCTGAGCTCCTTCCTCTATTATTGGGCTGTCTTAGACGTAACGGATTTACATCATCATCATGGCGGATGGTATCCTCTATGGATCTCAATTTCAAGTTCAGATCCCGCAACCAAACCACTGCTGCTATTGCAAAAGAGTGCAACTCAGATATGTCGCCAGGGATATAACAGAGTGGGTACTCGATCACCATAGTTACAGAATTTGATCTGGTGCTCCACAGTCACATTGTGGTGAATTTATTAATCCCCATTTGTAAAGGTGGTGATACGATTTTTCGTGGTTGGTCCGGAATCTATTTAGGGCTGTCCACATCTTTCTTTCAGCATTAAAACCGGACATCTTTGTGGGGTTGGGTTCGAATATTGTGCCGGGCACAATTGACAAAAATTTTAGATTATTTTCTAAATTAAAAAAAATTAAAACCGAATAAAACTTTTAGTAATAATTACTTTAAAGTTTATATAACTTGTAAAAAACATAAATGTTTTTTACAAGTTATATAAACTATTAAACTCTCTTTAAGCTCCAATTGTGGAGAGGCCCACGTCTTCGTGGAAGGAGAAACTCTCATTGTAACTAAAGCTTTACTCTATAAAAAGTAGAGTTTACTTTGCATATCATCTACCTATACAAAAAAAATCTTAAACAGTAATTAAATACCTATTATTTTTTTAGTAGAAAATTACATGGCAATACTCAATAGTATTGAAATGTAAATTTTTATTATGCTTTTGAAATAAGAGTAGAATAGTTGTTTATTTGTTTTTATTACTGTATTTTAATTAATGACTTTATCGATTCAACAGGTATTAGTTGAAAAATTACTAAGAAGCTGTCCAAAAATAAAGAAAATCTACCTCTTGATGCGGCCAAAGCGAGGGCAGGATGTTGCGTCACGTCTCACCGAACTCACACAGTCACCGGTAACCCTTTATGTTGTACACTAGAGTTTTTGCCGTGTCCGATTTATTACTAGACAACTCCTCAGTTCTCGTATACGTTACATTTTATGGAATTTCATTACTGGAGGGCTTCTACTATATAGGTATAAAAATAATCTGCACAAATTTTGGATCTGTGATCAACAATCCAGCTGTCGCGCTTTGATAATTATGTTAAAGGTCTTTGCATTACAGTTAAATTTTATAAGTCTTATATATCCAGATTAAAAGTACTTTTTGTAGATCATAATTTTTAAGCGTTTTAATTAATGTAACATAAATAAATTTTGTAAACTTGTTTGTATATTAATGTACATTGTTTAAAAAAATATTCAGGTCAATATTAATTATGTGACTATGATGCTTTGTTGCCAAATGACCCTTGCAAAGGTTGCTTCTTAAACCTTGTTCTTAATACATAATAAATAATTTTAACTATACATTAAAAAACTTTCGTTGCCAAATTTTGTTTAGTCATAGTACAATTTAATTATAATAATTCATGACAATAACGTAAACCATGTCGCCTCCCTAGATAGTGAGTGATGTCATAATTACAGTAATTACCCTGAAATATAGGGATCGGTTGTAATAGTAACCTTATAACACGAATACATTATGAAACCTGCGGGACTGAACCCTACGCGTTTAATGTACATGGTTAATTTTAATTAATTAATTACCTCTCTCGGATGACTGTAATGTACTGGAACTTTTATATATGTTATGAAATTTAATATGGATTGACGTGAATAGGTACTTCTTTAAATTTTCTCTCAGAAAGGAAGGCAGAAAATGCAGGTTTGAGTAGTTCTGCGAATATTTTTCTACGGGTTTTATTAAATTTTAACTTAGGTTCAATACACAGATATCACAAAAGTCATTCACGTTTTATCCACAAGTCGTCAGTCGTATGTTATTACCTATTATAAATGAAAATGAGTATAAATATTTCGTCTGCTAACTTTTCAGCTCACTAAAAGTTGACTATATGATCGATTTTCTAGAAAAGAACCAAATATTGTGTTATCACGCGATATATAATGCTGTGCAAACACGCCGCATAAACTTTTTGTACATATTCGATAAAGGACTTGGAAATAATAATAATTTTTAATAGCGCGACTCAGCTTCTGACTTCTGCAACGTTTTTACTATGATAACATAGTTTCTATAACTACACCTTAGTTAGCCAACAATATATGAAATGACGAAGACCTTTGGAAATGCCACGGGTGTAACTTGATCAATGACGTCTCTCTCCTCGCTCTTACCCTTGAGCATAAATCTGTTATTTCTTTTTTCGTAGCATAAATGAGAAATATAATATATCATTATTACTTGAAATCAGACCGATCTTGTATTTGAATTCTGACCTTCTTCGTGTTTCGGAAGGCACGTAAAACAGTGGGATCAGATTAATGTCACGGAAGGATATATATAGTCGTGCGGTTGTAGAGATCGTAGGGGTTTCGAGGATGACGTCAGACGGCAATAGGTCATCTTAACTCGCCCCACAGCCACATCATCTAAGCGGACCCTGGTACTAGACCGGGATAACGCTAGGAAGAAGTAGAAGATCATTAGTACTAAGGTAGGTAATGATAAATATATAAAAAGAAATAACAGACTTTTGCTCCAGGGGTGGAGGGAGGAGTGAGACGACAATGATCAAGTTATACGCGTGGTATTTCCATACACCTTCGTCATCTCTTTATTTTAATATGAAGCTTATTATTCAGTGTTTACTTACAGTTGTTCGAAACGTTAAGAAAAGAACGGCCGCAGGAGCTATCGAAAATAGTGCCGATAGTCGGTGACATCACAGAACCAGAATTGGGTATTAGTCCCGCGGACCAGGAGATGCTTTGTCAAAAGGTAGTCCGAGTCCATACTTATTTTTGACTAAGTTTATTTAAAAAAAAAAAATTATCATGTCTGTTCCGATTAATTTTGTTTTTTATTGTTATACAGGTGTCAGTGGTATTCCATTCAGCGGCGACGGTAAAGTTTGATGAAAAATTAAAATTATCGGTCACCATCAACATGCTGGGGACGCAACAGCTAGTTCAGCTATGCCATCGGATGCTGGGTCTTGAGGTAAGAGATCTTATCCCCAAATGTATAAATGTGCATGAAGAAAAGATCAGAGGACAAGGAATTGTAATATTATTCTCCGTATTTTCTTGTTGAGAATTATTGAAACAAGGAGTACTTTGATTGATATTTACAAAATATTGACCAACATTTCCTAATGTTTGACTCAATTAATTTATCGACCTACCCAGATTTGAATTATCGCACTTCTGTACCTATTATTACCTTTTTTTTTATTTTTTTTATAGAGAATATATCTGAGTTTATAACAAAAATAAATAAAAGAAAGTTTAACTGTTACCCACCTATTATGCCATACATCCTCTTTTTTTTTTTAATTTTTGCTAGCAACATAGCCAAATATATTTTTCTGATTTACATTCTGGATACAACTACCTAGGTGTGCCTTTTTCACAGATAGTCGGGCAAAGCGCTTTTTGCACTCCATTGACTTTAACATTCCAACTAAGCAAAATATCTTGTATTGTTAGGTGAACGCGTTACTTTGAACTCTATGAGCAAGCGTTTTTTTTGCTAATATGCCAGAAGGTAACAATGAATCATTCCTTAACAGGCTCTAGTCCATGTATCAACAGCGTACTGCAATTGTGAAAGAGAAAGAGTGGAAGAGACTGTTTATGCACCACCAGCTCACCCGGAGCACGTCGTCACCTTAGTACAAACTTTACCAGATGATCTGGTTGACAGAATCACACCAGATTTAGTGGGTAAGTAAAACAGGATTTAATCCCTAAATGTCGTGAAAATCGGACGTTGTTAAAAGTATTAATAAATGTATTTATTTATTAAACGAAATATTGTCGCCTAAGTTAATAATTTGTATAAATACGCAACACACGAAGGTAAAATGGTACCGGCTGTATCATTCACATCTATTGCAGGAGACAGGCCTAACACGTATACATTCACAAAGGCTCTCGCGGAGGATATGCTTATAAAGGAGTGTGGAAACCTTCCGGTTGCGATCGTCAGACCTTCGATCGGTAAGTTCTATTACGTTAGTGACGTTTTCAATTACACTCATCTGTCACTCGGTGGCGGTAAGTATTGCTTGACCTAGCGATCGACTCAAAATGCCGACAACTTATTAAGCTACTTCTCCTACTACTTCTCCTACTACTTCTCCTACTACTACTACTACTACTATTACTACTTCTACTACTACATTCTCCGGCTATGCCGTTTACATTATTATCGAACTCAGTGCATTCATACCTGTATACTGTTCGACTGTATTGGGGACTTCATTAAGTAAAACATGATGCAGAAACGAGCACTACAAGTCTCGCTACAAGCCTCTGTATCTGTTAAGCCGGTCCTTCTTTGAAGAAGGAATCTATTGAAGAGATTATAGTTTGCGCTAGCAATATTAAGTAGAGGAACTTTATTGATGACTTTTAAATTTTAATACTGAATTGATAATTAAAAGACACCTTGTCGAAAGTCAGAACCAAAAGTGTGCCAAACAATAATTTTTGTTTGGTGCAAAGTGTGATTACAAAATATCAGTTGGCTTCAAAGGGCAATCTTCTATATAAAAAAAATTATCAATACGCTTACAATGACAATAAAGATAAGTAATTACAATAAAACCCATGACTCATATTGGTGATAAAAATTAGCGATCAAGAAATGATCGTTACTTTTGTATTTGTGGAAATTGAGGACTTATCATCATGTTAATGATAGTAGTTGATATCTAGATACGTCATAATTATGATCTCATAGCATAGTGTAACGTGACCACGCCCTTAGGTTGCCACGCATTTAGGTTATTGTTAAGTCCCAGTATTCGAGTTTTGAGCATATGTTTCCTAGTACCTTATCAAGCAGTCTCGCGAGGCTGACTCGGACGTTTACCGCGCAACGTTTTTCCTCCGGAGCCCATCCATTTTACTCCGGCGAGGCACATCCTGACTGACCGAGGACTTTGTCTTTCGAGGCTGCTTCACGAGACTGTTCGTTAAGTCAGGACACGGCTATTAAGGGACTAGGAGGCGTTTGCTCAGAATTCGGATAATGGGACGCTGAGAGACCTAAAACATAAATGCATGGCAACCTAAAGGCGTAGTCACGTTACAATACGAAATGAGATCATAATTATTACGCACCTAGATATTAACTACTAGAGGGTAGAATTTGTTTCATATATTTTACATTATATCAAAACTGATGGCAAAGTTTGAGACATACACTAATAATAATCAAATAGGTGGAGTTTAGGATACAATATGATGTGGATAAATGACATACGAGAAATCCCCGAAGTGACGTGCTGTTGTATATAAATCAAAACGATTAGATAAAGACAATGTATTCCGGAGAAATATCGCCTCCTGACATGTTATATAAATTCGGATTGTGATAAGATTACAGTTGTGTGATTGAACGCTTTTCAAATGTAGGCTTAATCTAAGTATAGCTGTTCGATAAAGCCTATATTCAAAATTCATTCTCAGAATAACAATGAGTTGATAGAAAAAATACCTAATGCCTTTTAAAATAGCTCATTTTACGATCAACAGAACCGATTTCGCCTTATGATATGAAATATTGGCAAATTACGAATCCAAATTTCTATGAAGTAACGGTACCCCATATTTACAATTGTTTTCTAAATTAGGAAATCGTAATTAACCGTAATTTTGTATAGTATGGGGAATTTGAATTTGACTGTATAGTCGGCGAAGAAATTGGTTTGCCACCCTGAGGTTGAATGTCGTTTGCACGACACGTAGTTAAAAGGCTAATTTTTGCTTGTTAGTCAAATTTTCTTTAACCAGAAGCTGTCATCCAAAATGGTAAAGCACTTTCTTGGTGGATTACACATTACTACTGACCTTCGCGTTTTGGGTGGAGTCAAATACCCAACAATACGCTTTACGTAGCACCTGTAGTAATGTAGGCGATATAAAAAAACACTACCGCACAACAAAAGTTTAGATGGCTCCTTCGTAAAATATCGTAGGCCACAGTATTACGTCATGTTCACTATTTTACGTACGCATTTTAATTCGAAATTAATACAGTTAATAGAACTCTTCTTCTTTTCTTTCTTCTTTTCCGCGGGCTGATTTCCGCACTTAGTCAAGGAGTGATGACCATTGTGCGTGAGGGGTTTGTGGCTGGCAGTTACTTGAACCAGCCAAGCTCCTGCCAGAAGTCGAGGACCCGGTGTAGGTTCCTCAGGGCATTTTGCAGGGACCTCAGTGTGCCGAGTGTTTTAGCCCTAATTTCCGTCACCTCAGTGAAATCCAGCACGACGTGGCGTGGTGTTTCTGCTCCGTCCATGCAAAACTACATCGCTGAACATACGGTCGCTATTAGATAAGATTTTTTCAACAAGCTGGCAACCCATCTACGAGCCTACCATTTGGTGTCACTGGTACATCGTGATGCACTTCCTGCCCGTTTGCCCCGTATTATTTAAAAAAAAAAACTAACACTTTTTTTATAAACAACTGCTTAGGTATTCAAGCTTTCATTAATGATAATTTTGAACTTATTTGTTATTCAAGCTTTCATAATGATTTCATTTTTTTGTCGCTAGGAAATGCTTTTAAGCACAATCCCGTTCGCAAATAATCCCATGATCTAGGAATATTTGCGAACGGGAGTGTGGAACTCGGTAGCTCCGCTAGAATACACAATAAAACCCTGCGAGGCCCTCATCATCCATGAAATAGGGCGGGGTTATCCCGCTCTAGTACCAGGGTCCGCATAGATTGCAGTGGATTTTGGCTGTGGGGCGAGTTAAGATGACCGATTGCCATCTGACGTCATCCTCGGATCCCCCACGATCTCTACAACTTTACTAGAGCTACTTCACCTAGCGATCTACTAAAATAAACCACTGACCAAGCTATAAAATTTGAAAAAGCCGCGGTGTCGGTAACGGTAACAGTGTCGCGTATTCAATGGTTTTTTCCCATCTCAAAAACTGCCCAACGCGCCTCAAATTTTCACTTCAATAACGCATATTCAACAATGACAGTACGATAGTCGTATCAAAAATAAACGTATGTAACACTTATTAAAGCCAGTGTTTCTACATTTAATAATTAAAAAGAAAATTGTGTTGTTCCTATAATGCCGGAGCCAGACATAGCTCAAAGTATTTGTACATTTTTGTCCTTGAAGTCTGTAGACTTCAAAACAACGTAACTTCACAAAGTTCTACAAAACTTTGTGAAGTTACACAAAGTCCCCGGCCACACTAATTGTTCATTGAAATGATCATTCAAATGAAGCTATGTCTGGCTCCGGCATAACTCGCATATAGTGCGATAAAGGACCGTTCGTTTATTTGTCCATTCGCCATTACATAGTGAACCCATTGACCAATCAGAGCTGGTGCTTTTCTAAACATAATCTAATTAAGTGGCTTGACATGTTTTCACGTTGTTATCTCTTATCAGGTGAGACGAATGCGCGCTAATTGATTGGCTTATCGGTGCACGCTTTGATAACGGCATTGCAACAAATCACATAGAAAATGTTAACGGCTGATAAGCGAGCGACTTTCAGCATAGAAATAAATTATTGGCTTTCTTTAGCATATTTATTCATTCAAATGAAAATAATGTACTAAATAAATGTTTTTTTTAGGTCTGTTTAATTAATAAGGAAATTAATATGTTAAAAATAGACCTAAATCATAATCACATAGAGATTTTCAAAGGCAACAAATAAATAAATATTTATACGAATAATTACTAGTTTAAACAATAGTCTTTTCTCTAGTTTAATTAATTTTCACCATAGGCTAAAGTGCCCGTGCCATTTTTAAACTGCGATCGTTACGTTTCCAGCGAAAACGTCGAGGTGTCGCTTAGTGAAACGCACTGTTAACATAAAGTGACGTCATGACAACTTCGAGTGTTTTGTAGGAAATTTTAATCCTTAAATGTATAATTTTTTATTTTGCTACAAAAACATTAAATTCCGCCGAAACATTAAATTTCTTCGCAATAGTAGATACTTGATAACATTATAAATATATTTTTCGAAATTTGCTATTAAATTAGTATTTATTTGGCAGGTCTGATGACATCCGACCGTCAAGTGCGTGTGTTACTTCGTGACATTTGTGGCAAGGCTTGCTGGGATGCATCAGCCCTTTACTACGATCCTTCCGTGCCTTCCTTGGAGCCGCTGGAGCCAATCCCGTTGCCAAAAAGGTGATTAGTTTTTTATTATTATTACTTTTTTATTCAATTAATGATTAATGGATATCACTCATATATTATTTGTTATGTCACGTTTATAAAGTCGGAATTATTTTTATACCTTTTTGGTGAAATTTCGTTTATATAGAAGTGGAATTGACTAATACGTGTTTGCGCATCATATGTACTTGTGGACACGGACACAGACTTTTTCCAGAGTCTTAGCCGTCATACGCACGAGAGCTTTTTAACGTGCGTTAAAAAAGCTTTCAAATAGAACATATCGAACCCCAAGTCTATGTTCACATGGCAGCTTTTTATCAAACAATGTTCTATTTTTAAAGCTATATTACGTATACGGTATATTTTCGTATCAACGACGCTGAAAAAGCACCAACGCCGAGATTAAACGCAACGTTTTTAAAACTCTAGTGCGCGAATGGGGGCTTAAATTGAGAAAGTAAAAGTGAAATGCTTAACTTTTATGACTCATGTACACCTCAGTCTTCACTGCTAATATATAAATATCTATACTAATATATAAAGCTGAAGAGTTCGTTTGTTTGTTTACTTGAACGCGCTAATCTCAGGAACTACAGGACCGATTTGAAAAAAATATTTCAGTGTTAGATAGCCCATTTATCGAGGAAGGCTATAGGCCATATATCATCATTCATCACGACTAATTTTTTCACCTAATTTTACGCGGATGAAGTCGCGGGTTACATGTAGTAATTAATATTTTTTAACAGCGTGGATAGTCCATGGGAAAATACTTTATCGTCTCTGCCGCCGCCGCTACCGGCCGATTTGTTACCAGACTATAGAAATTCACCACCTGATAAACACCAACTGGACCACGTAAGTTGCCTATCACCTTCACTGCCAGTGTTCCCTATTCTGCCTGGCCAAAACATTTGAAAGAAAGAAAGAAAATACATTTATTTCTAATAAGGTAGACAAACAGACTTACTTTAAGAAACACAAATAAAAATAGAGGGAGATTTTGGGGATTCCGGGGATGACATCAGATGGCAGTCTTAAGTCGCCCCACAGCCACATCCTCTACAATCTAAACGAACCTTGGTATTGTTCTGGGATAACGCTACAAAGTACAAGATAATATACAGGACATGATATCTCTTTAAACAGTTGCCAGCTTTTAGCCTTTTGGCTTTTTTTTTAATCTTAAAAAATTCTTTGTGACCAGTAACGCATCTGAACAGTTGCCCATATGTATCTAGAACTACGATCAACATAAACAGCGGGTACAACAGAAATTTATTATCATGGTTGTTTTAATGCCGGAGCCAAATATAGCTTCATTTGAGTGATCATGTAACGTGGCCAGGGACTTTGTCTAACTGTACAAAGTTTTGTACTACTTTGTAAACTTCAAGGTCAAAAATGTACACACACTGAGCTATGTCTGGCTCCGGTATATTGAACCTTTTTAACATTAATAAAGGCAGTCGCTTCTAAGCTGAGGTAGCGAAAGGTTGTGTGGCAAATGAACTTAGATAAAGCTAAAAGGTAAATTTAATTCTCGACATAAAGATCAGACTAATAAGCGAAAAATATCATGTGATGATACTAAAAATGTATCTTCTTATATCGGAGCCAGACATAGCTTCATTTGAATGATCATTTCAATGATCATGTATTGTAGTCAGGGACTTTGTTTAGTGGTGTGGTCATAAGGAAATATGAGTTCGATTCGTGGGTTAGGTTAAGACAATGGGTGTAAGGACGTTTCACCTGATTATAAGTGACTACCAACGCCTATGGACAATTGCACTCGCAGATGCGTTGCTGTCTTTTGAGAACACTATTTTACCCCAAATCTCTATGTCATATAATTTAATTATCAGTGCGAATGAAGATGCTAATACCGGAGCCAGACATAGCTTCATTTCAATGATCATGTAGTGTGTACGGAGACTTTGTGTAGCTACGCAAAGTTTTGTTTAACTTTGTAGTCTTCAAGGACAAAAATGTACAAACACTTTGAGCTATGTTTGGCTCCGTCATAAAGTGATTATAAATTTCAAAATTATGTAATGGCACGCTACTTAACAAGTGTCGTATAAATCACATTCGACTGTCGAATTCAAATGTGTCCAAGTATATTTCGCTTCGTTAATTACACACAATCCTTAATTAGCGAAGTTCATTGAGCTTTGGCTGAATTAACATTTGAGATAAGAACTCTGTAAATTTCTAGACGGTGATTAAAATTAGGTGTTGCGTTTGAAAACCTAGTTATTATGTAATATTCGAGGAAGAGATAAATTCATTTGTATTTCTAGATCCATCTGAAATAATATTAAATAATAAATTATTTTAAAACCCACATTTCATGCTATCACCTGGATGTCGTAGCCTTGACGGCCTTTGAGGACGGGCTTGGGTCACCGGGCTATTGGGAATGTTAATATTTGACAATTCACACTTACTTTTACCGTAGTGATGCCTACGCTTTGACATAATCTCATAGTAATGCCGGAGCCAGACCTAATAGCTTCATTTGAATGGTCATTTCAATGATCATGTATTGCGGCCCGGGACTTTGTACAGCTGCGCAAAGTTTTGTAGAACTTTGTAGTCTTTAAGGACAAAAATGTACAAACACTTTGTGCTATGTCTGGCTTCGGCATTAAAAAATGTATGTGTGTGTGTTATGGTATAAATCGTTTTGCATTAGTGTGCGTGAAGTTTTACTTTAATAATTTTGTATATTTATTATTTTACATTTTTTTTTTAATATTTGCATTCGCAATAGAGTAGGGTCCTCTATATGAACTTTAATTGTACCAAATTTCATACTCCTCCGTTTTTGCTTCACGTATTAATATATACATAGCTTCTCTGTAATAAATCTTCATATTCGAGTAACCCTATATCCTTCTTGTCATATTGAAACTAAGCCCAATATTATTCAGAGCTCAGTTTCCTGTTAGTGCCAGGGCTTAACTAATGTTAGCATATTAGCAAGTGATATTGACAAACGGCATAGACTTGTTGGTCAGAGCTACATATTCATATACCTGGAAATATCGCATGCACGTATGCGAATATGAATTTCCAGATCAAATAGTGTAAACAATTTTAAATAATAACATTGTTTGTTAAATTAATTAAAATTACTGAAATGGTGGTGTACGATTTCTAATATTTTTCTATAAGATAATACTTTATAAATATGTTAAATTATTTAAATTAAAACCACACGCACACCGATGCCAAATTATTTACACACACATGTTTACATTTTACTACAAAACGGTATCAGGGCGTACTCATGACAGTCAGAAAATAACAATGTATTTTGTTTATTATTACTGGCTGTGCCCGAGACTTCATCAGCGTAAAATTAGTAAAAAAAAAAACGTTAAAATTTAAACGTGACGATAGATAGCTTATAGCCTTCCTCGATAAACACTGAAAAAAAAAATCGGACCAATGGATCCTGAGATTAGCGCGTTCAAGCAAACGAACCAACTCTTCAACTTTATATATTAGTATAGATTTAATGTGCGCTTATGCTAAGAGTAAGAAACTTGTACATAGCTTTAAAAGTATGTAGTACCCAAATGTTAAGAATACTGGCCGAATTTCAACCAACCGGCGAACTCTTTAAACTACGACTGTTATATCAAATTCAGCATTAAATGTGCGTTTGTTTTATGTAACATAAAATATAGATTAGTCTTAGTATAAAGTATTAACTGTGTTTATTGTTTCAGGTTTAATACTTTCTGTGCCGTTTCTACTAGCAACGTTCTTAGTATACGCACTCATACCGGAGCTGCGAAATCTTCACGGCATGTGTCTCATGGCGTACTGTGGAGGCCTTATAGTAGCCTACGATCGGCGTGAAGTAACGGCAATGCTGTCACGTCAAGTGATGGTGTTGTGGTCGCGTTTCGTTCGTGTGAATGCGTGCCGGACTTAACGTCTAGACGACAACTCTCCTTTTTGTTTCCTGACAGCAAGTCTAGTGGAAAACGTGACATACAAGTGACGCTCAGTACAAGCCACAGTCGGCAGCGTTATCAATAATAGAACTATTGGGTTTTATTTATTTTATTCTGTAAAATGGTGGGTCCCTTTAGGGATACATATATACAGCACGGTCTTAAGAAGATGTTATACAATAAAGGGATCAGTTCCCCGTTCCTAAGTGCAAGTACCTCAGTTTATAGCCACTTTTTATTTTTTTAATTCGAGTACACGAGTACATTAGCGTTAGAGCGTAATTACACAATATGCGCAGTAAATTATAATGTAGTCTAAGACACAGCGCGTTTATGCGTATATCTAGTCAGTCTTGCTTTAAAAACCAGATTATAGTTGTCAGTAAATACTCATGCAGTAAAGGCATTGCATGCCTAAGCAGATCGCATGATAAACAATGACAAAAAAGTTTAAGATTATACAAATATAATAGCGTAGTAAGGTAAGGGGGCTTACAAAATTATAAAACATTTTTTCCTTATACATACCAGCTGAAATTTTGGACTCTTGATATATCTACTTAAATAGATGATCAGAGACAGCTAGATGCGAAATATGATAGAGAATATAATAGCAGAAAGAAATAGAGGTCTTTACCCAAAAGCTTGCGATATAGACTAATATGACAAGTTGTTTACAACACGCGACATCTTCTCTCTTGTACCAAGCACCAAGTCACGTCGTTGCATTTCAGTCTCCATTTTCAAAAGTAACTGCAGTGCGCGGCGCTTTCGACACTTGCCAACTTCAATCGTCAACCGTAATTCTATTGCGAAATAAGATTATTTGTAATGTAAAACCAGTTACAATTAAATTAGTATCTTGAATAATATTTTTAAATCATAAAATCTTATTTTGTTATAAAAGATAATCAAACGAAGGAATTTAAAGCCATCAGCAAACACATTGCACCGATTTTCTGTCATGCTTCATTCAATACACGTCTCTTTTTATCTAAGGTTTATGAGTAACTCTGTCGATAATATAAGAGATAGATAGATAAAGCCTTTATTCACTGACCATTCACTTGAATTTACAGTATAATAATGCGCGTTAAATATAAATTTAAATTTCAGTGCTTTAACTGTGAATTAAATGTTGAAAGTGTTAAAAATACTGACTTTAACTTTTATTACGTATTCTAAAGTATTTCTGAAAATCAATCAGATTCTTTGGTCAAAAGCGTGTAAAGACACGCGTATATAGAAGCGTTCCGTATCTGATACGCTATAAACGTATTTGTTAAATAACTTCAAAAGTTGTTGTCCGATTTCGTTCAGAATAATTAGATTTCGCGTTGTAACACCAGGAAGGGCTGAAACCCATATATCCTTCAAAACATATCCAATATCCGCAGAACGCTTACCCCTGTCCCGTAGCGCTTGACCACTAAAACGTAGATATTTAAGTACCAGTTATTTACAAATGAAAGATGACTATGTCATCCGCACGTATTTACTTCTTTATTTTTTTATCACAGAGCATTTTTTTATTTTTAAAACTAAGGCTTTAAAGATAAAAAAAAAACATATTAGACGTCGTTATAATGTTAAAAAGTTAAGACGTCGCCATGGCCAGGTCCTACCTCACTTAGACGCCATGGCGACCTCGCCGGCTACGTATCCAAACAACTCATACTAAAATTTAGAACAGGCGAGCTTAGTTGGCGACGGTTTGGCGACGTTGCCAAATTAGAAGCGTAGCCACGGCTACTACTGGCTACTCCATTGGCAACCGCAGGTATCCATGGCTACGTGGCCGACGACGCCGCCATGGCGTCTCGGTGAAGTAAAGCTCTTCATTTATTAGGAAGTCTTTTGTTGGTTATAGAAGTAATCA
The DNA here is from genome assembly GCA_024363005.1 of Charaxes varanes. Lineage (NCBI taxonomy): Eukaryota > Metazoa > Arthropoda > Insecta > Lepidoptera > Nymphalidae > Charaxes > Charaxes varanes. Next base: position 7,698,427 of record JANCMC010050420.1, on the reverse strand, counting down.
TTGTACTAGAAACCGCTGGCTGGTCGAAATTCGCCCACAAATATCTTTATATAACGACATATATTATTCTATTTACAGAAAAATAAAGTTTGACAAACAATATAACATACGGTTGTCACCATTACGCTTTGACAGCATCCAATACATGTGTATGTGTGTGTGTGTGTGTGTAAATGGTGTAAAACGTTTGGCATTGGTGTGCGTGTGGTTTTATTTTAATAATTTAATGTATTTACATCGCATATCATAAAAAAATATTAGCATTCGCACACCTTACTCTATATAAACTGCAATTGTGCCAAATTTTATACTCCTCCGTCCGCGCAATTTTCCTAAAATGGTACCTGAAGTATTCGCTACACGTATTAGTATATCAAATCTTTTATACGTTTATGTATTTTTACTACCTAGAATAAAGTATAAAAATATACTCTATAAAATTGTCTATATAACTTTGTGAAGAAGAAGAATTTGTGACTTAAATCTTTTCGTAAAAAAGTATTGGCATTTTGTTTATAACATTCATCTAAATTTATTTTCAAGACAAAACATCACACTTATAAAACATAGGATATATTTTAAATGAGTCTGATTCAGAAGGGCACGTAGAAGAAGCTATGGATGTATAATAAAACATAGTTATTTCATTCTAGCGGACCCAGCAGACGATGTCCTGTCCGATCGTTGGGTTACTTACTATTTACTACATTATATTGTCCTATAATGTTGTCCCCGTTCCCGTTCCCGTTCCCTTCTCCTTTCCCTTTCCCGTTCTTGTTCCTTAAAAGTTCACTGTTTTGGCATTAATGGCTTAGTCAAGAAAGATAGATATATGCTGCCTCGGGCTTTTTTGTAGAACTATTTAAGATAAACATTTCCTTCATAGCTAAGATGACCGATTGCCGTCTGACGTCATCCTCGAAACCTCCACGAACTCTAAAACCTTACGACTAATATCAATTAGGGACATTAATCGGGTCCACTATTTTACGTACCTTCTGAAACACGGGAGTGATCGTGTTATAGATGTAAACCAGTGTTAGATTGGGTCATCCGTCTATAAACTGGTCGCAGCAAGAGCTACTTAACCTAGCGGTTGACTCTAATGCCGACCTCTGATTATGCCACGACATCCATCGACAACTATTATCGCTGAAAATTTTAAGAACAGCCATTATTGATAAGAAAATAATAAATATATACAGGACTATATGACATGCGAACGTCTATTCCTATGGAAGACAACTTAATGCCTATGTTATAGGTAACAGACGCCTGTTATACACAAATATTGTTTTTTTATAGAAATATATACATATAGAGAATGAAAATTCCTTACATATAATTAATAAGCTATAAGGTGTGTAAACAAATAAATCCATATTATGATGAAAAAGTATTTTCATAAAACAATTCATGTAGTTATAACGGTTTTAAACGTAGCTACTCAACTGGTCTGGGAGTGAGACTGTCATATCTGAGAGTTGAAAGCGCTGTGAGTATAAACCCGTCGGATTCTATGAATGGAACAGCTATCTGTGAGCGAACATGTCGCTTGCCGACTCCACCATTTAGCAACAAGGCGATTGTTTAGTTAGTTTTGTTTTAGTTTGCGTAATTTTAATAAGGTTTAATGAAACCGCTGTTGTATGAATGAAGCCGCTATCTATGAGCGAACATGTCGCTTACCGATTGCACCAATTAGCGACAACGCGATTGCTTAGTTAGTTTTGTTTTAGTTTGCGTAATGCTAATAAATAAACACAGTTAATCTGTTGGCATGTGAAATTCCAACCCAATTTATTCAGATAACTAAGATGTCAAAGTCAAAAATGTTTTATTATATAGACCTTACAATAGTTAGAAGTCAAAGTTTATCAAACAAACAGACCACACAATAAAAAATATTAACAAAGAAGAAATTACCTTGCAAATCACATTTAGACAAATTCTTGTATTATTAAGTGTAGTGGCATAATAAAAAAGAGACTAAAACTTCAAAAACGAATGTAACAACACGTTCAATGTAAAAAAATCGTATTAATTGCTGAAACATTTCAATGCAAAAAAATTGTATACATTAGCAATGACTAAATAGAAAGACAATGTCTTGTAAACAAGTGTGAATATGTATTAAAAAAATAAATACAATAAAACGCCAGAAACTACTTTAGTGGTACATTTTGAATCTGGAATATTCGTATACCTTTCCACGTCTAAATATCGGAAGAGAGACTTGTCAGATCTCGGCGCAGCTTCCGTAAACTGGTTTACGTTTTACGTTTTTGTCGGCGTTCACGTAGTACGTTTCCGTGTTCCACGGTGATATTTTTTTGGTAAGAATTATTTTAAAGGAGAAGCCACGCGTTTCTGACTGGTTCTTCTCGTGGTTCTTGTTCGAATCAGTAAAAATAGGTGAGAAAGTTTGTGTTATCGCAATAGATAATTGTGATCAAAACAATTGGCTAAATTATTGACTTCGCGCGAACACGAATTTGTTTTATGACGCACAATCAGAGATCTGACGATAGAGTTAAAAAAGAAAAAAGTGTTTTGGGTTTTTCGAGTATATTTTTATCAGAAAGAAACATAGATGAGTTGAAAGGAAGAGAGTAAGCGAAAGGAAGAGAGTACCAGAAAGGAAGAGAGTAACAGTAAAGAAGAGAGTAATGTATGAGAAAGAGAATACAACTTACTTTCACCGGTGACTATGAACGTGTCTACAATAATCTGAGCCCCATTGTAGAAATCTCCAAACTGCGCTTCCCATATGTACAAGTTTTCGGGAGAATCGAAGGCCATTCCATACTCAAAACCTAGTACTGCTTCTTCAGACAATATTGAATTAGCGACCTGAAAAGTATAGTTATTGCATAGTTTTGTATCGAAAATTATTAAAATTGAATCACATCCAGGTTTAAACCTTGATTTGATTTCAATTTTCAGATAAGAACGCAAGGATTATCACGATAGGCCAGTCTATTTAGACATTCGAGTTCGCATTTACACAATTTGCATAACTTCTTTTCCATGTCTCGAATCGATGGGGACTTTTTAGGATATATGTATATTGATGTCTTTAACAATCCCACCAATATTGATTTGTGTTGATGTAAACTTACCTTTATCTTTTCGGCTAATTTGACTCGCTTACCAGAATATCCTAAATTGCATGCTTAAACCTTCATCCCATTCTATTTTGCCCAATGACGATGATTTTTAATAAATTATGCTCTTTTATTAAAAATTAAATTAAGTTGGTACAGCCGTTCTCAAGTGAAGTAGTGACGTGATTCTTTTACATGTGCGAAGATAAAAAAATACTACAAAATTTACTTTCTTTCAAAAAGGACTTCTTTTCCAAAAAAATCAAAAAAGTTTGCCTTTGACTAATTTATAAAAAAATTACGATTTTAAAAAAGCAAACCTCTAAAAATCCTCTCTGGTCCTCGTGTATGTGGTTGAGGGGCACGTGTATGGTCTCCCGCTGCTGGTCGACAAGCGTGACATGTCGGTGCGAGAACGTGCCGCGCCCGACGTCCTCGCCGCTCAGCCGCACGTGGCGGCCCTCCACATTCTAAATACTGTACGCATTTTATGGCTGTTAAATAAGGTTTGTATCGGTGCTCAAAATATTGAACATATAACAAAACTTAAAAAATAATGTGTAACATTATTTTCCAAAAGAAGCGGTAATTTTATAAGATCCAAAACGAGATTAAGATCTGGCCCTATTCATATAATACAGTACAGATCTGTCATATAGTCCTATATATTTATTTATTTATTATTTGTATTTTTCCCCTTTTATGAATAATGTTTAAATGTTGTTCATTTATTCTGGCTCTCGGATGGTTCTCGATTACATTTTCTAGCGACACAAGTGTTGCTTAGTGTAGAATTGTAATAGCAAAATAATTTATTTATCAAAAGTACATAATTGCTTTTGGTATTTTAGTACAGCCTAAACTATTCTATTTCGTAAATTCAATTTAGATTTCATTGGAAAATTTGACATTAATTATGTCAAATATGGTTTTCTGATTGCCTGTGCGGTTTCGAATGAGTATGCAATTTTGCAGATAATGCTAAAGTACATTGTGTGACAAATAAATTTATAAAGGGCTATTTTGACTTCTGTTTTTCAAAATTTAATCCGTCGTTTAAACATACTCCTTTGAATGAATGACTGAAATCTCTCAACTTTTTTCTAACAACTGAGTATTTAATGATTTAAAAATTCAGTCATTAGAAAATAATGAAATAATTTTCACTGTAATGTGGCAACATCCTAAGCTACATGTACCAAATATTTACGCCTAAATAATGCATAGCATTTAAAACTCTGCTCCTAAATAATTTATTAGCTAACTCTACATCGATAGTTTCCTTTCATTGTGTTTTTTTTTGTATCATCTGTTGGTAAGTGATCAGGCCAATTAGGTAGAGGAAGCATTAAGTAACAAAAAGTTTGTTTATGGAATTTGTAAAATGAAAATTACGATTGCCGTAGTTGTGGCATAATATGTAGGATTATTGCCATAAACAAAAATCAACGCTTGCAAAGACAATGATAAAAAAAAAAACTTGCTGAAGATGGAGATATTTTTAGTTTAATATTTCCTTCTTATTATAGCTACAAGAAAAGAAATACTAAGTTAGTAAGAAAGGATAAGATGTAATAAAAATTCATTTATTAACTTTCTTCTTTGACGCTTTGTAGGTCACTCTGACCAACAGCATTACGCGTTCAGAAAAAAAAAACTTTAATGTGAATTGAGACAATAAGAAGAAGTAACAATTAAGTGCAAATAATTTCATCTACCTTACAAAATCAACATGATTGTAACCGTTTAAGTAATCCTCGTTAACATACCTTTATAGGCATAATTTACACAAGAAAAAAAGAGGTTAATATGCTCATAATAAAGAAGATAGCTATTTGCTCTATGAACTTACGGTTCGCTGATTTATAATGGGCGTAACTCATGTGATAGCTTGTTACCAAACGGGGAACATTTTGTACTATTTCGTAATAAAATTATCTATATATTCGTACCTATCTTTATATATAAATTGCTTTTTACAGAGGTAGCTCCATACAGTCATTATAATCTGAAGGCCTCGCACAAACATTCTCGATAGTTTTACTCTCTTTGGGTTTCGAGAACGAACGTCAAATGAAACATTAATTTCCTTTAAAATAAAAATTAAAATAATCGCGCTCGAATATTTCTAGGTGATGTTTTTTTACAACTTTGTGTCTCCGGCATCGTCGCATGATACGGACAAATAACCTAACTTTCCATACCAAACAGATTGAAAAATAGGTTTTCAAGTCACTAGAAATTTAAATGGCTTAAAAAAGGCTATTTTGTTTGGATTGATAACTAAAGAGAGAGAGAAAAATAAGTAAAGAGTTAAAGAATATCAATTTTTGTTTTTTCTTCCACAGCAATTTTTCAATAAGCGATAATGCTATTTTCTGAACAAAAGGCGTTAACCGCTTTAAGGTATCTGAGGTATGTTCGTTTATGCATATAACATCTCCCGAGTTGTAAATGTATTTATAGCACGTATTTTGTAAAGTAGAAAAAGTACACAAACAATGCTTGTTTCATATTTATAGTAAGGGTAAAAATAACTCTTTTGGCTTCAAAAAAGACGAGTGGTGTGAGTTGCGCAAAGAGAGACGCCACAAGCCCTTTTTGATCTAGTCATACACCGTTGCATACAATTCTTAATCTATGTCTAGACTACGTTTTTTTTTTAAATAAAACAAAAAAATATTTCGTCCCAAGCGTTGTTATATATGTATGTGCCGAGATTTTGAAGGCAACAGATTTTTCGTAACTTCTTGAACTGGGGTCGAAATTTCTTCAGGTATATTGGAGGAAATTCGTCGTCATCCAATATTATCCACTGATTTAAAAATATAAACTAAATAACAGCAAAAATTTCATTAACAATTTTTTGAGCCACTATTTGTTTGTAAACAATAAGAAAATAAACGCGCGGGAAAAGTAAATATGTGTTTTTTTTGTCGTATCCCCTGCCAGGTTTTGTCATAGTTTTCATAAATTTCATAGTCTATGGCACCATAAGTGTGTTGTTATAATGTCATATCGATACTTTTAACAGTGCTATTATGGGGCATAGATTACAGAGTTTTGCATCGATTTAATAATGGGTATAAATACGTTATTTTTCATAAGTATATAAATCACAGATAAAAGTACAAGCGTAGAAAAAAACTTTGATTTAAAATTATAAATTAGTAAAAGTATAGCTAAAAAATATGGTGTATTTATATTTCGTTTCTAAACTAAAATTATATCTAATAAAATATTTAAAAAAGTGTCAAATTTGTTGTAAAGTTTGACTTTTATACTGCAACATTTAGCTTTAGAAATACTGCTTTGAGGATATCCTCGGTTATTGGAAGATTCACTATCTCTATTAACCGATGCATTTCTGGCAATTTTGGGTTCCTTTATGCCGATACCGCATGCGGGAGAAATAGATACCTCTAACGTATCCTTTGCCCGTTCCATTGGCTAAACCAAATGTAGGTCACCTGATGAGGCATATGGTTATTTTTGAATGCTTTTGAAGGAAAATAGTATGAGGGATTCGTAATAAAATTTTATTTGATACTAGCTGTTCCGTCCCCGTAAACTGGCGAGAGCCCTTATGCTTGGCATCCTTATGACGTTACGGTTACCGGAGAGGCCAACTTGGACAGGTATACCTGCGTAGGTATATTTGTGCAGGTAGACCGGAGCGTGTGTGGAACAGGTTTTTAAAACTGGGCAGTCAACCGAAGCAAAATTGTATGTCAATTTTCAATATTCTACGGTACACCGGAACTTCCCCATAAACGTTACGGGCGTGCCGCCGCACTGCGCGTGCAATTTGCAAATAATAGTTAATAAAAAAATAATAATAATAAACTTTATATAGCAGTAGTAAATAACTGCATACAGGAAGAAATAGTTGGAAAGTGAACTAAACCACTTAACGCTATAATGGAAGATCATTAGAATCAATTCGGAGTAAACGTCTTAAACCGTATTAATATGAAGTTACCGCGACAACTTTGACAGTGCGATTTAACTTCACAACTTTCTAACATTAAGAAATTGCCGCTGACTGAAATGGCTTTGCAGGATTTTAGTTCAAAGTTGAACTTTAAATAGAAGAATCCTGTATATACCTACGTGCCAACACATATGTATATAAATGAGATGCAAATATATAAAACATACTATTGTGTGCATATCCGAATTAGCAATAAGTAGCAGAATGCAATGTAGGCAGACTAAAATTCGGGCACGAGGAACCCTTGAAAACATAGCTTTTCAGTCAAATGTATTATCATCATAATATCGTATAGTAATTTTGAACATATAACTGATAAAATAAAATGATAGTCTCGACATGTGATTCCGAATTATTTTCTTAGTTAATATTAGTAAGTTTTGGGCATACAAATTTCTTAAGGACTTCTTGTATTGCAGTTGCTTGTGAGCGTCCGCAATCGTCTATCATATATTAAAAGAAAATGTCTATTAATGTGAATAAGCAAGTGTCAATGAAGTAAGTAAGAATAGTTGTTGGGTAATTTGAATGATGTACATCTCCCGGCGTGTTTCGCCGCAGTCACGGTGCGGGTGAGTAATGAGATGTGGACGCGCGCAGAATGCCGAGCGACACTTAATGCTGGCAAATTTTGAATACTTCACTTCGTGTCTGCTACAGCGAAGTAATGGTTGGGTTTATGAAAAAAATGAAGGCAGCAGAACTTCTTGTTTTATGGAATTAAGGTGGCAATTAGCATACAGTCTAAGCTACCCCATATAATATTCACGCGTTGTCGACCCTTTACCTTCGCCCCAAAGAGGTCAATATTAGCCCATTGCGAAACTCTTCATTCGAGTCTGTTACAGTGATCGTGTTTGTAAAAAAACTGAGGCAGCAGAACATTCTTTATGGAACTAAAGTGGCTTCGATTAAATTTACAGTCATAAAGCCTGGGTTGTCCTTATAGAAGTTTTTGGCTAATGTTACTGCATTTTCTATACTTAGCTTGTGTCTATTACAAAGGAGTATTTGGTTGGGTTTATGAAAGGAACGAGTTTCTCTTCGATGGAACTAAGTTGGCAAAAAATTAAAGTATAGAATACTTGATACTAAACTTCCACACTTACAAATATCATATCAATTGTGGAATTATTAAGAGCTAGATGCTCTATGGAGATAAAGAGGTTTTCAACCGACGTAACTTTTGAACGACTAAAATAAAGCATGAAAAGAACCGTATTATTGGTTACCGCACGAAGAGGTATTTTAACAGCTAATATTAGCCAAATTCGAAGTTGCAAAAAAGAGCTCACGTCTTCGAATTAGACTCGGCGTAATCCGCTGAGCTGAATCTGACAAAAAATCATACCGTGCTGTCAGTCGATGATTCACAGGGTCGATGACCCCCAAAAGAAAATAACAAAGCGTCTCATCGGTGGGGTGGTTCAGCGATAAATCAAGAGCACGTCATAAATACCGTCTCCCTGCTGGGGTAAGAAGTGTCACATTTTCCAAGTAATAACGCACATCGCTAATACACTACCGAATACCCCAAGACTTGGGGAAGATGCGGTAGATGCACTGGAACCTTTGGTACTTAAATTAAGTTTGGAGGTCGTATATTTTGTTGGTATAATATTTGTTTAGGGTAGATTTCAAAATTCGAATCAATAGGTTATATAAACAAAATTTAGAAATCAAGGACAGACACTTCAATTCGTATTATTGAGCCCTCAAATCATAGATATAATAAATTGTGCCTCAGTGGGTCAACGGTAGAAAGGATGGACTGAAATCTCCAAGGTAGCAGGTTCAAATCCCTTCGCCGTTGGGCTAATGTATCTCCCACTACTAACCCAAGCTTCTAATTTATGCTTAGTAGGAGGTGAATAGGGAATATTTGACATATCCAAGAAGTATTCTTAAAAATATATATATTTTTTAATAGATGAGAGAGAACGTAGCTTATTGAGGGGTCAGATCATGAAACAATCAATAGGTTAAGTAGCTTGTACCGCGGCCGAGTAATAGATGGGTGACCAATTCTAAAATTGTTTTTTTTTTAATATCCAAACTCTTTCGTGTTTCGGAAGGTACGTAACACAGTAGGTCTCGATAATGTCACTGTTGATATTAGTCGTGACATTGTAGAGATTGTAGGGATTTCGGCTATAACAGCTTTGCTATCTAAGCAGACCCTGGTACTAGACCGGAATAACGCTAGGAAGAAGAAGAAGATATTCAAAATAGAGAAAGATATGAAATATTTTGTTTTGCATGTCAGTCCATGCAAAAAAATTATACCCAAATTATGTGCACGACCGGTGAATCATATTACTTTATTTAGAATTTTGTGATGCTTCGTGAGGTGGGCTCGCCAATATTGGTGATTTGGGAAGCCACTGGAGCGTGATTAATCCATAGGGACATCAGAGGGGGTGCCAACTTGTCCCCTAAATTGTGTAGAGATTGAAGCCTCGGTTATTCGGCGAAATTGTATTAGTAATAATAAAAATATCGGAACTCTATCCACCTTATTTTATAAAAGCACTCACAGGACGTGCCGTACTTTAGCAACAACCATTTGAATGGCCCGTTGGTGCAGTGGCCAGTGACCCTACCTTCCACTCCGGAGGCCGTGGGTTCGATTCCCGCCTTGGGTCTAGGTGTATTATCTATATCTATTTATATATTTCCAAAAAAAAAATGTGTATAACAGGAGGCTGTTACCTATAACACTGGTATTAAGTTGTCTACCTTAGAAATAGACGTTCTAGTGTCATATAGTCCTATATATTTATTTATTTATTTGTTTGACAAGAGGTGACGTCATGTGCTCTGATTGCTGTTCAGTGTCACGGGATTTATGGTTAATTTAATAGGTTTATATTTACTGAATATAAAACAATTTGACACATTTCAGTAATTCCCCTTGAAATAAGTAATATTTCACGAAGCCTCTGTCAACTATCCAGAACAAAAGTTTATAAGGATTTCTTTTATTGTTAACACCACTTCCTGTCTGATTCTGTCAATCATCATTTATTCTTAATGAGAAACTGACGTCACATAAAAATTATTTCAGCTGCAAGTATTCCACTTTGAAACTTATTAACTTGCTTTTTCTAAAATAACTTTTTTTAGTAACAGAATAAAATATAGAGTTAATTTTATATTCCTGTTAAAATTAAAAATATAATTGGTGATCGTATATTAATTATTTTGTATTGAATAAATTTAGAGCAGTTTTTCACATTTTTAAATGTAGAATGTTCGGACATGCTATATGAAGTAATCTATTCATACAAATAAAATTTAAATGTCTATGTATAACGTGGACATTCATATGTAGCAAAAACGCAAGTTAAAACATTTTTGTCCGGCTGGATAGATTTGGATGGGAGTCTTACAACTAGATAGCATATTTTATAAAAAAATAACATGGACTATTTTACTTTTAGTTAAATAGTTAGGTTTCCGCATAAAAAAATAAAAACCGTCAACATTTCAAATCCCTGAATTCACGCGGGCGAAATCGATTAGAGCTAGTAATAAATGTAAGTAACTAGCTGTGCCCGCGTTTCGTCCACGTAATAGTAGGTAAAAGATAGGTTTAATTTAGCGTGATGATATATAGCCTATAGCCTTCCTCGATAAATGGGCTATCTAACACTGAAAGAATTTTTCAAATCAGAGACAATTTTATTCTAGATTGCTTTTGGTACTTAAATAACCGGAAGATTTATCTTTGATTGCATTTTCATATTACTTATTTCCATACAGGGTATAAAAGACATTGTGCCAAATACGCATCCCATGGGCTCAGTAAATGGTTCTAGACTCCCAAGTGGTGAAATTTTTCGTCGGCTTTTTCTCGAAATGTACAATTTTATTAACCATTTTTTAAAGTGAATACTGTAGAATATTATTATTACTATCTGTCCCAATGCGATTTTAAATCAGAAACAAATTTCTTCAAACGTTTTTACATCAAACCGCAATGTAAATAAAACTTAAAAGTACGTAACAGGGTTAGAGCGACGCGGGTCGTTGACTTGTTTTGCGCGTCAACATTTTGTTCACGATACATTGCGCGCTCAAGAACGGGATGGCTGTAATTTCTGATTCCGAGATGAATGATTTTTGGGATTTTATTTAGGACATTAAATGTAGTCTTATCACAAAATTTGCAGTACAGTGTCTTTTACATCGTGTATATAGTCGTCATAAAATCGACGAATTCTCTTTGGAAAACATGTTTTTCATCCATTTTAGGTGAAATATGCCTTGATTTCAAGTAATACAGTGTATTTTAACAATTAAGTTGTGAGACGATCGTCATGAGCGTAAAAGAGCGCTTTGTATCTCATCAAGCCACGCGTTAGATAGATTAAGTTTATTTGAGAAAATATGCACGTTTTACATATTATATCGTTACCGGCGTTCAAATACAGTGGTCAATTAAATCTAATTAACGAATATAATTATCATTATTATTACAAACTGAGTCCTCGTCGCTGTTTTTTTTTACTAAACACGTGAAATGAAGCAATAATTATAAAAATGTATTATTTTTATTTTAAGGCATTATTAACATTTTTAGCAGCCCTTGCTGCTCTCCCCTATTACCCACTTACCAATCATATTCAGTCTCTGTTATTTTAAATAAATAAAATAAATTGTTACCCTACAAAATTGTCGAAATTTTTAAAATTGTCGAACAATTACCGTTACGTCGTCTTAATCTATTTATGTATATAAATGCGGAAGGTATCAATCACAAAATCTCGAAAACCTCTAGAAGTTTAAAGATGAAATTTTGCAAATACGTAGTTTATAGTTAGTAGACATACACCCATTAAGAAAAAAATGGTCGATAAGGCCACATTAAGGAAGTGTAAGGGTTCTTACTAGTTTAATTTTAGACGGACCAAGTCACGAATAACAGCTAGTTATACTGTAAAAACTACGCGCGGCGCTACCTCTAATAAACAGTACAGTATATACTGTACTCTTTATTAGAGGTAGCGCCATGCTTGTAGCCGAATAGAGCCGGCGCGTCCGGGCACCAGTACCTCTTTCTCACATGAGATCGGCGTGAAGTGGCGGCAATGCTGTCACGTCTAGTATGTTATATTGTGCTTGTAAATACAGTCCGTGAAGATAAGAAAAGGTCGGTGTTTTATTGCCCCGCCAATATAACCCAGTCAATGCACCGATCCCCAACAGGAGTATTATTTCAATAAAGCTTGAAAGCATAGGGCCGATATCGTGTTGGTGATAATAATTTTCAAGTTACTTTCATTGACGGTTATTAAAGGCTTTAAGTGTGTGGGCGCAGAATAATCGGGCAAGGAAGCCAAAGTTTCAATATGTAAACACTATATGAAATACGAGGAAATCACTAGACCACACGAATTTCACTACACCAACCATGTCGTGAACACATGTGCTACCAACGAACTATCAAACCTAACTGAACTATTGCTCGATGCCGAGGTGACTTTATACAGCTGTCACATTCATCACTTCAATAATGAGGGTAGTTATCAAATTAAAGGTACCGTCAATTCCTACAAGCTTTTAACGTACAATGAAATTGAATTACTCGTTTATAAGGAACAGCTTTGTAGCTACACAAAACAGTTAGATATCTATCTACTAGTATAATCTATTAGACTTGATTGCCAACAGGTTTCTAATGCTCTATCCGTGTTATTTTATCTCCGTCACAATCAGTGGCCTACCGTCTTAAATTTTATCATTAACATTTAAACTATTCGTGTTCAGTTCTACATTTCATCCAGTTTCCTCTTAAGATGACTATACATTGATTTAGATATAATCAGTGATGTTATATGGCTTACGTTTCTTTAAATGGCGTTTGAAAGTGAGTCGCTTTAGGACTCGCTTAACACGCATTTTAGTGAGATAATATGCTGTGCTGTTTATTTATACTCTATTTGACTTAGTCTCGAAGTTTTAAGTATTGTCACTATCTTCTAAAGAATAACGAACGATGCATGTAATTCAGGCAAGAGGACAAAATGTAGGTTTACTTCTTTTATATTAAATTTTTTAGTTTTACTAATTTCTATTTCTGAAATGATACGATTTAGAGACCTTCAAGAAAAGACTATACTTATTCGTCAAAGGCCGGCAATTTATCTAGGAGATTCTTAGTGTTGCATTTGGCCATGGGCGTTGTTAGTCACTCTAGTAAACCGCGTGCTCATTTGTCCCTTGTTAATAAAAAGAAAAAAGTTGTTAACTAAACTTTATAATTATTTATAGCACAATCTAAAGTTAAACAAAATAAATAAAAACAAGAATATAAAAGAGAAAATGCTGATGCACATCGGTGCAAAGATGGTCTGTTTTATTGATTCTTCTCTTAAGATCTCTTTCATATGTGTTAAAAACTTCCTTGTCGATAAGAACATGGTGCTACGGAAACGTTGCTAGGCCTGACACAATAACGATCGACAACGACCCGGACAGGGTAGAGACAATTACACAAAACACTCCCGTTATACAACGGCTCCGGCGGCGGAGTGTTGGTCCCAGATTCTGAGACCTACCAAATATGCACAAAAATTTTCTTAAGAACCGGTCAAGTCATTTTGGAGGAGTTAAGTAATAAAACTATGACAAGAGAATTTTACATATTATTATAGCATGCACTTATGTCATATTAAATTATTTTATGCTGTTTTAATAGTTCTATATTTTCTACTAACAGAGCTGGCAGACGTTGTCTTTAAGTTTATATTTTTATAATGATTTAAGAAATAACAGTTTTTCGTGAAATGGCAAGTTTAATTGAAATAGCGACCTATTCTGCAATTGTTAATATTTTCAAATAATCTTCTGACTTTTCCTTTCCTTATTTTCTTTAAAAACTTCCTGGAAATAAGCGGAATAAAACAAAACAAATAGAATGCAAAACTGTTCTGCAGTTTTTATTATTTTTAGTAAGATTAATGAAGAATGATTAATTTTTAACTTTTTATATATATAAAAATAGATACATAAATTCCTTCATCTTAGTCACATTTTCGAAACCTCCTTCCCCTTTGTGTGACATCAAACACCTTTTAATTTTATTCATATTATAAAAGTAATTGAAAGCAATTTGTATTTTGTTAAATTATAAGTTTTAATGTAATCAACATAAAGTCAAATATTTTAGTTAATATCATGTCTATTGAGACATGTGATGTCACAAAGCATTTCACTTGAGTGTCTATCTTAGAAATAAATATCGGTGTCATTTTAGATACAAAAAAAAAACAAATAACTTTCCCTAATCATTGAGCCAGTTGAAGATTTCAATTTCAGTATTTTACAATTTAAGGACCTTCATGGTGGTCAGTCATCACTGAAACTAAACAAAATTAGGTGCCATCGACCTCTTGTCTCTGGTATTACTATTATTACGTAGCGATCGACTCAAACCTTCTGACGAACAACTGTTGGCGAGGCGCGGCCGCCCTGGGCAAGTCCACCTAGCCCGGACTGAAGATCTTCCTTTGCGGTGGTTGAGCATATCGACCTTCGCTCACACCTTTCATTTCTAAAACTTGGTGTGTCTTTCTACAGCTACAACATCTATGTTCAGTCTATCAAATATAATGTCTAAAGTATGGTTAACGTTAGGTTTGTTTTATTAGTGTATGTTTGCATACGATTACTCAACATTTATTTTGTTTATGCTAATCATTATTTAGTCATCGTCAGATGCAGCATATGGCGAATCGGATTTCTAGTGAATCTTTCAAGGACTGCTAGATAAATAATGCATGCCACATAAAGGCATTGTGCGGCATGCATAAATAATTAATTTTATTATTGTGTCGTGTTTATTTTATGCCAGTTCCGAATGATGTACAGTTATAAAACGAGAAATATATATATATACACACAACCTACTAAAAGACCTTGGCTTGTCAAGAACTATCATAAGTTCATTACTAGAAAGGACATCTAAAGCCGCACTACTCATTAGGAAAATTATTCTGAGCGAAATCGGACAACAACTTTTGAAGTTATTTAACAAATACGTTTATCAGATATGGAACCCTTCGGATATAAGCGTGTCTTGATACGCTTTTGGCCATTTTTTAAAAAGAAAGAATGATTATACATATAACATACGGTAATCTCCTTTGAATACATAAAACTTAGTAGCATCAAGATTTCTCTTTAACTACGCCTTCTAGATTTTCTCTTCTAATATGTTTTCCAAGAAACGCCTTTCCTATAGCCCATAAAAAAGATACACTCGAGAAATAATCATTTTGAGCATAAATTTAAAAGCTACGATTGCGAAAATCAAGCAATTATCAAGCCTTGGAAAGTGGACTATAGTGGAGTCACTTTTTTATTAAAAGCAAAAGCTGGTACGAGTTTTCCGTAAGTGGTTATTCATGACATTGTTTTTTCTTTTAAATTGTAAAAGTATCTTTGCTACGTCCAATATTCTCATCGCTAATGTTAATATATATAAATTACGCGTCACGTTGTTTATATATATTAACATTATATATAAACAACGTGACTTTTTTTTTAATTTGGTTTGGTTGTCTGCGATGAACTACTTAACCGATTTTAATCAAATTTACACATCGTGTGCATTTTGATCCAACTTGAAATATGTGATAGATTACACTCGGGCACGACAACGTCTGCCGGTCCTCTAGTTGATGTATAAAATCAAAAGGTTACCTATCGCGGAATCTCGAAAACCGCGGGGCGTACAAAGATAGAATTTTGGCAAGGTTTATAGTTAGTAGGCATTCGATAATAAAGATTTTTTCGGTAGGACCAGGTTAAGGCGGTCTAAGACCTATCGCAAATTCACTCGGACCAAATCGCGGGACACAGCTAGCCTTTTTATATTATTGAATCGCAATTTAATTCAGAAGTTTGTATTTCATATCAATGATAATGTAGATATTTGTTGTTGTAGCCTGTGGTGTGTAAAGATAAATAAATTAATAAAGGCTAAAGATTTCAATATGTGTTGATACCCTATTGAGACGAGGAAAGTTAAGAGTTGTATATATACCTTATCCTAATTTTTGATTATGGTCTTTTTGAGTATAAATGATTTTTTCTCCTTTTGTACGATCGTTTTTATGTAATTGCAAATGGTTGCGTGAAATGTGTCGAATGAGCGTATAACCCCCATTGGAAACAACCCTTATTCCTGTTTAGACGAGTCGATAAAAATGAGTCAGCCGCGTTGCCTTAACAGCTGGTTATGGCTGGAAGTATATTAAACGTGACAAGATCAATATAATAATGATATCCCATATCCCTAGGTCACCCCTTACGTTGAGAACGACTGCACAAATTTGGGTTTGCTTTCCATATAGTTCTTGAAGTCTTATGAAGAAAAAAAGGGAATTATGATTCTTCAAAAAAAAAAAAAACCCACGACCCCCGAAGCAGAAGGCAGTGTCACTGCCCACTGCGCCAACGGACCAGCCAAAGCATTATTTGATACTGTCAAAGCGTATTCATGACAACCGTATTTATTATATTATGTAATTATCGATTATAACAATAGATGTAGCTATACTAAGAATGAATATAGCTTTTAATAATCATATGGTACGCAAATCTACTTTTCAAAATAATTCACAGTCGTGACGGATATTCGAACCGCTGAACCAAAAAATCACAGTATAGTTAAAATATATAACTTCATCTAATTCGGTTAACACGACCAATATGCATCCGCTCTAGTTCTACAGTAAACTTTAAGGTCATAAAGTTATCAAAGTTTGAAACGGAAGGCCGAATTCTTAGACAGAAATTGTGGCAGGCTTATTCGTTATAGAGAAAGCAATCACAATTTCGAGTATCAAAATATAGTCCATGAGATAGATGTAATGCTTCACAATCGGTAACAGAACTCGAGACGTAAAAACATGCACGATATTATTTTTTCTTTCAACTATACAGTAATCTTACTATTATTGTCTACAAAGCCGGTCACAAATATCGTATTTCCTGCTTAGAACCCAAAATAGTGCGGAAATGTTTTATGAAATTTCATTGTTGCACTAGTTTATATTGATGCACTGTTCTTTATTTTCATATAAATTTAAAATCGCCATATTTCATATAAATATAAAACCGAAAAAAAATGGCGCGCGTCCTATACCATTGTAAAACTTTGATACCTTATATTTATCAAGAAAAGTAGGAAAAATGGAAATAGACAGCGATATAGTTTAAAAAATATATAGATAACGCACCTTGCTTAAGTGAGTAATTGATGCATTCGTGTTAATTTAGTCCAACATAATACCTTTGCATTAATAACTCACATTGCGCTCGACGCCGCAATCTACTACCATCTGCAACCTATTTGATACGATTAAATTTCTTCCATTCGTAAATAGGTTATATTACATTATTTAACTATGTTACATCTTTCTTGAGATTATTCGCACCTAAACGTTAAATCCGCTATGTTGTGTTAACATCTTTTATTACTTCCTATTAACTTGTTTATTCACGCAAGACTATTAAATAACAATATTCTATACATGACGAACCTAGGATGATGAATAATCTTTTAAGTCTATCTTCTTGTATAAAAGTATAATTTCATAGTCTTATTAATGAAATCTCATATTTCAAAGGCGTTGAATATCGTTTCGTTGAATGTCGTTTTCTACACATTTTAATATTTCTAACTGTTCTTAATATCAATAATTTAAAGCAAAAAGTCTCTAAGATTAGCATAAACATTAATGATAAAAGTTTAATTTTTTTTTTTTTATTTATTTAAAATTAATTTATACAGCAAGTTCTATGTATATAGTTTCATATCCAAAAACCTCTCATAAGTTTGTGAAACTCCTTTCGGTTATTCATTTCAGCCAACAAATGTCATTCTTAATATCAATAATATGAAAACTATTTTTTTTTTGCCTTCTAGGGAGTAATGTGCTTAACGACTAGGCCTATTTTGACAATAATTTCTCTATTAGATAGCAGAAATAGCGTAAGCAACTTTAACTACTGATGCTAAACAGAGAGAGAGGAAGAGGAGAGAGAACTTAAAGAGAAATCTCGTTTGTAACGTAGGACAGTCCGACTCCACAATTCCAGAACATGCCAAAATTTCTGTCCGTCCGCATGTAACAGCATAATTAAATTAACCGTTATCGACATTTTACGGCGAATTGGCGGCCATATTGTAGTACTTATTAATGTTTTACGGTTCACCAAAGTAATTGAGATATTTTAATTAAACAGCACTCGTTAGGTCATAATTCTGTGGTATATAATATCCATACAACGTTATTTATAACTTTATGTCTGAACTAGCAACCTCCCGCGACTTTGTTTGTTTCTAAAGTTAAAAGTTTAACGTATCCGAATAGAAGCGAAGTCGACGATGACTAAAGAAATGGTCAAATATAAAGAACGTACAATAGTGAAGAGATCAGACCTTAAATAACAGAAACAAAGACGACAAAGAATAGCCGATACCGATAACAAAATATATAAATTTAGCGCAGAAGAAGAAGAGATGGATACTAAGGAGATCACACCACAGATAGAAGGACAAGGGAAGAAGAATATAACTTTTTGCCTCCGAAGGTGGTACTTCCTTTTCATCTGTTCGATAACTGCGTAGATTCACTAAAGATCCGCATCCTTTTTCGTCTTTCCCTCTACTTTTATATCCTTTTACATCATCCCTTCCTTACAAACTTCATTATCCACAGCTCTTTCTGTCTCTCCGCTTGTACTACTCCTTACGGTCTTGCGCCAACCTGGACCGGGTTTCCTTGCTTTACTCAGAACTATTTATCTAATTACAGGTAGCGCCACGCTTGCAGCCTTTTGGTCTGCAGCCGAATTGAATCAGCGCGTTAGGTTATCAGAACCTCTTTCTCACATAAAATCGACGTAAAGTGGCGGTAAGGCTGTCACTTCAAGTGATGGTATTCTTGTCGCGCTTCGTTTTACTTGTGAGAGTTCCCGGTGGCCTAAATCCTTCTTGAAAGGCCGAGAAGGTATCTTCGAGCCTTCTGGCGGTGTAGATATCCATGGGTGTTGATAGTCTCTTAGGTGATGAACAGCCTACTCGTTTGCTCCTTGTATTAATAAGAACTGTCTATTTCCACTTACGTAAAACTGGAGCATTCGAGTATCTCCTAAATGCGCTATATTTTTGTTTATCTTCCATTCCTTTTCCACAAAGATAAACATAAAGCAGCTGTAGCCATCTCTCAGTGCACTTAGTTTAAAACTTCTCAACTTTGAATGTTTCCTTATTTTTGCGCGTAAACTTGAAAGTATTCCTTGGCAGATTCGTATCAAAATTTTTTATTTCAATCAATTACAATTTAATAAAGAAAACCTATCAAATATTTAAAAAACAACCTAAGTTGAGAACTTCTCTTTCTAGCTCCCGACGCAAAAGAGGTGTGTTATAAGTTTCACGTGTCTGTCTGTCTGTCTGTCTGATATAAAAGTACCTTCTTTCAAGGTGAGACGTAGGAAGCAGATTCTTTTTGACAAAAATAGTTTAAATTAAAATTTAAGTAATTTTATTGCTCTTAACTTATTTATCGTATACCTTATAGTGGAAACTTTATTGACTTAAGGACTATTATTATTTGTATAGCTATATTTTTTTAAGTATGTTGTTTGTTTCCCAAACATTAATAAAATAAAAACAAATATAAAAGTGGACTGAAATTAAAGCGCTTAAAGCCATGATTGGATCGGATGACGATATTTTTATCTCATGAAGGATAATGAATAATCCTTGTTACGTTGATCCTGTATCCGGCTTAGATACATCGATTGGTACAATGGAGCCGAATGAAAATAAACATAGTTTTTTTTTATCATATTATAATCTTATACGTCATATTTTTAAACCTCATATTATTAACCCAATTATTAATATCAAAGTATACATGCAATTAAGGGCATGTAATTAAATGTGAAAGAACCATGAAACATAAGATCTACATTCATATTTTAAAATATATATAAACATTTTTTTTTTGCTATCGTTTCACCTACTTTTTCCCTTTAAAGTTAAATAGTGCTTTATATCCTTGAAATATACAAAGTTTTGTAACTGGAAAGCGTAGAACTTTTATACGTTTACGTTATTGTTTATCTTGCACACACAATATATTCTTTAGGAGACGTAAAAAACGAACACAAAGAGTATTTACTTTTACACAAAAAACGAAGGTAATTTAAGTTGCATTACATGTATTTAAATGTGAAAGAACCATGAAACACAAGATATACATTCATATTTTAAAATATATATAAACATTTTTTTTTGCTATCGTTTCACCTACTTTTTCCCTTTAAAGTTAAATAGTGCTTTATATCCTTGAAATATACAAAGTTTTGTAACTGGAAAGCGTAGAACTTTTATACGTTTACGTTATTGTTTATCTTGCACACACAATATATTCTTTAGGAGACGTAAAAAACAAACACAAAGAGTATTTTCTTTTACACAAAAAACGAAGGCAATTTAAGTTAATTCAGTAAGCAACATGGCTACTTCCAAATGAACTCAAACGCTACAAAAACGAAAACAAATCAGGAACAAAAACGCGGGTCATTTCGGTTTGGATACTCCTTTATTTTTTTCAAGAGACGACGTACATTCGAACCTTTAAGGGATTTCTTAAAACTTGACTTTAAACAGAAATATTGGGTCGTATTCACAAAGACATTTGTCATTTTCAAGTATGCTGCTTGGCCAGTCTCATTCATTACAAACTTGCGAGTGTTTCCGTACGATAGTTTCCGACCGGTTTAATATAATTTATGAATTTTTTCGCTTATAACAGTGAAGTTTGCATTTTCGTTACGGCACATTCGATATACGTTTGTAACACCTAATGATGTAGGAAGCGTCTACAAAATTGATGAATAGTATCGCAACACGACATTTTTTTGCTAATATTAAAAAAGTGTTTGTTTGTGGTTCTAAACTATACACTATTCGTTTCGTCTTGAGACAAAAGGTAAACAAACATTTTGCCGACAATATGTCAAATACGAAAAGTACCACTTTCTGTACTTACTACAATATTGTCATTTCAATCAGTCATATAAATGATCTACTTAATATACAGAGAAACTTTTAACTTACTAAAAGATATAATAATAGAATGTAGCTAGTAGGTATGCTAATAGGATATTTTATATATATCTGTATATTATTATATTATACTTTTAAATTCAAATTTAAAAAAAAAATATTTATTTGCAAATAAAAATTTAAAATACAAATTCAGTTTAGTTCAATATGAATTTCAAACAGTTACGGGAAACACCTTGAATATATGTATCCCTGGACATTTTACTAGGATAACCTGTGCTGGGATATCCAGTGGGTCCCCAATTTTGTACAATTCGTTTAATTTAGTTTTAAATAATAAATAATCTACATCCCTATTATGAAAAATTTTAATACCGCTAGTTAAATAATACTATCTGTGCTTAATATTCAGTTCTAGATATTCATTGTGGGATTAAAATTATGACTAAAAGGTTTAGAAACACTTGTATGTTTGTTTACCTTTTGTCTCAAGACGATATGAATAGGGTATAGGGTCATTTATGGTCTGCAGATTATACCCTTTTTGTTTGTAATTGTGTTCGTTCCTGTTTAGTTTGTCAGTTGCTGAAAGCTAACTCCATAAAAAATATCCTTTCGTATTTTTTTAATAATTAGTTTGGTATTCTTGGAAAAAAAAATACCGAAAATCCTATAAGTAAGCGTTAATCTTATTAGTACTGATCGAATCAAATTTTCCTTATAAAACGTTTGCGAAATGTCTTTCAAATCAATAATGTTATAACATTGCTTTAAAAAAATTCACACTTAGCACCTTAGTAACACCGTCACCGCACAAAAAACTTTAATAATAAAAAAACATTACTCACGATTAACGCCATTTTTTTTTGTCACTAAATGTAAAATTAAAAGAAAAGAAAAAACAGTGCACACGCTTGTTTCACGTGCGAATGCAAATTATTTTATAGGTGCGTGTCCACTTATACCCAAGAAATAGTTAATTCTGTAAACCCCCTTCTCTTGAAAGAAGCTAGAAAAGCCGACTTCGCACGATTGTGTGCTTTATTGTATAGGTGATTTTACTACATTACTATGTGCATCTACAGTGCTGACCCGAGCTAAATTTTAGCAAAGAGCGAGATCCTCTTATGGCACCTCCCTTAATGCCGTGCTGTTTATGTCTTTCAATATAAAGTCTATTTAAAATATTCGCAAACTGGGAGTCTTCCCTTGCTGAGACGCCCCTGAGAATCGGCGCCCAGAGCTGCCGCTCCGTTCGCCCTATGGTAGTGCTGGCCCTATGCATCTGCAGTGAATGACGGTACGACTCCGGTTTGTTTAATAAAAAATATAATTAGTAAAGAAATATTGCGCGATTATTCTGACCGTGCTCGTAATAAAATTTCTTGATTAATTTTATAAAGTACACCAAGGTTGAAGGACATAAATAAATAAAGCAAATGTTCTTAAAGTAATTTGTAACGGTACTAGTTAAATATGATTTTTGTGGGAGATGCGTTTGATATGACTGTGAAGCGTGAACCGTGACGAGCTGGACGACGACCCGGCTCCGAACATTTACTAATATTAATATATTCCTCAACTTTATTGCTGTATTTTTATAATAGTAATAAATTATTTATTTCAAATAATAAATACCGGTGATGAAGTTTAGTATTTATTATTTAGAAACTACGAAAATAAAACCAACCAAAAAAGTAACCTACATCAACACGGGGAAAATATTTAGATAGTAAATTTGTTACAATTACAAATACCTTTTAAAATTAAATTTAACATTAGAATCACAAATTAAAAACAATTTCTAATTTAAATAATTAAACATAGAATAAAGACATTAATTAAATTAAGTACATATGTAATAAAAATCGAAACAAAGAACCGTAATAAGTAATATTAAAAATATTGAAAAAACTTATAAAAACTGGTATATTTCGGTAGAAGCAGGAAGGTCTTATAACTTATCCGTTATCTCTTTCAATAACAAATTAAAATATTGTTTTATTTACGTTTATGTAACTGCAAAGACTCTATGACAAATAAAATAATTAAATAATGTTAGATAAAAAGTGTTGGATGTCCGGTAAAACCGACACTTTGCATTAATTTAACGATCGTAAAATTCTAGACAGTAATTAATTCATAACTCACAAAGCAAGCAAATAAAAGTCGCAATAAAATTTTCATTTAGAAATTGCGTATACATATTTTATATTCAAATTATAGTTTAATACGTTTTCAATACAATTCATCTGGTTGTATAACTTAGTTCGATTTCTCCTTGGAAATGTTTGTTAGTTTATAACATTTTCTATAGTTTATGTTTTGTCTGTTATTTATGCTTATTGGTTTCTTTTTTTTATAACTGAACACTGGACCCGATACTAAAGTACATTGTGGCAGATTACCAGACTGTGTGTGTGTGTGTGTGTGTGTGTGTGTGTGTGTGTGTGTGTGTGCGTGTGCGTGTGTGTGCGTGTGTGTGTGTGCGTGTGTGTGTGTGAGGGAATCCTAGTTTGGGGGCCAATACTGCTTTGATTAAGTGTAATGTATATTTTGGCCAAATAAACGTTATTTATTTATTATTATTAAATTATTAAAATAACGCCACACGCACACCAATGCCACACGATTTACACCATTCACACACACGAGTATTGGATGATGTCAAAGCGTAATCGTGATAACCGTATGTTATATTAATTGTCCAATTTTATTTTTTTGTGAATAGAACAAGACATGTCGTTGTACGCAAAAAAGGTTTGTGAACGAATTTCGACACTCCGGCGATGTCTAGTTAAATTAAATTTATCACAAATCTTAGATTATATTGTACGTCGGTATCTTTTTTTGGCGTGAAAAATATTAGGAAATCAAAGTCTTATAAATCAACCAACGCTGGCTGCACCCACGATAAAGCATGACTCATTGTCACGTTCCACCCAAGCAGAGCTTGCAAGCGAGAGCGGGGAACAAGCGATAGAGAGGCACGATAGGCCTAAGCGATCGTCGTTATGACGTAAAATCGTCTGTAAACCGATTTTACAAACAACCAATTATTTTTGTTTAAAACTTTTCCATTTTTTATATAAAAAGGGGTAATAATTGCACATTGTATACATCCAATGAAGTCTTTGCCATCAAGTCCCTTATTTTTTAGTCTAATGTTCAGAGGTCTACAATCTTTTGGCAGGCAAGGACCACACTATTAAAAACTGAGATGCAGGCTGGCCATAGTGTTAAGAAATTAGATGTTGGCAGGCCACACTTGTAAAATAATTATTTGGATAGGTGTCTCGTTATTTATTTATGTAGTAGACATTATAAGCGATATTAAAAATGTAAAACTTTAATACATAGCAACAAAACGCGGTCATGTAGTGTAATTATCTATTTATAAAAATTTGATTGCCATTTATAAAACAGTCGCGGGCCACAAAGAGAGGGGACATGCTGGCCTAAATTGATCAGTCTAGTATTATGTAAGAAAATAATAATGGAGCATAGTATGTACTGTGAAACAATTGCTGCGAATGCAAAACACGAATATAATTATTGTTAGTATCTTGATGAATGGCACTGAACGCACCAGAGTGCGCAAATCAATCCGCCAGTGTCAAGTAACCTCGAGGAGGCATAAAAGAGACTAGGCGGTAATTCTGTGTTTAAAATATAAAAATAAAAACATTAAACGACAAACAGCTCAAGAACACTAAAGACAAAAAAGAAATAAACAACGAATAAATAAAGACAATAGTATAATCGCATAAATAAAATATAAAAAAACTAACCAACACAAAATTATAATTTTATTTTATTGTAATTAAATTTTTTATAAAAATAGAAAGGAAAGAGAAGAGTTGCCGCAGAATATCATAAAAATAATATACAAATTTTGGACAACTCAAAATAATATGATCAGTAGAACCTCCTTGGCCAAGCTTATAACTATTCAGATTAAACATAGACCGAGCTTATTTGAAAGCTTTTACCGCGTTGCAAATGAGCCATCTATCTGTCTGGAATAAAAGTTATTTTTCATGTATTTGGTAAAGTTGAAAGCTTTGTGACGTAACTTCAGTTATTTAATCACACTCGAACGAAATAAAAGGAAACTCTTCCATTATTCAGGAGTCCGCTCCGTGGGGCAGGATGTGTCAAGTCTCAAGTTCCAAGCCAAAATGTCGCCCCTGGGTCTAATTTATCATTAAAATAATAATTAACTGAAATGACACTTTTACTTTGTACGACCACCAGCATTAGCTTCCGTTTTCGCGCATTAATGTACATTTCATGTCGGTAAGAGTTGACACTTATTAAAAGCTTTCCTTTAACTTGAATTGTCTATTTGGATGGAAGCTTACAATTCAATTTTTGAGCAAATATCTTCAAGCGAATGAGCTGAAATTTTGCCAGCATTGCAATATGTAAGGGCAATCTCGCGACAAGCTTTTATATAATACTAGTTGCTACCTGCGATCTCGTCCGCGTAAAGTTAGGTGAAAAGTTTTAGCGTGATGATATATAGCCTATAGCCTCCTCGATAAATGGGCTATCTAACACTGAATGATTTTTTCAAATCGGAGCAGTAGTTTCTGAGATTAGCGCGTTTAAGCAAACAAACAAAACTCTTCAGCTTTATATATTAATATAGATACATTGTGTTATGACGTTATAAGTTGATAGAAAAAGTTTTAAAGGAAATTATTATATATTTTATTATTGTTAGTTCATTTAAATAAACGCCTTTTTAAAGTTTTTTACTAGAGTTTCCCTAGTTCAAATATTTCTTTAAGAGTTCCAGGAAAGCTTTAGGTATTCCTAGCTTTGAGATACGCTTAGTTAGACGGGAAACAGGATAAACTTTACGGAAAACAATCCTAGCCAATGTAATTTTGTGTTTTAAAATTTGTAAAAGGAAAAATTATCTCTTCTGTTTTACGTTTTGAATACGTAAAATCTTTCGCCAACCGAGATAACTGGCTGAATATGTCTGCGCGCAAACTAATTTTTTACTTTGCAAATTCTACTGCATTTCATATTTGGAAGTTGCAGAAAGTTTTCGCTTGTTTTCGCTGTAACATATATTCTGCCGTTGCTCGTACAGAATTGTTATGTTACCTTGTTATTAATTCGCAAATTTATACAAACTCATATGAATATTTTGTTTTACAATAGTGTAAATAAATTGATAAAATAAACATACACTGCTTTATGATAAGGGTACATACATAAGTTACGTCACACGTTAAGGGGGGTGGAGGGGTCACCAAAACGTGACGTTGTTGTTGGGTCAGGAGCCTTGTGACGTCACATATCGAAATTTAAAATATTGTAATAAAAACATTTTATTTAATAAAAAAAAATTGAATTTGTATATGGTTCATGTACTGACAATAGGAATTTAATGTAAAATTATGTGTCTATTATTATTCATTCTTGTTGTTACTAAGAATAGGTTAAGTTTCCTGTAATTACTAACACAATGATCCATGGTGATTGAAACAAAAAGATTATTATTATTATTATATTATAAGTACTAATATTATACTCCGAACAATTAGCAATGTTCCTTGGTTCATAACAAACAACAAAATTCATCAGCAACTAAAAAAAAAAATAAAACTATAAAAAAAGAAATTTGCAGTAATACAATAAAATACCATAACAGACTTAGTAAGCATCTATACCCATTAGCACTTATATTAAAAACCCCGAGCTACACCAGCAGACTAAAAAGGAAAGATATTTAAAGTTATATACAAAATTTAAATTCATTGTACATCAGCATTGTAATATTAGACAATAATAATATTTTACAGCCATCATGACTATGCGTTGACATTGTTTTATAGTAAAATGTATACATGTGTGTGTACATCATTTGGCATTGGTGTGCACAATGTTTTATACTAATAATTTAATATATAAATATTGCATACTTTATTAAAAAAATAAGCATTCGCACACCCTTCTCTATAAAAACTATAATAGTACCAAATTTAGTACTCCTCCGTCTGTGCAACTTTCGTAAAAGTTTTCATTTCACATATTATAATATAAAGATATTGAATTATATGCAAACATTATCAAAATGGAACTAGAGTTGGGAAAGAATAATTATACTTCTTACCTGAGAGCATATTCCACATCGTAACATCTACCTTGTAACTCATGCTGTAATTTGGTCACCTCAACTCTTCTTTCAACCATTGGAGGCAATGCCTTCCTAACATGCTCCTGCAGCCTGTATAATGCCAAAGATGGTTCATTTGCCACTATATGCATATTTTCTGATATTCGTTCAGCCGCTATAATTATAAATATTTAATTTTTATCTTAGGATAATCAATTTTAGTTAAAATGTGTTTACTTCGGTAAAATTACATGAATTGTAAAATTATAAGCATCAGTATATATATTGTTTGGTCTGTTTTAATTTCATAGAATAAATAGATAAATACAATCATTAGGCCTGCCCAAACTCTACATCTTGATAATTTATTTTACTAACATAATAATCAGTTTCTTTATAATTTTTTTTATTAACCGAATTCACTATCCTTGTAGCATAAATACAAAATTATTGGTTGGTGTAATGTACTTTGATTATTTAAAAAATCATTCTATCGATTGTACGAATCTAAATATTTTAATGATTTGCATGAGGAACTGAATTACTTTGCTTTAATCCGCGAATGATGTAGTTTAGTTTCTCAAAAGCTTTCTGAAAGCAATGTAGTTTAGTTTCTCATGCATGTCGTGGATTTCCGCAAAGTAACGCCTGATTCTATCAATTATTTTAATGATTCTGCGATAAAATATGTGATATACCTGAACATAGG
Organism: Charaxes varanes; assembly: GCA_024363005.1. Lineage (NCBI taxonomy): Eukaryota > Metazoa > Arthropoda > Insecta > Lepidoptera > Nymphalidae > Charaxes > Charaxes varanes. The sequence continues at coordinate 7,670,386 of JANCMC010050420.1, read as the reverse complement.
ATAGTCATTGATAAACTGTATAAAAAGATTACAATTATACTACAAAATGCAGCGATAACTAGTCATAATGTTGTGCAATGTAATAAAAAAAAAAAAAATATGTCACTGGGTGGAATAAACATGTTCGGCCGCTTCATGCTAAAGCTCGTCAGTGTTTTCAGTGGTGGGTATGGGCTGGCAAACCGACATGTGGAGTAGCGTACGATGAAATGCGAGACTCGCGAAAGGCTTTTAAAACTAAACTGAAGTGGTGTCAGAACAATGCAGAGCAAATTAAAATGGATATATTAGCTACATCGTACGAGGCGAAACATTTCGGGAAGTTTTGGAAACATACAAATTCACTGAATGCACAGGTGAGTCTTCCAGTTGAGGTTGGGGGCATAAGCGGCAGTCAAAATATAGCTAATATGTTTAGGACGCATTTTAAAGTAGAACCTTATCGAATGAATGTATCCGACGGAGATTTAGACAACGCTGAGGACGTCGTAAAACCTGGTGAAAATCCTTTGCGTTTTACTATTACACAAGTGAAAGAAGCTATAAAAAATATGAAAAAGGGAAAATCACCAGGGCACGATGGACTAAGCGTCGAACACTTGAGATATGCTGGTGTGCACATAGCCAGAGTCCTCAAATTGCTTTATAATCTATGTATTAGTCACAATTACCTGCCAGATGAGATGATGATGTCAATGGTCGTACCTATTATTAAGAATAAGACAGGTGATGCCGCGGATATATCCAACTACAGGCCGATATCTTTGGCGACGATCACAGCCAAGGTGCTGGACAGCCTGCTTGATGCACAATTAGGAAAATCCGTCAAGTTACATGATGCACAATTCGGCTTCAGGTCTGGACTTTCAACAGACAGTGCAATATTGTGCCTTAAGCAGACTGTGCGGTACTATACTGATAGAAAAACGCCGGTGTATGCCTGCTTTTTGGATCTGTCGAAGGCTTTTGACTCAGTTTCTTATAAAATCATGTGGCAAAAACTTAAAAGGGAAACATCATTAAGACCCGAGCTAATAGGCATATTTAAATATTGGTATGATAACCAGCAGAATGTGATAAGATGGGGCAACGCAAGAAGCGATCCCTATAAACTGGATTGTGGGGTTAGACAGGGAGGGCTGACGTCACCAAGACTGTTTAATATATATGTAAACCAGCTGATTGAGCGACTCAGCAGCGCAGGTGTCGGATGTTCAATTGATGGTGTAGCTATGAACAACATCAGTTATGCAGATGACATGGTTCTGCTGAGCCCCTCAATTAATGGTCTCAGAAGGTTGCTTCGTATATGTGAGGACTTCGCCGAGGAAAGTGGACTTAGATATAATTCTAAAAAGAGCGAGTTTCTTGTCTTCAGGGGGAATAATAAACCGATCCCTTTAATCCCGGCCAAGGCAATTCTTTTCTCTTCAAAATAAATTATTAAAATAATAATAATACTCTTTATTTATTCAGGGGCAACTGCCCCTAGAGAATAATATACAATTAACATAAAAGTGGCTCATATGGAGTCTTAAAGACACAAGTAATTTAACAAAAAATTAGATAACAGTATTAAATAAAACAATACCATCTCTAGAGAAAAATATAAAAATAAAAAAGCTCAGTCAATATTTACAGATTTGCTAATTAAAAAAAAAAATAGATCTATTTACAATCGTTTGGGAATTGGGTAGCGAGGAAATGATTAAAGAGGCGAGATTTGAAATTGGAGAGGGTTTGTGAGTGGCGGATGGAAGAGGGAATAGAATTCCAGAGATAGGAAGAGCGGATAAGGAAAGATCTGTCAAACGCAGCAGTACGGTGAGCTGGTGTATATAAGTCTGAGGGTCGGGAACGGGAATGACTGAGGATTTAAACTGGAGGAGTTTGTAGATATACGGTGGGTTAGGATTACTTGATAAAGGAAGGAGGCCAGGAAATATTGGCGGCGATTGGAAGGATAAAGCCACTTCAACTCTGCATAAAACCGTGCAACAGAGGCGTCCCTAGGTATCCCGAAGACGAATCGTACAAAGCAGTTCATAAGTCGTTTTATTCTGTTTTCGAGATCCCCAGAGACACCGCCATACACAGCGCAACAGTAGTCGAAGTGGGGGAAAATTAAGGAGGTAACAAGGAGCCTACGAGTTTCAAAAGGGAGAAGATGACGATTGTAATTAAGGCACTTTAAGATGGAGAAGGTGCGACGGGAGACTTGGGATATGTGGTTTTTCCAGGAGATGGTTTGGTCGAAAATTATTCCTAGATTTTTAACTGTCCGATAGAATATGATAGGGCTGTTGTTAAGGAGCAGGGGAGGAATAGGGGGTATGGTTTTTAGGAGGTGACTGGAACCTATTACAATAGCCTTAGTTTTTTCGGTGTTTAGCCTCAACTTGTTTTTGGCAGCCCAGTGAGAAATACTATCGAGATCCTTCTGAAGTTTCTCTGTTGCTAGCAATAGGTCCGATGGAGGAAAGGATAGGTATATTTGGAGGTCATCGGCATAGAGGTGATATTGAGAGTGAGGGATAACGAGAGGTAGGTAGTTGACATAAATAGAGAAAAGAGTGGGAGATAGAGATGATCCCTGAGGGACACCACAGGTAAGGGGTAGGGTCTTGGAGGGAGGTTTATCTGGGACGACTACATATTGTGATCGATCGGAAAGGAATGACTGGAACCAACGTAAGACAGGTTTGGAAAGTGATAGGTCACGCAATTTGGTTAGAAGGATGCTGTGATCGACATTGTCAAAAGCTCGGGAGAAAGCTAGCAGGATAAGTATAGTTATGTTTTGATGTTCGATAGCTGAATGCAGGTAGTGTGTTATCTTCTGACAATTATGGTGAGGTCATCAGCATATCCTAGTATTTCAAAGCCAAATTCACTGAGCAGCTGAAGTAGTTCATCAACTACTAGGGTCCATAGCAGTGGAGATAGCACTCCTCCTTGGGGACAGCCTTTTGCTGCTTTAATCTTTATAGTTTTGCTGCCCAGGGTTGCCCTGATTAGTCTTGAATCCAGCATAACTTTAATCCATTCAGTGAGGGGTTTTCCTATACCTCTTCTTCTGGAGGCTTTCTCTATGGCCTCATGAGAGGTATTATCAAAGGCACCCTCAATGTCAAGAAACGCACATAGGGCAATTTCCTTGCTCCGTAGTGAGTCTCCAATTTTTTGGACAAGATAGTTCAGGGCTGTTATGGTGGATTTCCCTGTCATATAAGCGTGCTGATTGACATGCAGCGGCATTTTGCTTAACTGTTCCTTTCTGATGTGCATGTCAATTATCTTCTCCATTGTCTTGAGCATTACTGAGGAGAGGCTGATGGGTCTATAGGCTTTGGGGTCTGAAGGTGACCTTTGGCCTCCCTTAGGTATGAAAACTACCTTTATCTCTCTCCATAGTTTGGGGATATATCCCAGCCTTAAGCTTGCTCTAAACATGTTAACAAGAGGGTCCAAGAGTTTACTCTTCCCATAGATTAGCTGAGCAGGGATTATACCATCACCCCCTGGGGAATTGTAGGGTTTAAAGGTGTTGATTGCCCATTTCACCCTTTCTGGGGTGAATATTCTCCCTTCATTGCTTCTTACCTGAGGAAAGTTCCAGGGTCCGTCGGGGAATGATTCATTCCCTTCTTTAATCAGGATGCACTCAGGAAAGTGTGTTTTCAGTAGGACTTCTAGGGTTTCCTCCATATTTCTTGTATAAGTTCCGTCTGTCTTTTTGAGGAGTCCTAGTCCATTGGTGTGATCTTTCATTAAGGCCTTTTGGAGTCTTGCTGCGTCTGGGATATTTTCAATCCCTTCGCAGAATTCTCTCCAGGTACTTCTTTTAGCCTTTCTAAGTTCCTTGTTGTATGTGGTTAGGGATTTCCTATAGTCATCCCAGTTCCTTGTTCTTTTGGCCTTATTGAAGAGTGCTCTAGTCTCTTTCCTAAGCCTTTCCAAATGCTTGTTCCACCATGGGACATCTTTCCTGCTGGTCCTCTGTTTTAGAGGGCAGCTTTCTTCATAGGCTTTGTGTATGCCTTCATGAACTGTTATGGAGACCTCCTCGAGGTCTTCCTTTGTACATATGGTTTGCTTACGATCCCACTCTTCAAGGAGTAGGTTAGTCTCATAAAGCAACCAGTTGGTGAGTCTAGGAGCTCTGTATGACTGTGTTTGGGTTCCCTCAGCCTCTACTTCGAATCTTATGTATCTATGATCCGATAATGAGGCTTCTGAGGATACCCGCCAGCCTTTGATTTTATCTGAAAAAGATTCGACTCATTTGATATGTAAAATTCAAGCATAAAATTTGTATATAAAAGTTATATCTGTATATATTTAAACCCATAGAAGACAACTAACATCAATTTTTTAAATAAGGTGTTATCGACATACTCTATAAATACAGTTTAAGTGCACTTATATTAAAAAAAATATATATTTCAGTTCAAATGTGTATAAGGTCAGTATCAGTAGCAGAGTGCGTACAGCCTAAAAATGCACTAAATTCCACTAATTTAAAGTGTGCAAGTAAATATAAACGATTCGAAAGCGTTGACTAAAAAGCCAATGCTATTGACGAGCTTGCCTGTATTGCGTTTACTCACTATTTTGCATGTAGAGGTAGGAGGCAATTGTTGAAAAAAGTATGACTCAACCAGGAATCGAATCACCTATATTCCCAACCACAAGGCAATCGTCCAAATTATACTTCAGGATATATTTTTTTACGCAGACAGCCACTGTCCATATTTTCTATTGGCGTCAACTTTAAATAACAATGTCACTAGTGATGACGCAAGGTGTATTTGCTTTATGCAATTTTTCGCCTTATATCTTAAGAAATAAGACATATATTTCGAAAAAGTATGTAAAACCCCATATTCCAAACTTTACAGTAGAGCGTTACAAACAAATAAATTGTAATATATCAGTCACTTTTTTTTATAATGTTCTTATACAATAATGTAATCGTCATTATTGAATATATAATTGTATACACAAATGTATTATATAATAAACAAATTAATATATACAGGACTATACGACACACGGACGTCCATTCGTAAGGTAGACAACTTAATGCCTGTCTTATAGGTAACGGACGCCTGTTATACACAAATATATTTTTTTATAGAAATATATAAATACGTACATATAGTTAATACACCCAGACTCTAGGGGGCAATCGAACCCACGACCCCCGGAACGGAAGGCAGGGTCACTGCCCACTGGGCCAACGGGCCAGTCGTTATAAAGTATTAATTTCTATTCACATGTTTGTGATGCTCTAATGTGAAGTTGGGTATTTGGTATTACAACAATTTACGTGGGATATATCGAATTCTGTATATACAATTTACTACAACAGTGGGATCTCTTTGCATCCACACGATATGGATAAGTCATTACCTATAATATTTTTCGGGTGCCTTCAATAGAACTTCTCCTCCTCTATGTCCAGATTCGTTTTATTGTTGGGTTGATTGGAATGTCTTCTGAGGGTGCCCATGGAGTCGTACTCGTTGGCGATGACCTTCGGGTACAGTTTGGGGGTGGTCGTTGCGTTGTTGTGGTTTGCGTTGGTCAAATTGTTGCTCTTCGACAGGAGTATCCCGCTCGAGTTGCCTATGCCGGAGAACGAGGGCTGCCGTTTGGCTTTTCGTGGCTGTGAAAAAAAATATGAATGTCAGCTTATCTCTATCTCTAAAAACTCATTTGGAAAACTATTCTGAACGAAATCGGACAACTAATTTTGAAGTTATTTAACAAATACGTTTATAGCGTGTCAGATACGGAACCCTTCTATATAAGTGTGTCTTGACAAGCTTTTGGCCATTTTTATATATATAGTGAATTGATTCCATAGAAAATTTCTTTTTCCCAATTCTCTCTCTCTCAATTCCATTCTTCTTTCATAGGAATTTTATGGTAGCACAGATATTTCTTGTTGTTTCCTTAATCTATACATATAAATAAAACTTGTCTATTCTTGATGTCGAAATTATTATTTGTTTAATAAGTGCATATATGCCTATAATAAAAACACAAGTTAAAACATTGTTGTCTGTCTGTATGTTTCGAATAGTCTCCAAAAGGGCTTTGACCATATATACGGGATTTTCACTAGCATTCAACTGGAGTTACAAGGCATAGGCTATTTCAGTTTTAGAAAAAATATTTTGAGTTCCGTATACAAAAAAAAGGACTATTTTTCAAAACAGGTTATCTATCTAAATACAGGATAAAGGGCTAAGCCTATAAGTTACTATTACTAGTACTTGTGGCGGACGGCCCCGTTCTTTTATTATATTTATATATCTTAAGATATATAAGATATCTTAAGACACACCTTTAGAAATTTATAAATACAACATAAAGTGGGCTATTTAATCATGACAGTGTAGGTATATAATGTTATGTGTGTTAGCTTGTGTATTTGCGAGTGTTGCGTGTGTGTATGTACTGGTGAAGGACACAAAAACAAAAATTCTCAAAATTTAACAAAAATTTGCTGAAATTACGCGGATGAAGTCCCGGGTTTCAGCTTGTTAAAAATAAAATAATGTGTATTCTACTGATAATAGTGGAGACTAAACCACACAGCAAGGAACTTCAGCATATTAAGCTTCTATTGAATTTTATTAATTAGGTTCCTTTATCATAGATTTCCGCACTGTCCATTAGAGATAAAGCCAGATTAATCAAAGAAAACCCCTGTAATTACTGTATACATTCCTAAGCGCAATAGAGTTGTAAATCGCTTAGCACAATTGTAATGTGTAAACAAGGGAACATAAGCCCACAGCTCCTCGTATCCACTCAGAGTGGATCAGTATCTATTGACACTAGTGGCCGAAATCGACTCCGATCTCCGATACGCCTCTAGACTATCGAAGTGTGTACCTGAGAATTCTGTATGTTACAGTGAATCGAATAAAGTATATACACACACCGACAGAATTAGTGGACCACAGAAAAGGGAGTATATAGGAGGTCGTGGTCGACATTGGAAAGCAGAAGCGACATTATTTATACTATGTAAAAATAAATATATATCTTTATTACGCACTGGCAAGAGACGGCGCAGGACCGAAACAAGTGGCGCAAATTCCTGTCGGAGGCCAAAACTCACTTTGGGTTTCTGGTACTCTACATCTGTTAGTTTCAGTCACTGAGACACTCTACATCAGTTACTTACACTCACTGATGCACACTATATCACATCATAGGGCATGTTACATACATAATTTGGCTACAAAAGAAGGGAACATGGGCAGTGAAGGTAAAAAAGAAGGCTGACACTCCTAATAGATCCTTTAATCCTTGACCTGAGCAAGTCCCAGGCACTGCCTTGGTTCCTTGCTCTGCAATACGATGGACGCGATACCCGCACTGTCAATCCATGGAGCATTGCTAAGAAATCCGTCGTTTTTATATTTTAACTTCAAGCGCTTTATGCGTTAATCCAGTTATGGAAGATGACAAGCGAACCAAACCACTATTATTTATGAACGCCCACCACTGATGATGTGCCTTTATATATTGTTTTCTTATATATAAAAGTCGAGTGTAAAAGCCCTTGTCACCATATTTCTCCTGCACGATTTGGACGAAATTTTGTGTGTATATTCCAAAAAGGCTTGTAGATGGTTTGCAGAGAAATTGGACCCGGTAGATGCCACTGTTGACGGTATAGAACCCAAATAAGGTATATTTCTCACTATAACTCAAAAACGGCTGGGCCTATTTGACCATATTTTCAAGGAATGTTCCCATTATATCTAGGAAGGCTCCCATTATTTCTTGGAAGGTTCCCATTATTTTTAGGAAAGTTTTCATCATTTCTAGGAAGGTTCCCATTATTTCTTGGAAGGTTTTAGCAAATTAAAGAAAGGAAAACTCAAAGGAAACATTAAAAGATACTACAGAACGCTGAGTAGGTCACGTCTTCGGAGTACTTCCAAAGATGGCGCTCGTACTGGACCTTTCATCTGGCAAATCGAGCAACAAAACGTCTGTCGACGCCTCTAGTTCTTATATATGTCCTAATGAGTCGATCGTCACTTTCTTGGTCGACTTTACCTTTATCATACTTGACAAGCCTTAGTCTATCCTTTCTACCGATCTTTAACATATTCATTTTTCCCCTGTCTGATTTAAAAGGGACATCGATAAATACGATCTCACCAGAATCGCGTACGTTTATTCAAGTTCTATGCGAAAATCGAGTCCGCTCTATTGGTAAATAGGCATTTTGTAAGGCGCGAACGATAGTGATACTCGTGTTTTGAGAACCAATGAACTGGTATATTATGTATGAGCAGATCCATTGTTGCTTTCGAATATGAGATACCGATACAAGGGAACGTGATCTTCTATCTCTATTCTTTTTACTGGGACAAAAAGAAACGTAAGATAACATTATACTAAACACAACTAACTTCTTCTACCTAGCCTTATCCCTATGATGCGGCTGAAGGGCTAGTTAAGATGACCGGCTGCCGTCTGACGTCATCCCCGGAACCCTCAATCTCGTGACGAATATCACTCAGCGAAACTAATCGGTACCCACTGTTTTACGTACGGACAAAGACCAAAGAATCCTAAGGAATGTTTTCCTTTCAACGTAATCAATGTCCATCAAAGAGATGACAGGCGGCAACGGTTCAGTGATCTTTTCCATCAGCACTCCGCCGATGCTTCCTCCCCGAATTTAGACCGTCTCCGAGAATAGGGACATTGACCTCGACTGATCTCGTTCATTTTGAGGGTTTATTGTCAATTTTACAACGTACGCAACTGTGAAATAGCGCCAGTAACGATGTGCAGTTACGTATTGTATGCATATCCTCTTGTTATACGTTACTAGCTGTTTCTTTTTATTTTTTTCGTTTTTTCTTTACATTGTCCACGTAAAATTTGTGAGGGCTTGTAGACCCCCTCAATCGGGCCTTACCAAAAAATCCTTTATTTGCGAATGTCTACTAACTATGAAATACCTTGCCAAATTTTAACTTTGTACGCCTCGAAGTTTTCGAGATTTCGTGTTAAATGACCTTTCGCTCTTATATATATCTATAGTAATATATAAAGCTGTACAGTTTCTTTATTTGTTTGTAAGCGCTAATCTCAGGAACTACTGGCCCGATTTGAAGAATAGCATCACGTTAAAATGGAATCATTTTTTTACCTAATTTTACGTGGACGAAGTTGCGGGCACAGCTAGTATAGAATATAGATTTAAATGACAAAAAAAAAACAATTAAGCAATAAGGCATTTAGGTATTAATATGTAGAACTATCCACGACACAAAAGAAGATAAAAAGTGATAATAATGTGAATTTGGTAACTGATGGCAGCGCAATCTACTGGGTCCACCACTTGTGAACCCAATCACCGACGGTCCCATTTGAGAGTGGTTCAATGATACACACGTACTTTGTATTTACAAAGACAAAGCAAGTATTTCAGGAGATGTCGGAAAGGATACTTTTAGCAGGCAGCAGGCAAGTGCCTACTCACGCCCATGGACATCTGTACGACCAGGAGGCAAGCAGACGCGTTGCCAGCCTTTAATGACGAGTTTAGTCCACCGGGAACTCTCATACTGATCTTATGTAGGAAAGAGGTACTGGTACCCAGACGCGCCGACCCAATTCGGCTACAAGCATGGCGCTACCTCTAATTGAAGGTCTTTAATCGAATTCCTAAATATTGCTTAACGTAAGTGCACGTTATTGCATCAACAACTGTATCCGATTTCAAATTGCGAGTTGAAAATAATTTCCAGGAAATCCCTCTTCCATTCAGCATTAAATTCGTATATAGGTCGCCATGGCCAAAAATAGCTCGCACGTGCGATGCATATATCAAAATATGTTTACTCGTTGACGTATTATGTGGTTGTAGGTTGTTATGCTTGGTCCCTTATTATTGGCCTAATGCCGGAGCCAGACAGAGCTCTCAAAGTGTTTGTACATTTTTGTCCTTGAAGACTACAAAGTTCCACAAAACTTTAAACTTTTTATGTAGTAGAACCCACAAAATTGTATTCGGTTTTAGATTATATTGAAATTAATAAATCTATACTAATATAAAAAGCTAAAGAGTTTGTTTGCTTGAACGCGTTAATCACAGAAACTCCAAATCAAGAGGTCTGACTTAAAAAAATCTTTCAGTGTTCGTTTTAAGCCATTTAATCCAGAAAGTCTTTACGAATACTTATTAGGTTATTAAGGTTACGTAAGGTAACGCAAGGTTATTCGTAAAGTCTTTAGGAATACTAAAAATATTACTTTACGAATAACCTTTGTAGAGTCTATCTCCTGATGATGCTTCGGTTTCGAAGCAAAACGTGCGTTGAGGCACATCGGAAAGTAAGTGTAGTGCTGTGCATTGGTGGCGGATTCGGTAGTGTAGCTTTCGGATTGCAGCATTGCACCGATTTTCTCTCGTATTCATTCGCGGATTTAAGCAAAGTATTTTAATATTTCATGCATGTCATGGATTTCCACAATGTAACGCCTGATTCTGTTAGTTATTAATAGAGGAGATGGAGAGGTTTGATTTGTCCCCCTAACAAAGATAATTCAGTGCCAAAGTGTTAGGACCTGAGCACGAGTTCCAATTACTTTTACTGTACTATACGTATTAGTAAAAAATATTGATTTGCATTTTATCACATATGAAAAGACTTCTTAATAAAATCACCACTTGATTAGACTTAACTGGTCATTTCCCTTCCTGGTACAGTTCTGGGGGTGGATAAAGACTACTTTGGGTACCACTGGTGTAAGCGAAGCAAATGCGCATTACATTGTTTAAGCTTCTTTTTTCCAGTTTAATTTGGACATATGCGTTATTCATCAATCCAATGGTATGAGTCGACTGTAAAACCCGTAAACAAGTGAATCTTTTCGCCGAAAATGTAGTTTATCTTTAGATTTTTAACGTGTTTGGAATGTTTCGGCGGGAGTTCTGACAAGTGGAACTCTCAATAAAATTGTTTTTGGAACAGTTTCCTTGATTCTTATTTAAATTGTCATTAACTTCATCTTTAATACCATTTATCACGGAGAGAGTTCCTAGGAATTGTTCGCAATAAAAACATGAAGACAAGAATTTAACGGACATCGAACTTTAAAATACCATACGCATCAGCTCGACTACATTGTCCGAAACTTAACGACCTTTTGCAAGGAAATTCCTGCCTTGCAAATCGCTGTTCTCCTTCTCCATATCAAATCTTACTGTAACAAATTACACGTATCTTTGTCTGAGTAATTTTCGTAAAAAGGGATATTGGGCTGTCGTCACAAACATCCCAACCACAGATCATAGAAATAACTATGATCTGTGTTCCTAACATAAACTTTAAGCTTAACTAGAGGGGATACTGGGGATACGTAAATATTTGCTAGTATGAGAAAAATACAGTACTACAAGTAAACATGAAGGAAAATGTCTTGATACGGAACGGAAACTGGTTAATTAAAAAAAAATTCAAGGAAACGTTAATATCATGTAGCAGTTCTAGTAAAGCAATCGTCGCTATACTGAGAAGTATACAATTACAATTTTCCGACCGCTGTCATGCCTATGAAATGAATCACAATTATGAAAAACATGTTTTATTGTTTGTAAACACAT
>JANCMC010050420.1:7620595-7658630 GCA_024363005.1 Charaxes varanes | reverse complement strand
ACAATTTTCCGACCGCTGTCATGCCTATGAAATGAATCACAATTATGAAAAACATGTTTTATTGTTTGTAAACACATGTATATACTCGAACACCTGCCGCCGCTATATGTTTTAGGAACTTTATGAAAAAAAATATCTTTTGTTTATGGCCAGCAAATCATGTGCCAGCCTTCTCGTTGTTCAGACAAAGAGTAAATACTAGTTCTGCCTTTCTTTTGGAGCGTAGAAGAAAGGAGAACCATCTCACTGCATTAAAAAGTTTCCCTCGGAAGGGAGCCTATAAGGTGGCCCCATAGTAGCAAATGGAATGATTTCAAAAATTGCGCCATGAATCATTAGAATAAGAATAAGAATCAACAAATCTAAAAAAGGAAAGAACTACTGCCGACTACGTAAATAGTTGAGTTTTTAAATACTGCATATTTCTCAACTACACAAGTCACGTAAAATATTATTTTTTTTACTTCAGCACACTTCACTACACGTTTAAGTTCCATTATCTATACCAGCGCCATTTCGCTGAATCTTCGAACGATAACTTGCTGTTTACAAGTGAACACTTTTTCAACTAGCCCCTCATACCAGACGGTTCTCTTTCTTTCCACGCTCCATACTTTCTTTGATAAATGGCTTGCTTTTGTGCATATGCACAATTGATTTCGCCAATGTCACGTGCAGTGGACAAGTCGCGAAGGAGATTGGGCCACAAAATGTAACTAGGAGTTTTTTCACAATACAAAAGTTGTTAAATTAAATATAGTATACAACAACAGCACACTATAAACACTAATTAGTGTAAGACACAAAGTATGTTATTTGTTTAAGTGAAAGCGGCCATTATTAACTTATTTGTCGTAATATCAAAGAAGTTTTACTTCAAACGCGCGTAAAGGTTATACATACGCATATTTTGTTTTTATTTCAGGAATCACAAACAAACACTTCAATTTTATTTATGTGTATACATGTATAAAGTGAAAAAGAATTCTTCTTTTATAGTAAAAATAATATATAATAATAAAGAAAAATACAGAAATTCGATTACTAACCTCGCGGAGAATCGTAGATCATTATAAGGATATCCGCTATCCGACAAAGAGTAAAAACTCATTAGTGTAATACTACACGGAGAGAATGTTTATTTTTTTAAAAGTGAAAGGGGCCGCGACTGTTATGTAACGTGGCGCCAATTTTAACGAGCGTTAGGCAACGGCCGAACAACTCTCTACTTTATTATTGGAGCCATTATTGTCGAAATATGGCGATGCACACATGTGTACAACATCTGGCACAGAGTATCCTCAGTTACAAAAATGTTACGTAATAAAAAAATCCAATATTAAACTATAATTGTATTCTAAATATTTAATATTAGTTAATTGTTTTAAAACAAACCCTAAGGAAGAGATACCACCCCCTGATAAGGATCAGTACAGAAACACTTATATTATATGGTCGAAATGTAGTGGGCATTTCGATTTTCGGCATAACTTCGATTCAACAGATTATAATAACGCAAATGATTTATTTTCGATTAAAAATAATAGCAGCCTAGGTCGGGTTCGGATGCGGAAAATCAACCCTGAGCCTCAATATCTTAATCGGTAGAAGGTATGGCCTAACTCTACTGGCTACTGTCGCACTCACTCCGAGCACAAAGTTCTTAGTCTATTTGGAGAGGAAATGAAAACGTTTGGCATTCCTGAAACGTATTTGTCATATCCTTAAAAAAGAATTTTAGCATTTTACACTGCGGAATATGAAGAGATTTGATTTTCAAAACCGTATTGCTCTATAAGTATGTGCAAATGATTTCCTCCAGACAGGGGAATTTCAATAAAAACCAAAGCACTTTTTTACACAACCGTACTCGGTGTATGAAGAAATACTTATTCGAAGAAGCGTGGCGCATGTCACACGCATCGCTGTTCGTGGAAGCTCGATTATCTCCTCTTATTGATTATTGTCCTCCTGGAGAGAGCCATTGTTAACGCCTCCCAGAACTCTATTGTGTAGTCTTTGTAAAGAAAAAAATATGTTTCAAATGATAATTGATTATATATATGTATACACGTGTACACGTGTATAAAAAATATACGGCTAGAACTACTAAATTCTAAATATATTAATATATATATATATAACTTTTTTTAAAATTATTTTATTTATTACTGAAAACCCAAAAAGCATTACAGTTTCCCAATTTGTTTTTTGGGGGCATAATACATACACACAGATTTTTTTAAGAACTAATATATAAATTTCTTAAAACTATCATGGCTGGTTAGTAAAATCAAAATATAATATATTAATATGACATATTTTATAAAAACGTTAACATTCGCACATCTTTGTCTATATGAGCTACAATTGTGACTAATTTCATACTCCTCCGTCTGCGCAATTTTCATAAAATGGTACTTAAAATTTTCGCTTTACGTATTAATATATAAAATAGGATTTGTTATAGTTATGCAAGTGTATATTTTGCTGAACTAAGGAGATCCTTGCTATAATTAGAAACTAAGAACACGATAGAGTAATAGTCTATTGTGTCAAAGCAAAGCAGCTTTTCATTCCTCTACTCTGTATAAAGCTCGCTATTTACTCGTGTTCATGATTTCAAAGGCTTCCTCCGAGAAAGACCTGACATCTATTGTATTGTGTCCGTAAATTAAAAGTATCTTTCCACTAATGTTTATGAAATTTTATACAATTTTAAAATATTCTACAATAGCATTCAAATATTTACTGCGGAAATATTATAATAAATAAATTCTATTATTTGCTACTGACAATCTGAGATACGTTATTATATTTCAATAAAAAAATAAGTATTCCATGAAAATTTTTGTTTTCACAGAACTTTCCACGCTAGAGCTTTTAATGTATATTTTTTTTATTAGCGTATACTGTCCCACAGTTGGGCAAAAGCCTCTCACCTTTCAAGCCACACCTTTCTATCCTGGGCTATTTGAATCCATCTCTTTCCCGCAAAGGTAATTACGTCATCTCACCACCTCTTCTCCGGCCTGCCTGGTCGTCGGCGACCACGGGTGGGAGGCCATATTGTCGTAATATTGGCCACCTTTTGGGTCTCTATCCTTGTCACATGCCCAGCTAATTCCCACTTCAGCTTTGCTGACTTCTTCCCCACATCCATTACTCCAGTCATGGAACTCAAGGTGGTGTAGCAAACTCGGTTAGTTCTTTTAACAACTAAAATACTGCGTATCGTGGTTCTTTGGCGAACCTTGAGCTTGGGCTTCTGCTCATCCACCATAGGTTAGTATTAATAATAATTTTTTAAATATAATGTTTTTACAGAATGGCTATTGTAAGTCCCATCTCTTACTTTAGACAGGAAAGCTTCTTTCGAAAGTTACTTAACTTCGAAAAGCTTTTTAAAATAGGTTGCAAAGTAAAAAGTAGTTCGTTACTGTAAGCTGATCTTAAACTTATAGCCATAGGGTTCTATTTGGCTTGAATACATCTTTAAATTATTACGATAAGATTAGATTCTGTATTCTTTATTTTCTGAGGATGATAAAAGCACTGCAATAATACATTTATTTTTATATGAATAAATATGATGTATATTTTCGTAGTGACATTATAATTTTACAAATAAGACACTAGCTGTTATTCTGAATTGTAGAAGTTTAACAAGAATAATAAAATTAGCTATACCAAAACTTATCCCAGCATTAAAAAAAAAAGTACGTACCTATTTTCTTTTCACCTTCATGTCATATCTTTATAAGTGAACGTTTTTCCTCTTTGTACAGATACATGTAAATAATTGTGTCACATTGACAACTCACTATCCAATATCTTTATTGGCAAACACCTGTTCGGAAATACCGAAGCAGGCAACTGATTCCACAAGGGAATTGTGCGACTCTTTCCTTAAAGGCCGGCAACGTATCTGTGCGCCTTTTGATAATGCGCTAGTCCCTGGGCGTCGGTAGTTGTTCACCTGAACCGCGTGCCCGTTTGGCTCCTTGTTTTATTCGCTTTTAATGCGAATATTTTTATATTTTTCAGAAAATCTACCATGGTTCGTCTTTTGTTCCGATTCTTCGAGCCTCAGTCTGGAAATATCACGATCGCGGGTCAGGACATCAAAGATATGGATTTGCTTAGCTTGAGAAGATCCATTGCTATCGTTCCGCAGGTAAATCTAACAAAGATAATTTTAAATGTTTATACAAAAGATAAACTAAAACAAGATTAGAGCCTCAGTAGGACATATAGATAATAAAAAAACAAATTAAAAACCTAAAACTATCTGACACACGGACGTCTGTTCCTAAGGTAGACAACTTAATGCATGTGTTATAGGTAACAGGCGCCTGTTAAACACAAGTGTATAAATACATACATATATATATATATATTACGACTAGACTCGAGTCGGGAATCGAACCCACGACCCCCGAAGCGGAAGGCAGGGTCACTGCCAATTGCGCCAACGGGCCAGCCGTTAGGATATTGTAACTTTGTCTTAACAATATTCTTAGAAGATTAAACATATATTAATATTTTTTCTATTACGTTTGTTACAGAACGGACACCACATAAACAACAATAAGCATGGTGAAAGCGATTCTGAGACAACGCCTTCCACACAACCTCTACTGGAACCGGATAAAGGACGGAATAAACCCCCTCTCGCTGGTAATACTTGCTAACTGAATGGCTCGTCTTGGACTAACATAACTGGACAGAGAGTTTGAAGTGGAGACAGGTTTTAACACCTCAATAATGTATAACTATGATAAATATTTGCTTAAGTATACAAAAACGAATGTGGAAGCTCTGTACCTAAAAGGCATAACTGTAACCACTCCGTACTCACATCTGCAAAATTTTATCGTTCGAGTGCAGAATAAAAAAAATTGAACCGATTTGAAAAAAATGTTTGTCTGTAAAGCTTACGGAAGATAATTTTCCTTGATACCACAGAACGCTTAGGCTGATTGTGCTTCTTTGTTGCTTCTTCCACTCTCGGCGGAACATGACAATGAGTCATGCTTTTCCGTGCATGCTGTCTGCGTTCATCGATGTATAAGACGGTATTACGTAAAAAATAGTTTTTAGTTCTTTCGGTGTAGTAATTTGCTTAATACGTTCTTAATAACACTTTCAATATTTTCACAGGTCCTGAAGTAGATGACCTTGATGATGAGCATCCTGTGGAAGCCACTCCCTTAATTTTTTATATTCGAATTATTTATTCTTCTTTTTTATTTTTTTCTTTTAAATTTAAATGATTTAAAATTATAATACTTTCATACGATTTAGTAGACACTTACTGATGTGCTGAAGTCGGTACCAAGCCAAATAGGTTCTCCGCTAAATCGATGCAGATGGCACAGACTGCATCAAGTTATACGTGCCTTCCGAAACACGGAGGAGGTCGGATATTTTTAAAACCAGTGTAGGACTGGTTCTGATCCGGACCCGGTCGCGGTAAGACTTGCTTAACCTAGCGATGGATTTCTATGTAGGCTATTGATTAAGGTTCGATCTCCTCGATTCTTAAAGCATGACCAAAAATAAAATAAAATATTGGCTTTACATACGATTTTTTTACAGTGTTAAACCTAAAATCTTTGATGGGCTGAATGAATAAAGACCATAGACAATAAGAGACTCCTCATCTTTAAGATGACAAGGTTCGAAAGTTAACTTAGTTTGACGTTTAACAATTAAGAAATTAAATTATGTTGTCCCTTTGTGGCAGGAAATTAGGTGCGGAAGTAACCTTTTTTAGAGCGCACGTTTCAAATAGGTTATTAACATTCTCGCGGGCCGTATTATACCTGACTGTTTTCTTTTCGGGCCATATGCAAATTATTTATGAACCGTATTTTTCTTTACGGGTCGTCTCTGTCTCTCATAATTACAATGAGGTTTTATTAACCTTTGACAGGTCTGACGCTTCGTAAATCCAGTTAATTAATCACACCTACGAAATTAATCATTTTGGGACTTCCTTCTACCCTAATTAGAAATACAACACTCAACAACATATATTGTAATATTGAGCGTTAGAAAGAGGCAATCAACTTGTTACGGTTTCGTAGAGCGCCGTCTCTGTCACTCACAATTGGGCCTTTTTTCATCCAAAGAAGACATTTTGTCGAAGCTTATCTATTACCTTACACAGATGGCACGTTACAAATGCGTATGAAAGTCTTATTTGTACAGGAATTAGAAAGAGACAAATGACTACGCTTACGTAGAGCGCTATCTCTGTCCCTCACAAATTGACGATTTTTCCCACAAAGAGGACATTTTGTTGAAGCTAATCTTATGTATGAAAGATTTATTTATGTATGTAATGCGGCCTATATTCTAACCATTAATCACTCCAACGAAATTCATGGAGTGAGAGTGTGGGAGCTTCCTAAAAGGATGACTTGTAAAACATTGCTTACGTATAAAGTTTCCGTTAATTGAAACCCACTACGCTAGTTTTCCACTAATTAATCAACAAGTTAATCACATAAATGAATTAATATAAAACTTTTACACCGCATCCTAGTGATAAATAAATATAAATAAATATACAGGATTATATGACACACGGACGTCTGTTCCTAAGGTAGACAACTTAATGCCTGTGTTATAGGTAACTGACGTTATACACAAATATTTTTTTTAGAAATATATAAATACATACATATAGATAATACACCCAGACTCGAGGTGGGAATCGAATAGTAAGTTACGTAAAAATTGTACTATACAATGCATTAAAAGAAATAGCTAGGTAATTTTGTAAGTATTAGTTACACCATTACTGTTGGTAAAGCAGTAATGGTTTATTGTTATTTAATACAAAGCGCGCGTGTTTTGTGGGCATGACCAAAGTCCAAACAAGAACTAAATATAAGTTGAATAAAAGATTTTTCCGGTACTGTGGGCTAATCACTCTAGAAATTTTTACTTACTTTTACGTTCGAAACGCAACGTCAAATGAAGGTTCGTACTTCCATTTTACCCGACTTACATGGCCGTAACGTCGAGGATCCGATACGTGCGATTTAGATTTCATTCGTGCTAGCAATATTTAGCAGCTGAGTTGTGAAAAACGGCATCATTAAAATTTTCTGTAATTTAATTTGCAACGTATGTTAGTTCGGGTGGAATCTTACAATTCAATTTTGAAGCAGATATTTTTTATCGATTGAGCTGAAATTTTTCACACGTATCTATATCGGATGTCAATGCCTTATAATAGAACTGGAAGGTGGGCCCAGAAGCTCCATTATAAAACGACATAATTCCACCGAGTTTTGGCTGGTACGATTCGTTCTAACGAGTACTTTGTGTTTAGATGAACCAGGGTCTGATGATGAAGCTGGAAACTGGTCATTGGAAATTTTACAAATTCGAATCTCCGTAATAGGACGACACAATCTCAAAATAAAAGCTTTTTTTAAAAAGTCTTCTTACTTAAAATTTATCAATGTTTCATTTGATGTGCGGTTTCATACATAAAAGTAAGTCAAACTGCGGAGAATGTTCGTGCTAGGCGCTCAGGGCTACTGTATACGTACTCAAATAATTGTACCTTAGGTACCGTAAATGAAAAAATATCAGACTCAGGAAACCTTGTTAAATTATGCCTTGGAAAATCTTCCATCATCCACGATAAATAAACTATTGAGTTTATACATAATCATAATTTATTTAATTGCGAATGTGAATAAAGAGTTGTTACAAAAAAGAAAATGTCCTGCACAATCCGCTAAAGAGCATGCAACAATACATTATACAAAATTAAAATATATCAAAAATGTCAAACATAAAATAGTATGAAAATAAACAGATCAGCATCGGAAAATAAATAATTGATTGAAAATAATGGTTTGATAAAAGCAACTTATGAAGTTAATTAATATTACTAAACAAAGTTGGGGGTCTTAGTGGGAGTATAAAAGAACTACGCAGTTATAAACAAGCGATTTTTATGTTAGACTTCATAAACATTATCATATCATAAGGTATTTTCTTCATCCTAGCGTTATCTCGGTCCAGTACCAAGGTCTGCTTAGATTGCAGAGGATGTGGCTGTGGGGTGATTCAAGATGACCGACTGCATTCTGACGTCATCCCCAGAATCCCCATAATCTCACGACTAATATCACTCGTACCATACAAAATCCAACTCACGCTAGCGAAGTTTTTACATACGATCACTATATATAGACCTTCTGACGAATAATTGTTGGCGAGGTGCGGCTGCCCCTAGCAACTCCACCAAACTCTGATACGCACAGTGTGAGCTCTGAAAGATTTCGAATCTCTCTACCTGTCGTCCGGATAATAACTTAAATCAGATTTCCCATCATTACAATAATACGGCACAACAAGTATTACCACAGTCGAGATGGCGATGTAGGTGTTATCATTGTGAATATATTCGGACTCTAAATGAAGGCGGCAACAGAAGTGGATACGACAAGAGACCAGCGTGCTCGGAGTCTAAACTGGGACCCTACGAACATCAGTCCATCCTTTTACCGTCCACTCCTTCCCACCGTTGAACTGTTGCAGCTTTAAACTAACACAGGTTAATAAATATTAACACACAAACTGATCTGATTTATTAAAGCGTTCCAGTTAATAAATACCGATCGTGACCGTTTCTTAGCCAGTTTATCACGATGGTGGGGGAGGGATCGTGATTTTGTTCAGCACGACGAGCTCATGTTACATGACAGTTGTACCATTCTATCACTCGTGATTTAGGGCTAGTCGATGTTATAGATTCGTTGTAAACAACAGATAATGGCTTCGCTATTTGAGACGAATTTCTTAGAATTCCATGGAATCGCCGTGCGGGTTATGTTTTGCTATTTTGAGTCGATGGGACCCACAGTGCGAAGGCGGATACACTTCGACCCAGTTAGATATTTTGTACTAGCACCTTTCCTTATTCCGACAGCTACAAGACTTCAAAAATCCAGACGAACAGTTCAATAATCGCCCGCAACCTGAAGGAATCGTAGTCGTCCGTCCTTGGAAAGGTCACGCCGAACAGATTCATTCTCATTCTGGTCAGCCCACCGCACTCGAAAAACAAATGGTCCATCGTCTCCGTCTCTTCATAGGCCCTGCAAGTTGCAATACTACTTAATGCCAATTGAAACAGAGTCGCTCTCGTTCCGTAGTGACTCGTTAGAACCGCCACAACTTATTTCAACTTTCCCTACTCAAGCCTATAATGCACTTGCAAACACTAGTCCTCAAATTACCCTATAAGTGTCCATCGCATTGCAAGCCGGCAAGGAATCTGCTAGCCTTTTGGTCGTGCAGATGTCTATGGGCGTCGGTAGGCACTTAGGTACCTACTGCCTACTCGTTTGCCCCTTGTAACATGAAAAAAAAGAACTTCATCCCATTCAATGGCAAGGCAATATAGCCAACCATTGGAAACTACAGAGTGACTGGCTTTCAAAGTCTTCTACATATACAAAGGTTATATCGAATGGTCGGACGTTTTAAACTCCCAGCGTAAACGTAAAAACGGTTTAGGACAGTTGAAATGAAATCGTGATTTAGAGGTGATTCGATATATTAGGTGTAGAATGAATGAATGGATAAATTGTAGAATGAGATCACGAATGTCTTCTCTATGTTATATACAAAAATGCGCAAAAAATAGAACTAACTAGTAGAAGCAAATCTACAAACCTGTATTTTTATTCGGTGTGTAGAGAAACTTAATAAATAATTAGGAGTCGAGTAGTAGTACATTATAACCAAGCAATTTCGTAATTTCTTAAATATGCAAGTAAGAGTCAGAGTAAATTGAATGTCGAATGAATGAATGGATAAATTGTAGAATGAGATCACGAATGTCTTCTCTATGTTATATACAAAAATGCGCAAGAAGTAGAAGTAACTGGTAGAAGCAACTCTAAAAACCTGCATTAATCTCTGTATTTTTTATTCGCAGTGTAGAACATCACTTAAAAAATAATTAGAATGGCGGGCAGAGTTCGCAACTGATTCTCGCCTGAGAATACTTTTGCATAGCGCTTGTCAACGACACTCTAGACTATTTCTACGCGAAATAAATGTAGGTATATTTTTGTTGTTTAACGAAGGTTTTCAGTTCACTAGTGCCTTTATACTTGGTGATTTACTCTGTGAAAATTGTCAATGTATTTTTTGTATGAAGTATGTCAAGCAACTACTCTATTCCGCTGTGTATTAACTAGACCAGGGGTGGTCAGCCATTTGAGTCGGAAAAAGGCAAATATAACACTTTACAAAATTAAAAAGTTTTTAAAGAGCCACAAAAACTTTTCTCTCTGCATTTTGACTGGTCCATTGGCACAGTGGGCAGTGACCCTGCTTTCCCCTTCGGGGGTCGTGGGTTCTACTCCCGCCTCGAGTCTGGGTGTATTATCCATATGTATGTATTTATATATTTCAAAAATATATATTGTGTATAACAGGCGGCTGTTACCTATAAGGCAAGTTACCTTAGGAACAGACGTCCGTGTGTCATATAGTCCTATATATTTAATATATTTAATTAATATTAACCACACGATGCAAGATGGAGAAATAAATATCAGTTCAATATAGATGATAGATGGCGCTAGTCGAAAATGGATTTTGAAATAAATCTATATATATAAAACTAATTTCCTATGTCTCTAGGTCTTGGCATCACGCGGGAATGGCTGGACCGATTTCGCTAACTGTTTTAGGTTGAGTTTGATATTGTCAGGAGCAGGATTTTATGAAATAAAAAATTAAGAAACTAGCGCTTATGACAATAGGAATGGGAACGGGGACGGGAAAGAGAAAGGAATCGGGAGCGGGGATAATGTTAGAAGAGATAGAATAGATAATATAGATGTAGTAAATAGTAAGTAACCTAGCATTCTGGCTGGACAACGTCGGCCTCTTGGTTGTAAAAAAAAACTTTCTGGTTGTACAGATGTCCATGGGAGTGAATATACATTTAGCTGCCTGCTTGTTTGTCCCTTGTGACATAAAAAAAAAGCACTATAATATTCTAGCGGCACTTTATAAATATACGAATAATTCTCGTTTCGTGTGTCAAGAGAACTAAAAAATTGCCCCGGACGCGCTGGCCCAATTCGGCTACAAGTGTGGCGCTACCTCTAATTTGGCGCTACCTCTAATTAACAATTATTAATGGGTGTCAATAGCCACTCAGGAGAAGCGCATACCCGTTTGTTGATATAATAAAAAAAACTAGCCCACCATAACATACACTCCTTTTCTCAAAACCATATACCAATAGATGGCGCTATCTTTTGATATTCAATATTAATAGAAAGAGCCCGTTCGGGCAAGAAGTCTGCCGGGTCCGAAAGTTCTTTGAAAAAAGTGGCCAAGAGTGTGTTACGCTTAAATACAAGGGTTCCGTATTTGAAATGTGGTAAAGGTATTTGTTAAATAACTTAAAAAGTTTTGCAACTTTGAAGAAAAAAATATATGCATTTTTGGTAAATGTAACAAAACTGTATACTTACTAAAATAACCTAGAATGTAACTATTCTTAAAAAAAATCTTAACTTACCCTTCTAATAGCATCTGCAGTGTGTTCAAAAGCATCATAGAATTTACTTTTGCCACTATTAGCTGCAACCAAAGCTGCATCCTGGAAATTAAAAAATATACCTGTAGCATCTGACGGTGCCTTACTTATTCTGCTACCTAGCATTATCCCGGTCTAGTACCAGGGTCTGCTCACATTGCAGAGGATATCCTCTGCAATCTGAGCGGACCGTTCATGACAAATATAGACCACCAAGCAGTTTGACAAACCAAACAAAAACTGGTTTTCAAATATCCGCCCTCTAACCATGAAGCCCTCTGTGGTTTAGAAGGCACGTAAACCAGGGGATCTCGATTACTGTCACAGAGTGATATTAATCGTAACATTGTAGGAATTGTGGGCCTTCCGGAGAAGATGTCAGAAGGTAGTCGGTTATCTTAATTTGTCCCACTAGACTGGGATAACGCTAGGTAGAAGAAGGAGAAGGTGTAAACAATTCCCTCTAATTTTTGTGACCTAGACATACATACATATACAGATATAGATATATATCTTTTAATGCACATTATTTTTCCAAAACAAAAACAATTGCCTTTTTAAAAATTTATTTATTTATATATTAATCTTTATCTCTATATCTATCAATATCTGTGTTATATTAAAATAAGCGGTTACATATCCAATATTAGAGGGCTACAAATTGGTGCTTCAGAATTTGTTGATGTACTTAGTCTAAAAACCTTTTGATAGACCTTAATGAAGATATGTTTAGAGCAAGGGTCCTTATGTTATATATCACAGTGATTGAGGACCATAGATTCAGGACATCAGAAGAGTGGCTGGATGCAGGTTGCAAGAGATAGGGGAGAGTGGCAGAAACAAAGGATGACTATGCCCAGCAGTGGGCCATTAAACGCGCGGCGGCCGAGCGCGTGACGCCGCACGCCGCGCCCACGCCCAGCTGGCACGCGCGGGCCAGCGGCGGCAGGCTAAAGCCGAACAAGCGTGTGGTCATAAATACGAACACATAAAAATCTTACTAAACAGTATTTACTAGTGTTTTTGGTAAGGAAATTAGGACTTTATTAAAGTTGGATTAAAGACCATCATCATCCCCAAACTACGTTCTTCCTCTGCTAATGTCTGCTGTCATTTTAGTTGGGATCTTTGAAGAAGTTCCCAATTTCTTTAACTCATCAAGGGGCAAATGCCATCAACTAATGCTACTAAACCGTTCAACCAGTTGCCAGCTCAGATGTTTCGAAACCGATTCGACTTAGACTTCTATGACATTGCAAACTTTTATTAAATGCCGGTAACGATTCTGCGAGCCTTCTGGTAGTACAGTAGTACATTTGCGTCGGTAATCACTTGGAGAAACCGCCTGCCCGTTTATCCCTTTCTATATAAAAATCCACTGGCACTCTGGGAATCCAAACTGAAGTGAAAACGAATCGTCAGAGCTGTCGGTAACGATGACGTCAAAGTCAAGCAATCGGCGACGATGACACGAATTCAATGTTTTTTTTTCATCCCAAATGCTAAACGTGCCAAAAGGAGTTTTCACTTCAAAAAATACCGGAACTGAATTTTCAAAGAGATCGAGTGTTGCTAGAGCTAATCGGAGTTTCGGTTTCGATCACGCGGTCTCTGTAAACAAGCTGCTCCCCTTCGGTCACGGGACCGCGGTATAAATAGAGCGAGCGCTCCGAAACCGCGCTAGTGTTGCCGCCCGCCGGTCGCGAACTGCCTAAAATACTAAACACAACGTTTAGATGTGTATTAATAAATTATTGAAGTATTTAAATAATCATTTCTTTCGTCAGTTTGGCGTAGTGTAGTTTTCCATGGACGGCGATAAACTTTTTATTAAGCCGCTTGCCAGTTTGCTTTTAAATATATATGTGTACGCTTCATACTTGGTATTTCTTGATTGGTTCTATAAAGAATATCAGGAATTATAGTAATAATTATAGGAAAGTGTTTATCTATTTATCTAATAATCTTCTCCACAACTATAATTTGCTAATTATAAAGAAGTCCAGAGACTATCATAATATTTAAATTACTATAATTGTTCTAAATGATAAGAAAACTAAGAAGCTATATTTAATAAGTTGTAAATAATTTCCTTATATCCAGACAGTTAAGAGAAAATTTTCCCCAAATTCGGGGAGAATCATATGGCCGGCAACACGTTTGATATACTCATAGAACACATACACGCTTCAATGGTGCGTGCGAGTCATTCATTCAGTTTAGCTCGCATCGTGGCGTCAGTACTTCTTGTATTAATATAATCAACAAATACTTATTATCATTTTTATAGGCACGTAAATAAATAAATAAACCGACCCAATTTTCCTGCGGACCAAAAGGACTGCAAGCGTGGCGCTACCTCTAAATAAAAAATCCTAAATAAACACGTGTATACTGGAGAACCACTTACCACTAGGTGAGTTTGCGGTCAGCTGTTAACATATGCGTATGTGTAGAAACAATGAAACATTGTGACTGAGAAAAGACCATTGTTTTGCAGTTTTTGGCATTATCTAAACTCCTATCGACATTGTTACCGCGCATTAGTGACGTCATTTGACATAGGGATGTCTTTATGTAATAGCAGAATTAGAATGACAGTTTTTAAGTAGGTATAACCTAAGGTTCGTCAAGGAAATAAATAATAATTTGTCAAAACTTATACCGTATCTCACTTCGCCACCAATTTAATCTTCTTCCTAACGTTATCCCGGTCTAGAACCAGGCTCCGCTTAATTGTTAAAGATGTGACTGTGGGGCGAGTTAAGATGACCGATTGCCATCTGACGTCATCTCCGGAATTACCACAATCTCACTCAGTAACATTAATCGGCCAGACTGGGTCATTTGCGCAGTGGACAGTGACCCTGCCTTCCGCTCCGGGAGTCGTAGGTTCGATTCCCGCCTCGTGTCGGGTGTATTATCTGTATGTATGTAGTTATTTATATATGCCTACAAAAAAAGATTTGTGTATAACAGGCGTCTGTTACCTATGTATAACACAGGCATTAAGTTGTCTAGCTTATAGTCCTGTATATATTTATATTTATTAATTGGGACCCACTGTTTTACGTGCCTTCCGAAACACGGAGAAGAACGGATTTTTGAAAGCCAGTGTTAGAAATGGTCACCCATCTATCAACAGCGTTTTAAGTTACTTGTCTACAATTCCAAATGCCAGCCACTAGTTAATATTACGACCTCTTCTCTGCTCTTCTTTATTTGTGTAATACTCTTTATAAATTATAGCAGAGTCATACTTATGTCTGCACTACCATTGAATTAGGAAACTATGAATGAATCGAAGATAATTTTAAGATGCCTGATGAATTGATCCTGATGAAGTCTCTGGTAAGCCCTTAACAAGGTTCCAGGTTAGTTTATGGTATTCATCAATTCGAGGTTCGAACTTTGCAAATCAAATTTGCTGGTCTAGATGTCGGATTTGATCTAGGTGAATTAGTTACTAAGTTATTTCTTGCTTTCAAAACTAAGGTCTAGCCGATCGGAGATCTGGGTGGCCTATAATTCTTAAGACGGACACGTAAAAGGGCTGTCATTAAAATTGATGTTATACCAAATTTGCTACGTAGATCTTTAATAAATTTTGGCAGATTCCAATTTGTTAGCGGCTGAAAATGCTGTCGTAGCAACTGCCTATAGGTTATTTGTAAAGTCAGAGTCAGTCACCTTTGTAGAGTCTATCTCCTGATGATGCTTCGGTGTCGAAGCGAAACGTGCGTTGAGGCCCCGCACAGGACCAACGTGGTGGACTATGGTCCAAAGCCCCTTTTTGTAAGTTTGACTGTATATTATATTACAAGAAGCAAACAAAGCATAATTAGTCACCTAGATGAACCACCGCCCATGAATATCTGCACAACAAATAGGCTTGCAGATTGCTGGCCTGCAAAGAGGGGTTTCAGCCACTTGGAACTCTCACAAACCGATCGAAAAACGACAACAGTCACTTGACGTGTCAGAAAAAGGATATCTCCAAAACCTTTGGTTTTTTTATTGTCAAAAATAAAGCAGATCCCCTGCATGAAGGGAGCATAAAAGAAGAGGACACGGTACAGAATTGTTTCATCAGGCGCTGACCTGTGACATCTTAGCGTATTTATAAATACGTAGATAGAGATTTTAAAAAAGAAGATTTTTATGCTTATAAAGCTGGGGTATTGTGAGGTAAAGCTACGAGTGTACTTCAGATTTTAAAAGCAAGTCTAGCCATTGTTTTACACTGAAGTAGATCCAGCAATCATGTAAGACAAAAGAGCTTGCACGGCCCCTAGAAATCAGGATACTATAGTGTCTTAGAATTACGTAGGTAAGCATTCACTTCTTTATATGTACTAAAGATCAGCCGATGGTCAAATTCGGCCACGAGTCTTTAGACCATATTCTTATTTAAAGCTCCATTAACAATTTTTATTTCGGTTGTCACGACTACGCCTTAACACCGTCCCGTCATTTGATGTATATACGAGCATGTGTGTATAAATCGTTTGTCATTGGTGTGCGTAAGGTAATGCATATAATCGTTATTATACAACAAATATATATAATATTTTTTGTATATTATACTTCTCTTTACAAATTATAAATGTGCCCATTCTCATCATCCGTTCGCGTAATATTTGTAAGATGGCACCGAAAGTTTGCCCTTCAAGTATTAATATATAAATAGAGGGGATATTGGCTTAATCAGTGGCCGACATTTAAAACGATCGCTAGGTTAAGCAATTTTTATCGATCCGGATAATAGACGGGTGACCAATTATAACACTGGTTTTTCAAACATCCGACCGCCTCTGTGTTTCTTTCGGACGTAAAATAGTGTCACTGAGTGATATATTTCGTGAGATTGTAGAGATGTGAGGGTTCTGGAGATGAGGTCAGACGACACTCGGTCATCTTAAGTCTCCTCACAGCCACAATTTCTTCAATTTAAGCGGATCCCAATCTGGTATTAGACCAGCTAACGCTAGAAAGAAGAAGAGTACCTACGAATATATAAATAACATTCATTATCGATAAGTATGCTCGTTTCTTGAGGATCTCTAATAAGCGATATGATAAAATCTTTATAAGAAATATATAAACTGTATGAGAAACTAAACTACTTTGCTTTAATCCGCGAATGAATACGAGGGAAAATTGGTGTAATGCTGCAACCCGAAAGCCCCGTAAAACAGTGGGTCTCGATTAATGTCAGTGAGCGATATAAAGTCATCAGAAAGCAGTCGGTCTTCTTGGAGCGACCACAGCCACATCCTCTGCCATCTAAGCGGTCCCTGGTTCTAGGCCAGGATAACGCTAGGGAGAAGAAATTCTAAAAGAAGTTATTTATTTAATTAATGATGTTTCCTGTGCAGATATTGTTTATACTGTGTCGAAATTCGGGAAACCCGCGCTTGAAATTGGTCAGCATCGATACAACCTGCATAAACAGTTGCTTCGAGGAAGATCTCAGTGGCTGTGCAACAAACGAAGATCAGCCGGATGCAAAGCCTCGCTTATGACTATAGAGGGTGAAGTCGTCCTAGTCAACAAATATCACAATCATTAACAATAGTTTTCACGTATACGACCCGCGTTTTAGTGCCGGCTTTAAGGTGGCCTCTAGACCTACAGTAACATTTCAATTCAATTCAAATGATATTTTCTTGAAGTAGACTAGAGAGTTAATCGTCAAGTATTTTAAAAGCTACCACTGATTCGGAAGAATCGAGCCACGAGAAGAATCAGCAAGAAACTCGTTAACCACTCCTTTAAAAAGAGTTTTTTCATTGTACAATACATTTTCTTGTACAACTAAAGTGGCCCCGGTGTGTGTTTGTGTATGTGTGGTTTACGAGGGCCTAAACTCGTTATTAACGCATCTGCTTGCTTCCTCGTCGTGCAGATGTCCATTGGCGTCCGTGGGCACTTAGCTGCCTGCTGCCTGCTCGTTTGTCTCTAGTAACATAAAGAAAAAAAACTAGTTGTTACCTGCGACTTCGTCAGCTTAACATTAAGTGAAAAATTTTAATGTGATGACATATAGCCGTCCTTGGCAAATGGGCTATATAACGCTGAAAGAATTTTGAAATCGGACCGGTAGTTCCTCAAATAGGCGCGTTCAAGTAAACAAACTGTTCAGCTTTATATATTAGTATGTAGATAAGATTGAATGGTGCTTTGAATCTGAATGATCAATTGTATTGCACAATAATACGGACAGCACAAGTTTATATTATAATAAACTTGCTTTAAATTCTTATTTTCCGCTTTTTTGCTTGAGCACGTGTACTCCTAGTACAGACATAAACACGTACTGAAAAATATTGGCACCGTGTACCGTGCCTCCAAAAAAAAAATATATAGAATCACTTAGTTGTCTCTTTGTCTATCTGTCCGTCTGTCAAGAACTCTCTCGGGAACGTGTAAATAAATGTATGAAGTTAAAATTAATAACAAATACTGAAGTCTCCGGCCCTTTAAACCTGTGAAAATCAATCCTCTAACTCAGTGGTCGGCAAAGCGTGGCCCGCGATCCCTCTCTTTATA
Source organism: Charaxes varanes (assembly GCA_024363005.1). NCBI lineage: Eukaryota > Metazoa > Arthropoda > Insecta > Lepidoptera > Nymphalidae > Charaxes > Charaxes varanes. The sequence continues at coordinate 7,640,479 of JANCMC010050420.1, read as the reverse complement.
ATTAGATAATAATTACGTTACACGAGCTCAAAGTTTTATTGTGATGTACTGAAATTTTGCATTTTTAATATCTACTAACTACTAGGATAACTAAACATCTATTTCCAAATAATTATTCTACAAATGTCGTCCGCTAACTTCTAATTTCTTAACGAAGTAGCCAGCCTGTGCCTGTATCCTGCTCGAAGGACCAATTTGTTGTGCTTATTTTTGTAATAAAAGATAAATTCGAAACAATTTAATGGAATCTATTTTTACACAGCACAATGCACAGCACAGTGCTTATAAAAGGAAGCAATAATAAGATGACCGTATTCATAGATTAATAGTTCACGGACTGTAATATTTGAGGCCAGGCTGCCCGAGACTGTATTGGCATTTATGGCGTTTTCTATGTATAAATATGCTGTTTCATAAGACATTTTAATGCTGTTACATGTTTGCAGATACTCCAGTATATACAGTCTCAAAATTCGGTAAACCTGTGATACGAATTGGGGCATATAAGTACAACCGCCGTAGCAAAAGCAAGGGTGCGCGAGCGCAGTGGGTCTGCACGAGATGGTCGTCAGGAGGGTGCCGGGCATCAGTAATAACCGTGATGGATGAAATTATCTTCGTACGAAACGAACACAATCATTAGAGTACAAGGAAATGTATCAGACCTTAAAATAATCCACCCCTTTCCTTATTCTTAGCACATGCTTTTCGTGTAGTTCAAAGTGGAAAGGGGAATATTAGGCATTCCAAAATAATAATCTTATTTCTTCTCCCTCACTACATTATATTATATACGATTAATTTTAGAGCCAGTTTTCTCCATGTCGAGATGCGGTCGCGTGGTATTGGATATCGGGACCAATAGGTTTTACAAGAACAACAGGAGTCTGGGGATGAAAGCGGCCTGGTTCTGCAAGAAACGGCGCCTAGGATGCCGCGCCTCGGTCATCGTATGCGACGGCTCAATCGTTCAGATTAAGAACTTCCATAATCACGATTAATAAAAATTGCTGAAAATACTTGTTTGTTCTTTAAAGACGACTTAACTCTTCGACGTCTTAAACACGACTGACGAATATAAAAGACGAATTGAACATTTTTTGTTAGCCTACCTCCTACGAAAGAATCAGGTTCGAAGGTATTATGTTATGACATAAAGTCATAGTATTGCTGTACACTAGTGGCGGTGATTACTCGTGTGTAGCGTTGCAAAGCATTTTATTTTCTGACTTTATGCAAATTAATTTAATTTGTATAATGGATTTCCTCGAAATAACGCTAGCAATTAAGTATATTTTGAGGATCGTTCTCATCGGTACTTTATAGTGATTATAAAGTGTTTGTGTTTGGTTAAAAAGCACGAAACAGATCTTTATTGTAAATACGACCGAAGTTTTAAGGTGAAATAAGTACTTGAACATAAAATTATTAAATGTTAATTTTAGAGCCGCTTATAACATTCGTGATTTTTTTCTTCTAGTCTTTACATTTACCACATCAAAGAAAGGAAATCCTGTCCTCACGAATGGGGTGTACAGGTTCAAGAGGGGGTACCATTTTAGAAGCAAAGGTCTCATAAAGTGGGAATGCATAAGAAGCGGTAGAGGTCGTGACTACTGTAACGCAAACATACTGACACTTGATAACAAAGTGATAGAAGTTAGGGGCTATCATAGTCATTGATCGTCGAAAATAATACAAAATTTAGAAAAAAAATGGAATATTAAGAATAGGTGAAAGAAGAAGCAGAAATAATTCCTAAATCAAAAACTATTATAAAATAAAAAAAACTTTCACAGGCTATACGTATATTTTATGTTTTGTTGCTTAAATAATTTGTTTTCAAATAAAGCAGTTCACAATTATATTGCAGTTTTTTTTTTAATTATACAGTAGTATATAAATAAACTGCATCATTGTAGTGATATTTAAGATCTGTACTAATACTAGGGAACCCGGCAGACGTCTTGTTCGATTGCCCCGAAAGGTCCAGTACGAACCCAATTTACTGGAACTATTCTGATGATGCGACCAACTCTGCATTTTCATTCTCTGCAAACCATCTACGAACCCCTTGGAATAAACATACGAAATTTTATCTAAATCGGACGTGTGGATTAGGAGGAGTAAGGTCACAATGGCTTGTAGAATTGATTATTTCTTGTACAGATCTATGTATATTTTTTTATTAATATTAGAAATGTGAAAGTTACTCTGTCGATGAAATTTGTTATAAAGGTAGATTACACCTTGGATAAGGACACAGGCTACATTTTGTGGTGAAAATTAAACTGAATTCAACGCGGACAAAGTCAAGGGTTACAACTAGTTTAACATATGTTACAGATCCAAAATTTACCCACACAGTTACCGGTAAACCTGTGCTGGAGATGGGACGGTATCGCTACTACCGAAACGACAGGAGTCGCGGGAGGAAAGCTACCTGGTACTGCAATAGGTATTACAGGAAACCAAGATGTCAGTCTTCGCTGATTGTCGTGGACAATGTTATAATTGACGTGAAGAACGAACATAACCATTGAACTAATAATAAAAAAAAAATATAGGATTTTTTTTAAATATGAAAACGGGCAGACGGTTCACTTGAGTGTTTATCAAAGGCCATGCACTAACATAAGGCTCGTGAAAGTGATCATTATCTTCAATGTGTACTCCACCTTGTTTAGATGATCTTATTTTCACGTCCAGGGCCTTCAGCCAGGCCGCTGCTTCGGGTGTGAAGGATTGCAGCTTTTTTATACTGCCGGGGAAGAGACGAGACAGTTTTTAGTGGGTATTCTGATATTCGGTCAGCAGTCCCAAACCTTCGTCGGCAAGTGGTCCTATTACAGTGGTTGTATTTGCTAACGGGGTTACTAAACTAGCTATTAGCAGAACAGCACAACTAAAGCACTTCCAGACAGATGAATCTCTTTTCAGAGACCGACCCCGACGCTCATTGTCTAAAGTATGTAGCTTATAGAAACTTAAAGGAATGAAAAAATTCTAATTAAAAAAAAGTTTTTGTTTGCGTTAAAAGTATTAATACATCGTATAAGCATTCCTCAAAATGCTGGCAACACATCAGCGAGTCTTCAGTGCAGGTGTCCATCGCCGTCGGTAGTCACTAAGGCGAACCGCTTGCCCCTTGTTTTATAAAAAAAACAGTTTATTTATAAGTTAGCATAATCACAATATTTTTTGTTTGAAAATCTTATTTTAATATAATATGATATTCATGTTATCTAGATAGTTTTTTAATTAACTTCTTTTAACCAATTTGTATTACAATATAATGAGATATAGTATTTAATGCAATGTATTAGGAAAACTTTCTAGATAGTTTTTGTGCGGACCCTTAAGTAATTTCAAAAAATATTCTGCTCTATGTCAAAGTTCCGCAACCGTTTGCAGGCAAGGGCCACACATTTGTACATCTTACTCAGGTAAGATTGGCTTAAAGTGGCAGCAGGCAATACTGTCACGTCAAGGGATGGTAATATTGTCGCGTTTCGTTCGGTTTCTGAGAGTTCTTGGTTTCCTGGACTGCTTTTTACAAGCCGGCAACTCATCTGTGAAACTTCTAACGGTGCAGATGTTCATGGGCGTCGGTAGTCACTTAGGTGATGAACCGATTGCTCGTTTGCCCCCTTGTAATATAAAAATAACATCGTTAAAAAATTAGATGAACGCGGGCCTTAGTAAATAATTATTTCCAAATATGTGTCTAGTACATTTATATAAATATATAGATCAATATATAAATATATAAAAACTCACATAAAAATACATATTAAGCGATATTAAAAATGCAAATATTTTGTACTTATTCGTCAAAAGTTTACACTCGTGTAATGTCATTAATTAATATTCATTAATAATAAATAGATTCCCATTTACAAAACAGCCGCGGCCCATATACAGAGGGACCGCGGATCATGTGTGGCTCGCGGGATTTGCTTTGCCGACCGCTGCTGAGTCTATGTTATTCCAAAAATCGAGTTTCGGCCAATAAAGGCAAAGCCTAGCTAAATCGATTTAGCAATTTCGAAGATTATCTGGCACAAGTAACAAAAATTACAAACAAAATGTTTCATATAAGTATCATAAATAGTCAAAGGAATTTAGGATAAAATGAAGGGTTGAATTGTGTTATAGCCTTTGCAAGTTGTCAATTCTACTAATCTACTATATACTACTACTGATATATTATTTTTATGGGGCGTAAACTAAAATTTGGCAAGGAGTAGGCAATATTATTAACTACAGTCAAGGAAATTCAGACTTTTCATTATTCCACGGGATTTTTTGTAGATCTATTTAAGACTAGCTGTACCCCACGACTTGGTTCGGGTGGTAGAATGTGAAGAAGATCAATATTATGTTTATAAAAAGACCTTCACAAATAATTCATCATTTTAGAACAAATTTGATTAGCATAAAAAAGGTTATACTGAGCCAACCTTATAAGATAGACATATGCTCTCGCGGACTCTTATTTAGAACTTTTAAAGGGGAACAATTTTGTCATATATGACTTTTGCGAAACTTTAACCATTTACGCAGCGCACGCAGCGGAAGCTCTGAAATGGAAAAAAAAACCCCGATTTTAAAACATTCTTCATTAGTGCTCCGCTCCTATTGGACTTAGCGTGATGATATATAGACTATGGTCTTCCTCTATAAATGGGCTATCTTACACTGTAAAAAACTCTTCAGCTTTATATATTAGTATAGATAAACATTTCCGTCATACACTATATACGTGTAACTCTTAAGGATTGTTCGCAGCGCAAGTCAGAATAGCTCGCAGGGCGCAATTAGCTTCTACTTACTTGACATACGATTGACACAATATGTTTGTAATTTATAGCCTGTGTGTTATTTTGATGTGTAAACTATATAATATTGCAATATTTATTAAAGTTTTATTAAAATCTATTCGGTTGTTTTTCCACGAAAGGGCGTCAATCATACATCCGGACATCCAAGCATATGGACGTTTGGATGTCTGGACCATTTGTATGTAAAGCAGTGGATCCCGATTAATTTCGCTGAGTTATATTAGTCGTGAGATTGGGGGGGTTCCCGGGATGACGTCAGAAGGCAGTCGGTCATCTTAACTCGCCTCGAAGCCACATTCTCTGCAACTTTTTTTTTTCATTTTTATTTATCAACAATAAAATATAATACTTTTAACAATAAATAAGAGCATTACGAAAACTACAGAAGTTTGTCCTTAATGCTAGTACATTGCGTTAAGCTTAAATTATAGAAAAAACATTTGAAGTAAATACGTACAGAAGTTTATGAATTAAAATTTAGACACAAGGTAGAATACGGCAAGTTATTAAATTTACATTAAAAACTAGTTTGAATTATTTAAATAAATAGGACTTTTACACATTTTTTATGTTCTTATTTTGTTTTTGACATCGGACGGCAATTATTATTTATTTTTATTTTTTTATTTATATTATTTAATTTTTTTATTTAGAGACAATTTTCTTATAAAATATAGCCAGTGCATCATAAACCACAGTCGGTTTTTCTGTGCACTGTTGATTCCTAAACGGTAGCTTTATACAAAACAATAATTTAGCCTAAACTATTTTGTAGATAGTACAATGCATCTTAAATTTAGCTTTATATATGTTCGGGTTGCAGCATTACACCGATTTTCCCTCGTATTCATTCGCGGATTAAAACAAAGTAGTTTAGTTTCTCATGCAATACTCAATCACCTACGTTCATCAGGGATAATGTAGGATTTTAAAGGTGAAAGAGTTTTTCAAATCTAGTATTTTCAGATGCTATACAATGCAATCCATCAATTAAATTTTTCCTCTTTATAATATTATTATAGATTTAATACTTCTATATTTAGAGTTGTTCAAAAAGTTTGTTGGTTACAATAAATCACAATACTACTTAATGTCACCGTTATGGATCGCATTATAATGTTTTGTTGTCGACGTCAATTCAATAATACGCGTCAGACCGATAGTCAAATTTAGCGAACGGAACAATTAATATTATATACGTATTAAACGTAATGAAATACCGCCATTATCGATTCGTGTCAACATATATTATGGCTTATATTACAAGGCGGTCAACAGGCTATGTGACTACCGATGGCCCATGAACATCAGCACCACCAGAAGGCACGCAGACGCGTTGCCGGCGTTTAAAGAGGGGTTTAGGCTATCGGGAACTCTCATAAACTGAACGAAACGTGCAAACAATACCATTACTTCGCGTGATAGCATTGCCGCCACTTCACGTCGATCTTATGTGAGAAAGAGGTACTGGTAACCGGAGGCACCGGCACAATTCGGTTGCAGACCAAAAGAAGTGCTAGCGAGGCACTACCCTTAATTTGATAGGACTAAAGGATTAAAGGATGGGGTAAAAGGATATAAGGATAGATGGAAAGGAATAAAAGGATACACATACTCCTGTATAGACGGACGGTATAGAGGGAGTGACAATAACAGCTAGGGGAGTTCAGGTTCGTTCGTTCGTTCATCACGTTCCCCTAATGGATCTTACCAGTTATGAGACAAAAAAGAAGAAGATTGACCCCCTGGGCAAAAAGTAGCTTTCTTAATCAGTAGTAAAATTGCTTTAACGGATCGTACTCACTGAGATAATTTACAAGATTAGCTTAATAACGTTTCGTTCATAGGGAACCGCACCTAATCAAACACAATAACGCATTTGCATTGCCTAGTGCATGTTGTAACTTCAACAATCATTCCAAGATAAATCAAGATGGACGTTACATTCACGACTAATGTTTGCTCAATTATCTATATAGTTTTTTATGCGTATTCCTTTTATAAAAGCGCCACTAACTTTGTACATTCTATTGTGTATATATTTATATACAGTAGTGGACCCGGCGGACGATGTCATGTCCGAATGTTGGGTTACGTACTATTTATTACATTCTATTATCGTATATTATTCTCGTCCCCGTCGCCTTCACCGTCGCCAGAAATCAGCCCAGCCTCTTGGCGAATAACGATCTAACGTTTCGCAATTTGACCCCTTCGAGCATTGCGAAAAGGAATGGCAAGTATTAGAGCCTAATTCTAAAACTACTTATAAATAAAATAAAAGATAAATACGTCATGAGATAGTGTCGTATGGCCAAAAAGGACTAGGCCTCAGCTTGTATGCAGCATTCTATTGAGCACCGCAGCGCTGATTTTCAAACGTAACATATGACGCCACGATCACCTCATCGATGAAATTTTTTTACCGTCACATATGCTACGCGTCTTCCTTGTCCCACGTTGCACCTGGAACCGGCTACACGCGAGTATGCAGCCACAGAGAAGGGCGATCCGCTCATAAGAAAATACACATGAAATAACATCCGCCTTTCTATATATTATATTTCACGATTTTGTCATCCATATGCCACGGCCATATTGTGAAAATATGGTGTCCACGAGTGATATTCCGTCGGGGGCTGTCATTTCGGGTTGTTAAGTTTTCCAGTTATGAATGCTACAATAGGACATTTTGGAGCATTTCAACATTAACACTACACACAAACATGTACATGGATTTGTGTGATAAAACAAATAAAAAAAACGGGAAGCAGTCAGGGCGATCACTGCGCGATCGTCCGTCCACTTCTAACCTATCCGCAACAGAGTTACCTTTCGCCTGTATTTAGATAATCAGTAATAGTCAATAAACTTCTTTCGTGTAGTCACCCCACTTTCATGTAAACACATAACAAAGCGCTTCAAGCGCCTGTAACGATTTAACGATATGATTAAATAAAGTTGATCATTTCATGAAGTAGCTGCGATTTTAGTTAAATTTATCGACAAACGATTTCTTAGAAAAAAAACAAAAAAGGGGGGTCTAATAAGTTTGACGTCAATGTCTGTGACTATGTGTGTGTCTATGCCTCTGTGGCATCGTAGCTCTCAGACGGATGGACCGATTTCGATGCGTTTTTTTCCATTCGAAAGCCAGTTTCCTTGCGATGGTTCATAGCTATGTTTGGTTTATATCGGTCCAGCCATTCGAACAGTATCAAGCCCATTTGGAATATGATGTAAGGTATTTTTGACATCATGCTCTTGTTTGAAAGATTCCTTAGTCGCGAGTGTATTTTATCCTATGTTTGAAGAAAATTAATGTAACCGGTAACTAGTTAGTGAAAGAGGAGATAAATAATGGATAGGATGCAAATGTATCCGGGTGGGGTGTCAAGTGAAAGGATTTGATTTGTGCATTACAAAAATGGTTATTAAAGGGGGGGGGGGGGGGTTGTGGAGTAGAAAATAAATTTACTGCATTAGGCGAACATAACCGAGTGGTGTATCGGGGGTTTTATAAATTTCAAATTTATTGTTATTAATGCTTTTTTTTTTTAAATAATACTAGAAATAGTTCGGATATCTGAGTTCTTGTCAAATTTCATCATTGAACGTCTCGCGATTTTTGAAATTTCGTGTTTATTAAGCGACCTTTTCCTTTAATAGCATTATCACATTATTGCACTCCACCTCCTTAGGTATCAAGTGAATGTACTGGAAAAATGTTTTGGAAATTATTATAATGATTGTTTTAGCGGCATTATCCAATTACTAGTTGTTACCCGCGACTTCATCCGCGTAAAATTGGGTAAAAAAAATAGATTCAGTTTTAGCGTGATGATATATAGCCTATAGCCTACCTCGAAAATGGGCTATCTAACACTAAAAGATTTTTTCAAATCAGATCAGTAGTTCCTGAGATTAGGGCGTTCAAACAAACAAACAAACAAACAAACTTTTCAGCTTTATATATTAGTAATAGATTTCGTAATACTAAAGATACAGCTAGTAAACTGAAAAAAAATTGAATAATTTATCTTATTTGCTTTGGACCCGTTAGTACATAGAAGACATAAGAAATTAGTTTTATTTTAGTGTAATACGGTAATACCCCTTATAGCACGGTACTCTTAAAAAGCATTTTCATATTACGCGTTTTCAATTCCTTGCATTACTTAGGTATTCCCCGAGATAAGGCGAGGATATCCCACATTATATTTCTATATAAGTAAAATTATTCTTAAGTTACATATGAATAAGTTTTATATTTACAATGTTCTTAGTTTGATTTTAATAGAACACGCATATTTCGATCATTACATAGTTTTTTTCTTAATACTCGACTTAAAAGCCTTTAACGAGAAAAGGTAAACGCGAATCATTTGTACATAACGCGTTATACTTGAATATTCCTACAACGCGTTTTCCTATAACGCGGAAAAAACTTAATGCGTTATAGGAGAATTACTGTATTATTAAATGGCGTGCAAATTACAATTGACATTAACATATTAGTTAATAATAATTGTCAAAAAAATTAACTATACTAATTGAAATTAATACAGTATGTATGTCGGTTAAAAGGCATATCGGTGTCGCAGCATGAGAAAATATAACTTACTATGTTCTTTGTCAACGCGATACTATCAGTTGCAAAAGATTACGGCGGTGTGAAGTGTTTTGTCATACATTATGCATGGCATACATATCGACTCCTCGACGTCATCTGATGTATTGGCCTTTATTCCATGGATTAAACTTGTACTTTACTCGTACCTAGGACGAGTACAAAAGACCCAATAGTGCCAAAGTTCATGTAGACTACGAGACATACTTCTTCGGCGACTCATTAAACATATATAATACTAAAGATATTTGAAGAATTTTCAATTCGTAACGTAACTAACTGTGTTTGATGACATGCTACCAATCTTCATACTAGTCTTCTTCCTAGCGTTATCTCGGTGTAGTACCAGAGTCCGCTTGGATTACAGAAGATGTGGCTGTGGGGCGAGTTAAGATGACCGATTGCCATCTGACGTCATCCTCGGAACCCCCACGATGTCACAACCTTGTGAGGTTCTAATATCACTAAATAACATAAATCGGGTTCCACTGTTCACCAAAAAACCTAATGAGATTGTAGGGGTCCCGCGGATGGCGTCAGACGGCAGTTAGTCATTTTAACCCGTCCCACAGCCACATCCTCTGCATTTTAAATAGACCGGGATAACGCTAGGAAGAAAATAGAAATCCCTACAACAAATAATCCGATTACAAAATTGCACACTATCTTCACGCGATTTTAACTGCTTCAAATCCGCGAATCGAAAAGAACGCAAGCTAAATCAGTTTCCCCCTTCTTGTCATAGATTTCCGCAAAGTAATACCCAATTCTATCAATCAATTAGAAATCACAGACAGACACTTCAGATTTATTTGCGTATAACAGACGTTGTTGACCTTTACTTGGCACCGTCGCAGCTGATTTCTCTCGAAGTCAACAAAACATCGTCACATTTCATTACCGGTGTAAGTTGTCAACAAGCAAGGTCAAAGAATCTATACAACTGGAAAACACTTTTTAATATTTAAGAAAAAAAGCAGCATTAGAATTTTTTTAAGGCTATACGCCTACACGCATTTGGCACACATTATTTATCATTCCATTTTTAGGACGCCTATTGTAATGTCTCTCTATATGGTGAACTTCATTGCAGGCGGAATACGGCATGCCTAATTGGCCATGTTGACAACATCAATTTGGGTCCATTTTCGTTTGTAGACATAACCATTGTTTAAAAACGTTACCAAAACTGTTAAAACTGTTTTTGCGATGGTTACAAAAGCTAGGTGGCATTCTAAATTTAGAAGTTATGGGTCATTTACCTAATCCTTTTAATGATTAAGACTGTCAGAGATAAAATGAGGATTTTTATGTCACTGTAGTGGAAAAAAATCACACAAACTGACTATTAGTAGATGTACAAGCAGACGCAGAATATATTCCTAGGCTTGCAACTGTCATGTTATTATATCCCCCTATATCCCCCATCTCCAAAAAAAAAGAGTACTGACAAAGGCAACCCCATTCATCGACAGAAACACAGCGAATAAACGATTGTGTTAAACAATCAAACGATTGTGTTTTTCCTCTTCTTTGCTTGGGTGCAAGCTTTCCCTATTCAAAATTTTAAACCAAAAAAAAATCGAGTTCAAATTGTCATTGACTGGACCAAATTGAAATGGGACACGGAGGCACCAGCTTTCAAATTTAAAAGAATCATCAAAATTAGTTCACCTAGTCGAGAGTTCTGAGGTAAGAGACATAAAAAATACAGTCGAATTGAGAACCTCCTCCTATTTTGACATCGGTTGAAAAGAAAAAGCACACACATCAAAAAATACAAACCTCTTTTCCTTTGCTGGCTTGGTCCAAATCCAGTCTATACTGATTGGGGTCCAGAAGTAATCTGAAGGGCATCCCATGGGTTCAGTACATGATTCTAGACTCCCCAGTGGTGAAATTTTTTGTCGGCTTTTTCATGAAATGTAATAATCGAGCCGAACGGAAAGAGCTGGGTCGCCGACGATTCGAGCCGCTCTACGTTGTATGCGGTCAAATGGAAACAGCTGATATTGAGGGGCCCCCGCACAAAGGTGACAGCAGTACACCTGTACTTGGATCACATGATAAGTTAATGTTCGTCATATCCAAACCTACATTTAGCCGGCATTCGCCGGTTGCTACGTAGGCGCAGCTACCGACACGAAATAACTCACTGTATTTATATTTATGATAAATATTATAAAATTTTATAGCAAAGTTTACTTTTCCCGCCAACAACCATAGAGAACTAAAAATTGTCCTTCAAAATTAAACATATTTCTCGCCAGGCAGTAATTCTGAAGTTTTTATTTTTGTAAATTTCCAGAGTTTTGTCCCATATAAAACTGGCCGATTTTCGACAAGAGAAATAAAAAGTTCAACATCTATATTTTTCGTCGTCATTGCGAGAGCATTAATAGCGAGCGGTCAGCCGAAATGGCGAAGAGAGCACGTGTGCGCCGTATCCTTCCCCACGCACTCCCCCACTCCTGCGACCCGACGTGCATTCGGTTACAAGATCCGGCAAAAACCTAATCTACTTTGTATCGTGTGAACACATGTATGGAATGCCCTATACCACTGAACCGGATCTAGAATTGTCGGATCGGTTTGTAGTCGCCAAATCGGATCTGACTTTTAGTAAGATTCGGTCTTTTGTCGTGTCTTAAAACCGAATGCTCGTGTGAACGCTAATACTAGTGCGATCTGTTATCTGAACCGGATCTGGAAAATCAGATCCGATACAGATAACAGACCTGGGTCTGTTAATGGATGAAAATCTAAGGTTCCAAAAAACATGTAGTAAAAACAATACGCAATTGGTTCTACAGATTAAAAAATTTATACCGTATTCGTTCGTATTTGAGCACTCAAATTCGCATTAAGCTGTGTGAAACTCTGATTTTGTCTAAGTTTAACTACGTCGATACTGTTATTGGACCCAGATTGCTTGCTCACTGTAAAAAAACTTATACAAAGAATGTCAAATGCTTGTGCTCGATATATTTTTTTAATATACCTCCTCGTGCACACCTAACTCCTTTTCTAAACAAGGCACGAATTCTAAAGATGGACTTTAGCCGACAACTCCATTTCACCTGTATGTTATACGGAACAATAAAAACAAAAACTTCCTTGTACCTTTTTAATAAGCTTCGATGGTCTTCTGATATAAACACAAGGTATAACACTCACGCGTCTTCCTATTTACTACTTATGCATCCACACCGTACGGCCGCTTTCGAGGGTAGTTTCCGTTTTGCTTATCCCAATCCTTTGACTTTAATTTCGGATAATATAATAATAATTTGCAGATTCGATCCTATTTCAATTAAAAAAATAAATAATCAGCTACAAAATAACGTTTTCACAATAATTTAACCAACGGTTGGTATAGTGGGTATGACAATAGCAACTAGGGCACTCCGGGGTCGCGTACCCGTAGTGGATCGGACCAGTTATAGGACAGATAAAGGAAGATCCACCCCCTGAGAGTAAATTCATATACTCCTATCAGAATCAAAAGGCAATATAGTACGTAAGAAGATTGCTTGAGACGGCACTAATAATGAGGAGATTACTGGTTATTGGCACCTTAACGCCTTGCCTCACTACCGCGGTTCTTTATATAACTTAAATATGGATGAACCAATAAATAATGGATATTATTTTAAACACATACTATGGCTTCCGATCCAGAAAAACTCGCCCCAAACTTGGAAAGAAATATTGTTTAAAGATTACTTCACAATAACAGTACTTACGCAGTCACGATAAAAAAGCTCGTATATGGCAATTTGAGACGTTCGGCGTGCGGTAACGACTTGCGACATTAGGCGATCTTTATACATGCGTCATTGCTCGCGCCCACATATCTCATATTAGTCATGACGAAAGTAATCAGAAATAATTTAAATTATGTATATGTCTGATAAAATAAGATGCAAAAAGCTTAACAAACGTGTTTATTTTTATATCGCGAGCGAGATTAATAAGGATTAACAAAAAAAAGGTAACAATATACAACAATCCGCCATGATAACTAAAACGCCCAGTAGAACGTATGACGTTACCGTATATTATAAGTGCGTTCCACTAAGCGATCGCAACGTTTAAAATGCCCATTCAGATATTCGACATTTGAAGAAAGCGATCGGTGCGACGGCCAAAACGTCGAGATGACGCTTAGTTGAACGCACTGTTAATATAAAGTGACGTCATGACAACTTCGAGTGTTCTGAAGTGAATTTTATTCCATATATTTATAACGCTCTTTTTACTATAAAAACGTTAGTATCTGCAGAAATATTAAAATTTTGGTGATAATGAACAGCTAATCTTCGAAATGGTTGATTTGATTTAGACACAACTTCTTGCTACTAAACCGCAAAAATGATTTCCTATCACTCAAGTTATTATAAAAAAAAATAAAAACCCATCAGTAGTTAAACACTCCTACCCTACAAATTTTATATTTACCAACACGTCGAATCGGTTTTCTGTTATAAATAGAGTCTGTTTTATACTATTCCATTTGAAAGACTCATAATTAAATTCAAGGTAACTTCAAACAATAAACCATCAATCGTAAACAATTGCCATAACTTACAGTTATATATGAACATGTCATTAAAAATATAATTAATGATAAAAGCAGTATTGTCATCTCTTCCTTACAAGATGAAGCAGTTTTTTATGGAATAATATTAATTAATTATTTTTATACATTTGGTTTGGCATAAAATATGAGCTATTTCTGTCATCTCCCCTATAAAACGGTACTCTTATAAAGCATTAATACTATTCTAAGTTATAATATATAGAGGATGCTGTTCGCGTGGCTGAGTTCTGGAACGAAACTGTCTGATGCGCCATCGACACGACAAGAAGAAGAAGAAGAGAAGTTTGGCAACAAACACATAAGAATGTTATATATTGGATTTAAAAAAGAAGATAGGCACATAATTTAATTAAAAGTTTCATCAAACCAGGCAAACGAAACTGCGGGCATCAACTGGTATGAGTGATTTAACGAAAACGTGTCGCGTGTGGCTAGTGGTAATAAAAAATTAAGCGTTCGTTAAAACCCGGAAAATGGGTCAATATATAATTATTATTTTTCTCACAGGAATCGTAAAAATTAACGGAATTACAATTTAGTCCAAAACTACTTTCATTCGTTAATAACATACAATACGAAATTAAAAGAACCCCCGATACTCCACTCGGGTATGTTCGTTGAATTGAGTAAACTTATCCACTACGGCCGGAGCAAAAGGCAGGGTCACTGCCTACTGCGCCAACGGGCCAGTCAACAATAGTGACAATGTGGACGGTTTATGAAATTTAATTTTCAGTTTACATGGAAACTTTATCAGGTTTTCTTTCTTATGAAATTAAATAATAAAATAAATAAATACGTATTACTATATGACACCCGGACGTCTACTCTTAAGATAGACAACTCAATGCCTATGTGGTAGGTAACGGACGCCTGTTATACACATTTTTTTAGAAATTTATAAATACATAGATGTAGATAATACACCCAGAAACGAGCCCACAACCCCCTGAGCGGAAGGCAGTTTAACTGCCAACTGCGCTAACGGGCTAGTCGATTGCTCTTAATGTGAGTTATTGAAATGCTCTACCTCGAAAATACCTTTTATAATATATGACTAGCGGACCCAACAGAGGCTATTCTGTCCGAACGTACATTTTACTACATTCTATTATCCTATAATAGTATTCCTGTCCCCGTTCCCGCTAAGCAATAAGGTTGCATTATAAGTTATTTAATATGGTGTTTGAGTACTATTAATTTGTCTAGGTTTCCGCGCAATTTTCTTTTTTTATTTTATTAGAACCTTCTCCGAAACAGACACAACAAAAAGGTCCAGCCGTCCATGCGTGATGCCGTGAACGAGGGAAATAGGGACTTACATTTATATACATGTGTATGTATATAGACATACGAAAAAAATTTTAAAGTAAAAAAATTACGTACCCCTTTAGCTATTTTCATTTTTGTATCTTTGTCCAAGACATCAGTTCGGTTGAGCGGATCTCTCGTCAGTCTATCTAGAATATTGCATATGTCGTCCGCAGATATTTGATTGTCTTCATCTATATCTAAAAAAGGCATGTAATGTATTTTTTTTAATTAACAGAGAGAGAGAGAGAGAGACGAATTTCTTAGCATTCCATAGATTCACCGTGCGGGTGCCGGGTCCATCGCGTTGCAGAGGAAGGAACCATATTAGCAAAACATCTAACCTCAAAACTATGAATGTATTAGGTGAATTATGAACGAATGAGATGGAATAATTGTAAATTAACCATATTCATAAGTAAGTGACTGTATTGACTTATTAAGAATAAATATCTTTAAACCTAACTTAAACCTATATTATAAAATAATGTTAGCACTCGCACACGCTCGTCTATATAAACTATAATTGTGACAAATTTCGTACTCTTCAGTTCGCACGTACCGAAAGTTTTTGCTTCACATATTCTTCTTATCGATGCGATGGCAAATAGATTGTTTTTTTTTTTTCAATTATATTGTTGGGCGCCAGAACGCAGCCACACTGACTGCTTCATCAGAATCAATCAGTAACTCCTCATGCGTGCAGGCGATTATTACATTATAATAATTATATATAGGTACTCGTAATGCATTAACGTGATAAAACTATAATATTTGCGATCACGTTAATTATCTCTGTACAAATATTTGACACATCTATGACGTTTCTTGAGATAATGAGACAAGTAAACACAAACGAGTAGTGGTGTTTTTCCAACGTTCTTATTTGGTACAATCATCCTTGTTTGAGGACGTGCTCAAATCACAACTGAGGAGTTTAGCAATGTCAAGTAAATTGAATAAACTACCTATCGAAGTCAATACGTTGATTGTTACAGACAGGCAACTATGACTGGCAATTTGTATGTGTAATGCCGGCGCCATATATAGCTCAGTGTTTGTACATTTTTGTCCTTGAAGATTACAAAGTTCTACACAACTTTGCGCAGCTACAAAAAGTCGACGGTCACACAACATGATCATTGAAATCACTATTCAAATGAAGTCTGGCGCCGGCATAAGATAATTTAATAACTCTCAAATCGAAGGAAGAAGTCAATACTAGCTACAACTTTAGAAAAAGGAACCTATGTATTTCAAACAAGCCGGACAAGTGTAAGTCAGACTCGAGCACAAGGGATTCCGTACCATCACATCATTTTAGGATTTCTACTTTTCATAAGATTTCTTTAATTTGGAAAGTCACGTGGCATTTTTTTCACAAATTTGTAGATTTCGATCTTTTTGTACGGGAAGTACCCTATAAGTTTTGATTCCCTTTGCGAATGTTTGGGAACTTTGACATTAACGGCCATATCTTTTGATTGCTTACACTTAGACGGTTGATTTTTCACAGCTTCAGGGAATTACAGACCTCAGTATTTGGTATTAAACCTTCTATCTCTTCGCGTTCTTGAGAAAAAGTGTGTTGATAGACAGACATGCAAACGGACAACGAAGTGATCTTATGTGGGTTACTTTATTCTTTTGGAGGTACTGAACCTTTAAAATAACTGACAATAAAATGATAGTGTTAGGTTTAATAATTTTCAGTCAAATTAATTGTTTTTATTATATAAATCTTATTTATAAAAAGTATTTATACCAAACACAAGCTTTTAATTTAAGCTTAGTAGGAGGGGAAAAGGGAATATTAGAATATTACCTAAAAAGTATTCCTAATATTCTTTAAAAAATGATAATAATAATGTAGCTAAGCGCAGCTAGTAAATTACACAAGTAATTGTGATAAAAAAAGGTGATGATCATCGTTGAGTCAGTGACGATATCCGGGTTTTTTTAGATATCAATAAAGTTTTAATTATAAGCTGCTAGGCAATTGAAAATTAATAAAATGTGTACAAACTTCACTATTAGTATCATGTGCCGAGAATTTTGTGTCTCTGGAATAATCCAAATACAAGTTATGAAGGTTCAAAAAGCAACGAAGCGCTTTTGGAAAAGGTAGGTCCCTTACGCTTCGTTTTAAGACTCTTCTTGGAGGGTCACTACCCTGATCCCACATATTTATTGCTCCACATATTGGAAGCTTATTTGAAAGTGAGAAAAGTATTTTGCACTCATATATTGCTTTTTCTAGAGAATATGATTCCCTAAAGTGCAGTCACGTGCCTGAAAATTGCTCTAACCAATATTCCTGGCGACTCGACTCCCAAAGGTTGCCTCTTGGCTGAACCCTTATATTGTCGTATTTTTCTAGTTTCATTGGGACGTGGTATGAATTTAATTTCAAAAAAGCACCTATCTATCTTGCTGGCTTTTTAAATATACTTACTGTCACCCTTTTATATATTACTTGTACTCACATTTACTATTGTTTGCACATTGGTCGAAACTTAATCATAATTAGTATTGATAATTGTTGAGGAAATAATGTATTACAATATTTCAATAGGAATTTATTGAGAATATACTATAATACGAAATTACAATACAAGACAATTTAATAGCTGATATTACAGTTATTAAAAAAAAAAAAGTTGAATTACTTTTATAATTGGTATAAAAACGGCATAATTTACACATTTGGGCACTTTTGAAATTAATTATGCTAAAATAAATTTGTATTGCGATAGCCTGCATACGTTTAGTTGGATAGGGGCCAACTGCAAAACTTCTTGAATTAATTGCCAATTCAGGCCTTTGGCATCAATCAACCCAACCTGCTTGCCAAGCGGTTTGGTTATCGTAGGTATTGAGATCATAATTCTAAAGTCACCAGAGAGGTTGGATAAAACGAGAATTTTCGTTTATAATATGCCGACAGTCTCATAAGATCCTGACCATCAAGAGACCATTGCCAGACAGTGTTGTAATATCATGACCATGACAAGATTCCATAGCCAGCCAGTATCATAAGATCATGACTGTCTAGAGACCAAAGCTGGACAGTGTCATAAAGATCATGACCTTCTCAAGAGACCATCGCAGTATCACAAGATCATGACTATGTCAAAAAACCACAGTCAAACAGTATCATAAAATCATGACCATGTCAAGACACCACAGTCAGATAGTGTCATAAGATCAGAACTGTGTCTAGAGATCACAGTCAGACAGTGTCATAAGATCATGACCATGTCTAGAAACTACAGCCAGATAATGTCATAAGATTATGACCACGTTAAGACACCACAGTCAAACAGTGCCATAAGGACACGACCATATCTAGAAACTACAGCCAGACAGTGTCATAAGATCACGATCATGTCTAGAAACTACAGCCAGACAGTGCCATAAGATCATAACCATGTCAAGATTCCATATCCAGCCAGCGTCATAAGATCATAACTATGTCATGATACTATAGCCAGTCAGCGTTGCTCAGTGTTGTGATAGTTTACAATTTATTTAAAGCGCGGATTTAAGTTAAAACTAAATAAATTAATTAGGGTTTCGCAGAGGAAAGCACGTTTCTTTCAACTTACAGGCTAATTGTATTATTTGCTTAAATCGCTGTCTTATTTTGGAGAACTCAGTCAGATATTCTTTACTTATTAGAATAATACAGAAAAGTGACATTTATTCTCAACTTTTTACATTATAATGTATTTTTAAATTTTTAGTGAAAAGATATGTTTTGTCTATATATGTTATAGTTAGGCCAACTAAAAACACTACTAGAATGACAGGTTTCGAAGTAAACGAAAAAAATTATCGATGATTAATGATGTATATACATTTTCAGACTTTTGTTGATATCTCAAAAACCACTCTACCGATTTCGATAAAATTTTTATGGGGCCGACTCCGAAGTACTTTCTACGGAACAAAAAAAAACTTAGTGTCTTCCCAGTCTTTTTTTAAGCTGGTTAATTAATATAATCCTTCATATTACATGGATTTTAAATGTGACGATTGATAATATTTTTAATAGATTAAAAAACCTCTATGGAATGGACTGGCAAAGGTGGTGGTCATGGAGTTGGCGCGATGATTTGGATGTCTTTGCAGGGAAGTTGTGGATGAAATTGGCCCAGGAAAGAGGAAAATGGACCGACAAGGGGCAGGCCTTTGCCCAACCGTGGGACACAATAGGCTAATTAAAAAAAAACAAACCTCTACTGAATACCATATGACAAGTCAGTATAAAATTGATATAAGCTTTCCAAAACGTCTTCAATATTATTCTTTTTAAGAATTAATTCACCGTCACCAGTTTCTCTAAAAGTGGAAAAATACTAGATTCTAGTAACACTAAATATAAGTGAGTAGAATACCAGTTTCTCTAAAAGTGGGAAAATACTAGATTCTAGTAACACTAAATATAAGTGAGTAGAATACCAGTTTCTCTAAAAGTGGGAAAATACTAGATT
>JANCMC010050420.1:7500444-7620495 GCA_024363005.1 Charaxes varanes | reverse complement strand
AAAATACTAGATTCTAGTAACACTAAATATAAGTGAGTAGAATACCAGTTTCTCTAAAAGTGGGAAAATACTAGATTCTAGTAACACTAAATACAAGTGAGTACAATAGAGTCAGACAATATTTCAGGGTCACTGGTCGGTCGGATCTGACCCGTGTACTGTCGCTTATTGTTCTCGCTGCGACAGGATGAAAATTCTTTGAAAGGCATTTATTTTTTTACTCTTATTTCATTCGCGGCAGCTCTCTGTTTTATTCATTGGAATATGTTTGCTACAGTGATTCGACTTTTTACTGTGGCGATAGCTTTAAAAGTTTTATGTTTCATCTATGTATATATACATAAAAATGAATCGCAAAATGTGTTGGTTACGCGTAACTCAACAACGCCTGGACCAATTTTACCAATTATTTTTTTTAATGCTCGTTGAAGTCCAAGAATGGTTATTGCAGCGAGAAAAATTCGAATAATTGCCGCAAAGCCCCTAAAAAGAACCCTTTTCTTTTTCCCCTACAAACTCTTTCTAACTAAAATGTAGAGTCAATTTAAACTTTATTGCTTTTTAATAAAGTTCATATTAAATTACAATCACTCAATGTTGTCTAAGCAATGTAGGTAAATTCGTCAAAGAGTCAATTTCCACTTTATTACCGCTGCACAAAGCAGAAACGATTCGTAGTCATTCGTTATTCTAATAGTACGGGAACGGGGACGGCGATGAGTACGGGAATGATATAGGATAATAGAAGTAAATAGACGTTCGGGCAGAACAACGTCTGCCGGGTCCACTAGTACGAAATAAAAATCATTATAATGCCGATACAGTTTCGAAACTTTTAAATAACTTGAACGTCTGAGACGCTTAACGGCTTCATTTCTTCTTTTTTTGAGATCTCGAAGAGATCGCCGGCTGTTCTTATTTCATCCACAAATCTTTATCTTTCTATGTGCGTATTATATGCCAATTTAAAGCTACTTACAAAGTTTTAGTTCTTTTTACAATAAAATTGATAATTTAATTACACTAAATGTCATTAACAATGTATAGTCAACCAAGAAAGTCCTTTACCTTTTTGAACGACAGCTTCTACTTAAACATAATTTTGTTAAGGGCTATTGTTAGTAATTAACGTAATGTATAACAAGCAAAAATGAGCCTTTTAACTAATTGACGTGCAAACGACATTCAACCTTATCGTGGCAAATCAATTCCTTGGTCAACTATACTTTATTTTGTCATGCTTCTTACCCTTTGACACAATCTTATAGTAAAAAATATACATGTGCGTATAAATCATTTGGTATTGGTGTACGTGAGGTTTTATTTTAATAATTTAATGTATTAATATTGCATGTTATATAAGAATATTTGGATTCGCACTCCACATAAACAATAATGTGCCAATTTTCCTACTAATAAGAAGAGGATAACTAATTCACGTCCGCTGAATGTTCGTTAAATGGGACCGAAAGGGTTCGCTTCACGTATTTATATACATACATATATACAAGAATGCTGTACCACATAGACCGTATATTCACTTTTTTTTTTCTAAATTTAAGCGTAAAGCTTGTGCTGATACTTGACTTGACGAAAGTACCCAAATTGGATTTTGCATTGGATCAAGTACCTTATAGACTTAAGTTCACCCAGTCTGCCGTTCGGTTATAAGGTATGTAAGTGATTGCGTAATACTAAGGTTGAAGTAATTATAGATTCATGATACCAAAATGAATAATAGATATCCACTCCGTATAATTTGTAAATTGTTCTTCTTACCGGGAAAGGAAGAACATCTGCCAAGCCATCTAGAACCTTATTGTTAAAAAAGTTACATAGTAATTGTTACATATTTCATTGTCCATTAGCAATTTCTCATTAATATAAAAGCTTCTTGTTACAGTGTGAAATATAAACTAGCAATGAAATATAAAGTAGTTAAAGTAACGCCTAATTCTATCAATTATGGTCGGAAAAGTCCGTAAATATATACACCACCACCACATCAAAAAAAAATTCTCCTTTCCCAAAATCTACAGAGAGATAGATGTGGAGTTATTCTAATACTTATGTTATTTCACACGCTTTCGCATTTTTAGGGTTCCGTAGTCCTACAAGCAACCCATGTACTTTCGCTCTGTCCGTCCGTTGTCTCCTGTTGTGTCACTAAACTACAGACACACACACACGCACACACTAACACACACAAACTCACACACACTTGCATACACATTTTACTTATGCCTTTAAGAAGGTTATGTTTCTGGAACCTCGTTTACTTATACTAATTTTAGTATTTATTCATAAATACTAAATTTATTCATAAATGCTACATTTATATCCTGGAGGTGATAGCGAAATCACTGAGATACAGGTTTTTACCTAAATCAGAGGTCTCATTGTTAACATCTTTTGATAAATTTATTTGAGAAATAAATATTTATCTATTTTTTGTATTGTATTTATACAAATTGTTTTACGTATTGTATTACGTGTTTTGTATTATGTATATGTATATAAAGCAATTTATTAACTGCATGGCTTCCGCAATTTTACGTCTGATCGTATACAGTGTTACTTTAGATTGTCAACATAGGATTTAACTAATTCAAACTTAAGCAATGAACGTCTCCTCATTATTATGCCAAAAGTTAGGGGTAGTTGAAATGACGATAGTGTCATTGTGAGTGGACAAAGCAATCTTGAAAGTTTCCAGCTTCCCACCTTAATGGTTTTATTACGCTCTCACTAAACTCTTAATGTTTCCATCAGCCTGGAAATGCTGCGAATAAAATCTAAGGAAAGAAGTTGTTTCATGTTTAATTATTATTTATTTAAAAAAGTCAAACAAACTGCAAGGTAAGACTAAAGAATACTACGAAAACTTCGTCTTTGGTTCTCGGCCGAAGAGAAAAGGGCTTACATTATTTTTCATCTGAGATTTCCAAATAAAATGAAACGTTTCAGAGCACAAAAGAAAGATGCTACACCAACACCAACACCCGAACAATAGTTTAAAAAACATTTTAATAGTGAAGCTGTGTTTTTTTCATTGTGGCTGGTGTTACGGCAGGAACCAAGGCGCACTTGTTTGACGCGGTACCAAGATGGCGTCATCTGTGGTACAAATCATGAACGGAAAATAGATTGAACTAAAATCTCTATTGCTGATATTTAATTAGTTTCCAAAATTGATAGATTTTTGAATATCTCACGATTTTTTATATACTGTATCGTCTGCTACATAATGAAGTAACTATACACGGCTCGAGATGGCGATGATGTCAATAGTGGAAAAATACACCAAAGCTATACTAGATGGCACTGACGCGCACCATACAAGTCCTAAGTCACGCTAGCGAAGTTTCTACATACGCTCACTATATATGGACCTCCGGACGGACATCTGCCGGTGAGGAGCGGCCGCTCCATGCATCTGCACCGCGCCAACAACGTTCCACCTTGATGTGCGTTTCTACAATACCAAGGGGGGAAACGGGCAGGTGGTTCACCTGAGACCTGGCCTACTACACCGCCAGAAGGTTCGTTGATGAGTTGTCAGCTGTTGAGGGCAGATTTAAGATTATTTCGGATTCGAAAGAGCACATAAACTCTAATTCGAATGAAGTATCTTTTAAATTCATGTATTACAATCAAAACAAATCCTGTTCTCGTGACTTGCACTAGCGGAAAAGCATCAGAGCGTCCCACTTGCCAGGCCGCGGACAATTCCTTTAATGTACTATTCTGGGACTTCTTGCCACAAAGCGATCCAAATCAAGCTATATTAAATA
Organism: Charaxes varanes; assembly: GCA_024363005.1. Classification (NCBI taxonomy): domain Eukaryota; kingdom Metazoa; phylum Arthropoda; class Insecta; order Lepidoptera; family Nymphalidae; genus Charaxes; species Charaxes varanes. Next base: position 7,616,701 of record JANCMC010050420.1, on the reverse strand, counting down.
TAATTAAACTTAAGGTGCGTTTAGGCTATGACATTAGACACTGTACACTGTATACATCGAGTCTCCCTGTATGAACACGAGTGTCTCTACTTGCAAAATTTATTGGGACACGATAATTAATGTCGCATCAACCGCTGTGGGAACAAAACAAAAATTACGTAGAAGTGTAAATATTACAGACATTAGTGTCTGACATTTATGTCGGAATTTATTCGTAGTATAAACGCACCAGTACTTTTGGATCCCAAGACAATCTATGCCGAAGTGGACCACGAAGATGATGCAAAAAAAACTCATTATCTCATTAGATACTATTTTTGTATTCCTCTTCATATTATACTAGTTGTTACCCGCGACTTCATCTGCGTAAAATTAGGTAAAAGATTTTAGCATGTTAATGGCGTTACGTAATACTTGAACGATCCCTTTAGACTAACGATCAAGGACTGGCTTATATCTTTATATATATAATTCTACTGCACGTGTGTATGTATGTCACTGAACTGCTATTGGACCAAATTGAATATTTTTTTTTGTATGCATTTGGGTGGCGTCCTGGGTGGTTTAGATTCACGAATCAGCCCGGTAGATGGCGCTGCAGTCAGTATCTAGGTTATCTTTTTATCGATTTTTCGTCCGAACAGGACAACGTCTACCGGGTCTGCTAGTATATATGTACATTCATTTAAAAGTGAATTTAGCAGCAATTTAAATGTTTCATGTAGGAGTCCAGCCGGTGCTGTCAGCGCGGGACATGAGTCAGAGTGACGTGGAACACCTGGGTGTGATGGCCTGGGCTGCCCAGTTCCGGAACGTGCCCCCCCGGCCGCCGATACATGACATGCTGCGAGTCGCCCTGGACTCAACTTCGGGAAGAGTGGGAGAACCAGTAAGCACTATAAACCACTACGAAAACACCAGAATAATCACTCAAACTAATATAATATACAAACACCGGCAGGATTAGTGGAACCCAAAGCAAAGAAATAATACGCAGTAGTTAGTTTTATGTTTAAACAAATAATAATTAAATATGAACAAAAATCAAACCAACATATTAACGAACCGTCACAAAATCTAGTCATCAGAAAAAAATTGCCATTAAATTGTCGATGATTTAATACATGAAAGTTAATATAGGAAATATCTATACAACGTGCGACTCTGTTAGCTTATTGAAAATATTTAAGCTTATTCTAATATTATGAAATAAACTATTTTCGTCTCTTTCAGACGTATATTAAAGTGGAGAGTGTATCGCACGAGTTGTCGATATCAGAGGTGAAGGTGTCCATCGTGAACCCGATAGAGAAGGAGTCACGGCTGAAGCTAGACTCCAAGGGGGCTGGGGAGTTTGTGCCGGAGCACGCGGGGATGCATGAGATAGTGCTCACGGTGGATGACATCAGGTACGTCTACCTTATGTACTCTCTTTCTCTCTATTCAACATTTCGTTTCGTCATTACTGAGAATCGTGGCTCCTCATTAATACCACACGTGCGATGGTCTTCCTCCATTTGCTGCGATCTTCTGCCTGGCTATAAGCATTATAGAGAGGTGTATCGAACGGCTCCTTCACCTGATCCGATCAAAGCCTCGGGCTGCATGCGCGTGTCCTCTTTCCACCATGCCCGTCAGCTTGAGTTTTTTAATAGTGTTCGGGTCTATTAGAGCTATGTGGCCATAAAATAGTACATAACTGTCTTCCTAGACATTTATCTAAATATATGAAAGTCAATGGTTGTTCGTTAGTCTCACTACGAAGAAAGATCTGGCCATTTTGAATTCTGTTTGTTTTATTTTATTCTCTTTATTTCCGGGAATAGACTAATTCAACGGCGGTGGGGTTTGAACCGGGTACCTTGCGGATTTCAGTCCATACCTTATACCGTTGAGCTATTGAGGCTCTATTATATAAAAATATCTAGTAACGATGTCTGTACACGTATGACGTGTGATCTGAGACAGCAGTGGACTGTGGATCGATGTCGCTTGACCCCTCACCTGCCGTCTTCACTGCAGCTGTTAAGGGGAAGTTCTACCATATAAACTGACAGATCATATATATTTTTTTATCAACTCCAGCCATCCAACTCTTCCAGTTTTTCACCAATGTCACTTGATATAAAATAAATAAAATATATTATGCCCGCTTCAGAGTCAGACCTCACTGGGCTATCAAGTCATAAATAAATAAATATATACAGGACTATATGACACACCGGACGTCTGTTCCAAAGGTAGACTGCTATACAAGAATATATTTTTTTGTAGAAATTTATAAATGCATACATATATATAATACAACCAGACTCAAGGCGGGAATTGAACCCAGGACCCCCGGAGCGAAGACAGGAAAGGTAATATGGACATTGAAGGTGATTGTTAGTGGCCACATTAAAGAGTACCCTTAAAGGTGCACCTGTCACAAATCCCATGCACTGACTTGGTTCCTTCCTCTGCGGTGCAATGAATCCGATACATTTGCTGCCTGAGTTGAGTTAATTCGGATGACAAACCAACCAAACCACTATGATTGAAGTATGACCCTTTCGAATGAGCCTTCTTGTAAACATTCGATAAAATTTTACGAAGATTGCGCTAACGGAGGAGTCCAAATTATTGCACAATTACGGTTTATATAGAGGAGGGTGTGCGAATGCTAATATTTTGATAAAGTATTCATTAACCATACGCACACAAATGTCAAATGATTTACACACACACGTACATTTTTTTATTGGACGATGGCACAGCGTAATCATGACAAACGTATGTTTCAAATTCAAATTATATTTTATTAAAGTAGATTTTTACAAGCTCTTTTGAATCGTCAATTTATTTTAAAAGCTACTACTGATTCGGAAGAGTCGAGCCACGAGAAGAATCAGCAAGAAACTCGTTAGCCACTGTTTAAAAATAGACTTTGACTATTAATATGTTAAATTAATAGTCAAATATAACAATATATGTCGTACTAAGCATGTGTTACGCAAATAAAGGTTTGTGGCTGAATTTCCAGTCGGGGGTCGATCTCTACTGTATATAAAAAAAGGGAGTGATCCCCCTTAACGCGGTCACCGTGTCTGCAATCCGCCATCTTTTATACCGACTTCCGAACCTGAGAGGCGATTCTATACACACGTCTGCGCCGACCCTTTCATTTCGTATCGCCTGATTACTGCTTTGGAACGTATAGATTTTTTGTCTTACTTCAAAATGGCAACCCTGTTGTACCTAAACTTTCATATTAATTTTACTGGTATGGATGTATAGATCTACATATGTACAGATTTTCCCCTATGTCTCTTCTCATCACCATCACATCTATGTGCGAAAAAATGAAGTTGATCAAGTGATGTGTGAAGTGAGTACTGAATTAGAAACCAATAACTGTGTTATGGTATTTATATAAAGTACTAGCTTTAACCCACGACTTCACCCGCGTAGATTGACTGATTTCGTTGAATTAAAATAAATATCATCCCATCTCTCAAGTTGGACCATATTACACATAAATTCCAACTTTTGTGAACATCGGTTGACTTGTTAATTTTTATTTAAAGATTCCGTATTTTAAGGACGTCCAATTTCTTGTTCCTGATTGCATTTGACATATAACAAAATCGCAAAGTTTTCTCTGTCTGTTTGTTCCGGGTGATCTCCGAAAAGGCTGGACCAATTTCCACGGGACTTTCACTGACATATAGCTATTGCAGGGAGCAAGGGAGCACCATAGACTACTCCAATTTTAGAAAGACAACAAGGGTTCCGGATAAAAAACTAAACACCTTAAGTTTCAACAATATCTCTGAATTCACGCGAAGTCTCGGGGTGCAGCTAGTATAGAAGAAACAGAATGGAATACACCGTGTATTCCATCTATATAGCAGTGCATAGTATGTAATATGTTATCAAGGAGAAAATAAATTGCACTTACGTGATTGAAAGTATGTCGTTACTACTGGATATAAGATGCAGTTTCGCCCGTTCACCACAAAGATCGGCTTTACTTTCTATATAAGCAAACAACGCTTTCTCCAACCTAAAACGATAGGAGAAAACAATTATAATAGATGTTCATGCCCGCTTTTCTTACCCTTTCCATTTACCCTTTTTTGTTTTGTTCTTTATAAAAAAAAAAATATTTTAGGAATACTTTTTAGGTATGTCTAATATTCCCTTTTCCCCTCCTACTAGGCTTTAATTAAAAGCTTGTATTAGGAGTGGGTGCGACAATACACCAGCGGCGCTGGGGTTTGAACTTGATACCTTGCGGATTTCAGTCCATACCTTATACCGTTGAGCTATTGAGGCTCTAAAGAAAAGAAAGAGAAAACGAAAGAGGCCTTTCCATTTATTTTCATCGATTGGCCCGTTGGCGCAGTTGGCAATGACCCTGCCTTCCGCTCCGTAGGTCGTGGGTTTGATTCCCGCAACGAGTTTGGGTGTATTATTTATATGTATGTACTTATATATTTCCAAAATATATATATTTGTGTATAGCAGGCGGCAGTTACCTGTAACACAGGCATTAGGTTGTCTACATTAGGTACAGACGTCCATGTCATAAAGTTCTATATATGTATGTATATTTATTTATTATTATATAACAAATTAAATATAATTAAATATAATAAAATTTGTTAACTTGCTATATTAAAACTTGTATAAGAATATGAATCTAAGCTTGTGTGTAACATCTATTAATTTACTCATAGTTTTGAATTGTAGGTAGTTTACTGAATGTAAGTGTGAATGGATTCAGCAAAATACCTAAGTGTAGGTATTTTACTCGAAGTTTTGAACGCATCAAAATAGTCTATAGCCACAGCAAGACTGACTTGATTTTTCGTCTGTCTCATAATTTAATTTGTTATCATCAACAGTTACATTAGGTAGTTAACAAAATTCTACAATATGTACATTTTAATAAGAGTCTGTTTCTAATGTCGTACTCACATATATGGGCAGAGCGACATGCTTTCCATCAACTGGTGCACACTCCTCACGCTCGTCCCGGCAGCAACAGGCGTCAGGTGCACAGCGATGTAACTTCACACAAGGCGGCACGTAGCTGGAAATAAGGTTACAAGTAAGCACATAGAATAAGCTTCCATTTTTTAAAGTCAAGATAAAAACAATATTTATTTAATTATTTATAAGCACTTTTGGACGTGATATCAAAAGTAAAAAAAATCTTGTAAAGAGCAAAAAGACAATGACGATTCTAAAATCAACAAAGCATGAGAAAGTTGGCCAAAATAAATATAAAATATCGGCACATTAATGCGTTCTAACACAGGTGATCGTTAAATCAAAAGTAATAACGCAGGAGTCCCTCAAGGAGCTATATTAGGACCACTTTTATTTTTTAATTTACTTAAAAGGTCTTTCTCAAATTTTACTGTGGTAATAACAATTCAAGTCGTTTCTTAGGTTATTTCTTTTATAAATAAAACCGTTTTATACGCTGATTATAAATAGGCCCCTATTTATACTTAATTTTATACTATATTTATACTTAATCAGCCTATGAGAATTGCAGCATAATAATATCATAGATCCAAATATTATACTTTTAGTTGACTTAGGTGCATTTTTAACAGAACAGTACCGAAATGTACTGTTTTGTTAAAATTAAAAAAAATATTAGCATATTTACATAACGTGACCTTTTAAATCAGGATTACTTCCCTTTAACAAAGAGTAAGATAATAAAGTTAAAACCTAAACCTACACAGTAAAAGTTAAAACATTAAACAAAAATATAAAAAAATACTTACATTGTGTCAGCCGCTGGTGCGAGTTTCCTCAAATATAGCCATCTTGGTTGGGGCACAAGGCATTCGCTGGAACGAAAGACAGCTCCTAAATTTGCCACTGCTGATTTACGTAGTGACAGTCGCTCCTTAGCTGTAGCGTGAGCTAGAAAAAATATTGCAAACCTAATTAATCTAACCTAAAATAGTCATATTCAGCAGGGGGTAATTCTTCTCGCGGTACAGTGTGAGAAGAGTTGGAGGAGGCCTTTGACCAAAATGAGCAAATATTCTGTGTTAATAGGCATTGAAATCACTCTCATAGTTTTATATTAAATTATTGAATAATTGTGTAGAATACCTGAAAGAGGTCTTCTATTGATCTAAAACCCGAAACTCTTCCTCATCTTCTCCTTGTTTTAAAGTTTCCAAAGTCGTAGAATTGAAACGCCATAGTATTTGTGTGTAATAAGTCACCCCTAACTTGTGTTGTCTCATAAGTAAGCTCATTTTATTTAAATTATGCATATTTGAACCTATATTATTTCGAAAATTACATTATTTTAGGTTAGCCCCTCTTAGTGATGTCAAGTTGTCAACTCGAGTTACGCCTAAATCGAGTTGACTCGAGTAAAATTCTTTCTAACTCGAGTTGGATTGCTGCAGTAAATGAAGTGCGTGTCTTCGGTTGATACACTCAGTCTATTCCATTCTTACGTGTCCGCTGCGATTGTTTTGTGTGTACTATATTCAATAAGCTACACACAGTTACTGCTACTATCTACTGTCATTTAAAGTAACTTAAATACAGATTTAAGGTTAACTTCAAAGTGCTTGCTTGCTGTTAATTTTTATAAACTTTACAGTAAAAAATATATATTTTATACAATAATGAACAATACATTAATACAAAAAAAATCCTATTTCAGTTCAATTGTATTTATATTCATTAATTAGAATTGTCTTCGTTCGCGAGAATTCAGCGATTTTGTAAAATTTTGAGGGTTTTAACTTTTTGTGCTGACCCGTAATTATTTTTCTAAAATAATGCTTTGTAAAATCAGCTATTTGCCATTACGAGTCTTATTAAAATCGCCTAAGTTGTTTCAGAGATTGCCCGGAACAAAATTTATAACTTTTGTTTTGTTATAGGTATCGTATATATAGTCACATAAAACTATTAAAAAAACTCAATATTATTCATATGTATAAATCTGTCCTCTTTTTTTAATTACACATTGCGTAACAGGGTCGTTAATTGAGTAAAAACAAGAACTCGAGTTACACGGATGTTAACTCGGTTGAACTCTAGTCGAGTTTTATCCCGAGTTGGCACATCTATAGCCCCTTATTGTTAAGACAGAGACAACAGGTAAAAAAATGTCGATATCTATATCGATATTTTCTCAGAAAAAAATCGATGTATATCGTCAATATAGATAGTCGGGAAAACTCGATGTTCGGTATTTATTTCCAAATATTAAATTCGATATTTTAAAGACCTTTATATCCTCAATGAGCGCTCCGCTAACATACATATGGAATTGCTCATTGCTCCGCGTAGTTGTATGCACAGTATGGCCTCCATACGTACCTTTTTTTTTCAATAAAGGCGTATCTGGTAGCTCAGTGTTTATACATTTTTGTACTTGAAGACTAAAAATTTCTACAAAACTTGCTCATAGACGCTGGTTCGGTTCTTAGCTGTAAGACGATTTGGCTGATTTATAAATTCCTACTTTTTAAATTTAACATTGTTGGTAGTCCTATTATATTCCTCCTTAGTTTTGTACAACGTTACAGTTGATTTTTATTCTCTTAAAATTATACATATTTTTTCTGTCGTCACACCGACCCTCATAAGATCTTCAAACTATTCGATGTAGACATTTCAGATTCCGTTAATAGGACATGATAAAAACTCATTAGGAAAATTAATTTGAGCGAAATCTTTCAAGAAGTTTAAAAGTTATTTAACAAATACGTTTAACGCGTATCAGATACGGAGCCCGTCTATGTAAGCGTGTCTTGACACGCTCTAGGTCACTTTATTAGCCCAATTTCCAACCCAAAAATGCGTGTTTTTGAATGTTTTCCGATTTTTTTTGTGTTCTGACTAACTCACATCATTATCAGTGATGCCGATGGATATTTCTTTTTTATATTTTCCTAATTTCAAATATGAAAATATGTATAATAAAATAACTTTTAACATTTTATTTCTCGTTTTTTTGTTTTTTTTTTAATAGTCATTCTACTATTCGTGATTCGTGACAAACCCAACAGAATGTAGATCATAAACACGAGTTCAACCGTTATTGAGTAATTATACGATTAAACTAGCACGACATTGTTTTATAGATATAGAAAAATATCGCCTCATTATTTCTTTTCACTCACCTTTCTAAATCATCACCAACTTTTTTAGAATCGTACACAGTTCTAGCAGGCACTAAATCATATTCTTCTAAATCTCTGCTATTTCCAAAATAGAAGAGAGGAAACATCCAGAAGTAGAAGAGTCGCGACAGAAGTCCTGGCGGCGTCTTCTTCGGCGGATCCACTGGTTCGGCGAAGGCCTTTCCATTTTTGTCAGGTGTGTTTTTAACTGTTACCATTTTAATTTTACACTTTACATATATATTAATTAAACTTTATCACAGTACTTGTGTTTTTACGCGCACGTCTTTTGCATATCTGGTCCTTGCGAGCACTACATGAAATTTTTGTGACGCTCTCATTTCACGCCAATAATATAATCGGTATCAGACGATATCTAATCCGAAATGTGCAATGACGGCAGATACTGTGTGTGCTGACAAAGCTATTATTTGCCTGTCAAAGCAAAGAACGAGTATACTGTAATCTAAGTTAAAGTATTATGCCGGAGCCAGACACAGCTTCATTCGAATGATCATGTAGTGTGGCAGGGTACTTGTAGCTGCGCAAAGTTTTGTAGTACTGTGGAGTCTTCAAGGACAAAAATGTACAAACACTTTGAGCTACGTCTGGCTCCGGCATTAGTCAAGTATGGACCTGTATCCGCATGCAACAATAAAAACGTAACCGATTTTTTTTAACAATTTATGCATTCCATGTTGAGTGTTAAATTGTTAACATAAATTGTTAAGTTAAATATATTATATTGTTAGAACATCGCACTCATTACGTGTGAGTGCGATATTTAAAAAAATACATAATTTGTTTATCACAATTTACCCAACAATTTTATGTATTGCACTGCCATGCGTGGAGGGTGGTGACTTCGATTTCCGCCTCCAGTCTGGGTGTATTGTCTAAATGTGAGTATTTATATATTTCTACAAAAAAAAAAAAAATTTGTGTATAACAGCCGTACGTTATCTAGAACACTGCCTGTCTTAAGTTGTCTATCTTAGAAACGTCCGTGTGTCATATAGTCCTGTATATATCTATATTTATTTATTTATTTATAGCAATAATCGACAAGTATTAAGAATTAGTCTATACTTTATTGCAGTACCAAATTTAATTCGTTAAAATTAATCATTTTGAATTTTACACATAAAAAGCTAGTTAGCAACTATCTAGGTGGGCAACACTGTACCTTCATTATTCTTTTAAAGACTGGAACGCTATTGGTATGCCTAGTATTAAGGCGTAGACCAGACCTATTGGAATACCATCGCGAGTGTAATATCCGAGAGGAGAAATAAGTCTCAATAATGAGGGAACAACCCAAGAAGTGGTTTTTTTGGGTTATCAAGATACCCAGTAAACATGATTTCCCTAAAACCAATTCTTCCACAAGGAGTGGTTGTAAAAATATGTAAGCCAAGTCAAGGATTTTTGATACTTTACAATTTTAAACTCTTAGATCATACTTACTTTATCAGCTAAACCGAGGCTTGTTAATCTCGGTGCAATACTGTAAATTAAGCTTTTTGTGTTCTCCCACAGTTTTGTAATATGCGTTCCGTCATTATCGAAGGCCTTTGACGCCTTCACTATTAACTCGAACGACTCTTTCGACAGATTGGGTATGAACTTCGTGTCACCAAAGCCCTTGTAATTACCGCTGTTTGCAAATAATCCACCCGCGTAGACCAAAAATGCCTGAAAATTTATTTAAACAGTATAAACATAGATAGAAGGTCAGAAATTAAACAATTTACGATGCTCGTATTAACAGATAACTTTATAAATTAGTTTAAGAAATTATGGTTTTTTGGTTTCTTTGTTTATCAATAAATAAATAATTAATTACATTTGAACATGTTTAAACTAGAGTTGCAACAGGGGGCCTTCATATGGGAAACAGAGGTGGAAGCGGAGGTGAAGTGGCTTTGACTCCGCGGATGCGGAGGTTAAGAGGCGGAAGGGCAAATAAATCGCGATTTATTAAGAAAATAAATAATAAAAAGTAGGTATTTATTAAAAATATAGGTTGGTAAGTCACCCCCGCTGCCAGCGCCTGCTCACCGCTTAAGCAAAGTATAAAACCACCTGGACATGCGTCTCTCAAACGAGTGGACATATCGCTTAAGATACGCTCTTCTCGTATTATAAGTCAACGTAAATATAACACGGTTACAACTCCGTTAAAAAATACGGAGGCGATTGCATGTGGAGGTACAATTTCTTGCGGAAGTTCCGCACTTATGGAGGTGAAGGCGAGTTTCTTTTACAACCGTAATTTGAACCCATCCTAGTAGTTAAATAACTTCAAAAGTTGTTGTCCGATTTCGTTCAGAATAATTTTCCTAATGAGTTTTTAGCATGTTCTATCAAGACGGAAAATTTCAAGTCTCTAAGTCTAATAGTTTGGAAATGCTGGAGGGGAGGGATCACTTTAGGGGCAGGCGGACGGACGGACAGAGCGAAATTATAAGAGTTCCCTGTAGTACTACGGAACCCTAAAAAGGCAATATAACACTTTTGCCAAATATTGTCTTTTTCCTAGCAATTATCAGTCTAGTACTAGGGCCCCCTTAGATTGCAGAAGATGTTGCTGTGGGGCGAATTACTATGACCGACTGAGCGTCTGACGTCATCCCCAGAATCCCCACAATCTCACAACTAATATAATTCAGTGAAATATATCGAGACCGTAACAATGGATTTAAGTGCCTTCCGAAAAACGGAGGAGGTCAGAAATTTGAAAACCAGTATTAGAATTGGTCATCCATGTATCAGCCGGCCGCGTTAATGGTTACTTAACCCAGCGATCGGCTCATACCGTTGACTGATTGAGCTACCTCATCATTGACTTATTTTTAACCCTCGAAGTACAACGAGGGATGATAAAAAAAAATTAAAAGCAAACATAAACAGAGTAAATTTGACTTTGACTTTGTCAAAATATTACCTAACGTGTACTAAGTAATAATAAGTATTACACGTAGCATTTATAACGATTTTATCTAGTAATGTCGTTCACACAAATCAACATCGCAGACACGGCTGTCCGTCCATTGAAATGCTGTAATGTACTGCTTCCGAGGTTGGACACTTGACCTCAGAGACACGGACGTGATTGGTTTGCTAAAACATAGATATATAGAGTTTTCACTACTATCAAATCGTCCGGTTACAAGGTACAAGGAATTCTGACTGACCCGTTTGCGCAGTCGGCAATTAACCTCTGATGTTGTGGGATCGATTCCCGCCTCGAGTCAGTATGTACACCCTTCATTATCAACAACATCATCAAAAACAACAACAACAACAACAATAACAACATCAACATCATCATCAACATCAAGATCAAGATCATCATCACGTATCTATTTAAAATTATAGGAAGCCGTTTTAAGGTAAGCTAAGTTTGAAGCCGACTTAGTATTTCTAATATATTAAGACGTGAAACAAAAACTTTCGGTTCACTTTTGGGACAATTGGGCGGACAGAAAAGTATATTTGGCACAAGTATAGAGGAGGGTGTTCGAATGCTAATATTTTTATGAGATATGCGTCATAAATATATTAAACTATTATAATAAAACCACACGCACACCAATACCAAACGATTTACACACACGTGTATAAATTTTATAAAGAACTATAAGGTGTTGTCATGACGGCTGTATGTACCTACTTCAAATATAGCAATGACGTTATACAAATAATTAAAATTTTGTATATACTTTTATCTAAATAATCGTCCCACGTCTCGAACTGCAATAAACGCCGATACGCCTCAACTCCCGGGGGAAACTCATTTTTTTTTTCGGCCATGATTATTTATTATAATTGTGCGATATATTCAAAATATAAAGAAAAGCGTTTACAAAATTTCCATGATTCTTTAGTGCATATTATTTTGCTCTTTGATATTTTGATGGATAAGGTTTGAATGGCACTCAATATCAAACTAATGTACTAATGCATAGATTCTGAATATTGCTTTAATGAAATCACAAAAAAGTTTTAATAATATACATGTGTATAAATATCATTAGTCTCGCTAAAACTCAAAACTTCGATACTTCAGAATTCTTCAATTACATGAGGTTCAAAATAGAATTTTTGACTTGACATGTCATGTAAAATTATTATTTCATAACATTCGTTCAGTGTCATGTTTTATTGAAAAGATATGAAAGAAATTGGAAGGAGCCTAAATTCGGGCAGGACAACGTCTTCTAAACTGATGAATGCTGCACGCACGAAAAAGTGTGACTCATTGTCACACTCCATCTGAGTCGAGCGTAGTAGCGAGAACGCGGAACAAGCGAAAGAGGGCATAATGTTCCGCCTGAGCCGAGAGTGCAAGCGAGAGCGCGGAACTAGTTATAAGAGAGGCACTTTCCCCTAAGCGTTAAATTATTGTCCGTAAACCGACTTTACAGACAACCAATTCTTTTTCTTTAAAAGATTCATTCAAAGAAAATGAATAAATTGCTTATTTACTTCACTTCAAAAGCTAAGATTCGACGCGGTACCTCTCTACGTAACTTATACATGATGGACTAGAATTGAATAAAATTAAAAGTTACTGAAAGCTTGAAAAGCATTCTTTAGTAAAATTCTTCAGCGCTCTTCGTTCAATGCAAATAGTTGCAAGTTCACAGAATTTATAGAACGCTCTTTTAATTTTTCATTTTAATAATGTAATCGTAATTGTAATAATATGCTTATATTGCCATACTAGCAGACACGGCAGACGTTGTCCTGCCCGAATTACTATTTCCTACATTCTATTATCCCATTATATTGTCACCGTTCCCGTTTCATTATTGTTCACTATTTTGGCGTTAATAGCTTAAACATGAAAGATAGACATATGCTACAGCGGGCTTTTTTATAGAGCTATTTAAAATAAACATTTCCCTCATACACTATATACGTTTAACTCTAACGGTTTTTACAGCGGATGCCATATAGCCAATAGCTCGCAGATGGCAGAGTTTTCTCCTACTGACTTGACATTTATCGTTATATTTTGAACTATTTGCACAATATCTTCTCTAAATCTATATAACTTGTAGACTATGTGGTAGTAGAGAGGAGAGTAAATAATTCTACTCTCCCTCTCTAGACAAGATATCAAAGGAGATAATGAATTCCTAATAGTTTGACGACGCCTGAGCATACTCATTTCTCAAAGGCCGGCAACACATCTGCGATCCCCCTGGTGTTACAGTTGTCCATGGGCGTCGGTAGCCACTTAAGAGTACCGCTTGCTCGTTTGCCCCTTGTTATCTAAAAAAAAACTCATATTTGTAGAGGTTGTAGCTTTCTCAGTAGCCGAAATTTTAGTTGAACGCTAGGTTCTTTTCGCATTCATTTATATACATACTATGTGTATTAATGCCATATTTCTTTGACCTGCTCTTGTGGTAACAATAAAATTGTTACTGAACCCAAGTCCCCGTCGTAGAGCAAGGCAGGTGTAACACTAAATATGAGCATTAATAGAGCACAATGAAAAAGTTAAAAAAATATACTTAATTTGTTTGTGTAAAAAGCAATAAAATACAGTAATAAACTAGAGAAATAGTTATTACAAATCTGAGAATTACACTAACTGCTTGCTAAAATTAGGACATGTTAGCAATATTCCTTAATAGTGTTATGATAGGTTGTAATAAAACAAACAATTTTTGCAGATTGGTTGTCCAAATGAACCTGAGGACTTTGTGGTGTCTGGTTCATGCACGGATCAACTCTACGGTATGTGCGAGGCGTTGTGGGAACCTAATCTAAAACCTGATGAACTGTTTGAAACTATTTCACAAGTAAGTTCCTTAAGTCCTATCCACAGCTTTTTTTGTGGCGGACCAATAGCCCTATTGTTACTGCGACCAGTAAGATCTTTTTTAACTGGCGCAGCTTATAGCTCATCTTCAACACCAGCAAAGCACATAAACTCTGCAATGGCTTGCGATGTGGGTGTACTATAGATATAAACCTTCTTCTTGAATTGCTCTGCTTATTGGTGAAAAGTGCAATAAAATCTGTTGCTTAGTTTGAAAGATCTATGCGTACAACACTGGGAAGAGACTTCATTTTATACTATGTAATGATATATGTATGAGTAAATAGTAGTTGAAGATCAATAAATAAAATATTTAACCTTAAGAAAATAAGAACTTTGCTGTTTTTTTTTTCAGGCTTTAGTAAATGCTGTAGATCGTGATGCTATCTCTGGTTGGGGTGCAGTTGTTTATATTATTGAGAAAGACAAGATTACGGAAAAGCATGTCAAAACAAGAATGGATTAACTAATTTGTCTAACAGGAAATAATTGCTTTTATTAATAAAATTTTAAAATATACCTTGATTTTTCTTGTTCCCCTACATGCTATATGGAAATAAACCGGGCAAGTGCAAGTGGGACTACCGGAGTAAGGGTTCTGTACCGTCACATTATACATTAGCAGGTCATTTTAAGATTTCTACTTTTTATATTATAATATTTCTTTTAATTTGACAGTCACCGCAATTTCTTTTATGATGTACCTAAAGATTTACGGTTTTCCTATTTTTTCCAATACTTGTACTTATTTCCTCTTAAAATAATTCTTATTTTGCGAGCGCACGGTCACAAGCCTGTTGATGAAACCCGCTAAGGAGACACGGTAGATACGCGAAACCAGCGATCCTGGTTTTTAGTTGGTATTCCGGCATTCAGCCTGCGAGTCCTTTTGAGTATAAAAAATCATTCTGTACTTATAAATTCTTGACAACTTTCATGATTCTACGTCAACTAAAAGTAGACTAAGATTTGATTACCCTTTTGAATGTACAGTAAACGCGGCATAGTACTTTTTCTTAAGAGGGCACTCTCTTTCACAGCTCACAGACCTCAGGATTTGATATTAATTTTAAATTTATATCCTTACACGTACGTTCCTAAGAAAAAGGGTCCTTACGGACAAACAGACATTTATGCAAAAACAATATATATATATATATATATAATTTTTTTCCTGCTACGAGATAATTTCATAATTGTAGGTCAACAGGAAGTATTGTAAAAGAGTGAAGACCTCAAAAGAGAAAACGTCTTAACCAACAGACAGACGGACAACAAAGTGATCCTGAGGGTTCCAGGTTCCATTTTTTTCTTTGAAGGTATGGAACCCTAAAAAAGTGTTAATGCGTAGGAGACCAATGATTGTATTGAAACAACTATCTACTACCATTTCAATAAATAAATATAGTCTACTTATATTATTAGTGGGGTAATAAATAATAAAACACATTCATTGCAGAAAGTTTATAAACCGAATATTTAAAAAATTATAATTTTAATTATTATTTTTTTTTTCATACACATTGTCTTTACAAGAGTAAGGAGACTAGAGAATTAACATTTCAAACGTGCTGCTTACATGTTCCAATGTTTAGCGAAGCATCTGTAATAGTCCACAATAAATATATATATGCCCGAATGGGCTTTAGCTCCCTCACCTTTAACAAAGTAATATAACCTATATATTGTAACATTACAAATATTTATCAACCTAAACAATGGCAACACATATGACATTATTTGAATCATTTCATGACTAAAAGTACCCATTCACTAAGAGACTATTTATATACCATAAACAAGCATTAAAACGTAATTCAAAATGGCCGATTATAGAACCAATTCTATACAAAAACTTCAAGTTTTAAACTTATTAAGACTTACAATTATTCCAAATATATTTTACATTTGGAATATTATCTATTTAACATTAGTGTTAGCAAAGACGATACTGAAGAAACCTGAGTCATTTTATGTTTAAGCACAGGACTGCACTTTTAGTACAAAACGGTCTCAACGTGAATGGGCCCTTAACACATTGTTCAGGAATCATAATAACACATTAAATATATGAAAATTACGACCACTTAGGGTGATAGCAGGATTGCCATAAGTGCCAGGAAACTGATGCACGAAAACTAATGTCAGATAATCTCGAATCTGTTATCCTATCAATTGATGAATTTAATAATTCGTTACACAGAAATAAATTTACATTCGGAACAACGCGTTGAAAAAGTTCCATTCCCCATTTAATGAACGTTACATGAATGTTCATGTAACGAAAGTAAGACAAAACATGCATGTGTATGACATTGTTTTCTCTTACTTTTAAATATGTTATCAAATTTCAATGTTTCTTTGCCCAATTCTTTACGAAATCGTTCGCCCATTTCTATTTCTACATTAAATCCCTCACAAAAAAAATTCTTCTAAATAACTGACAATTATTTTACTCGAGATTACTGTAAGTTTAGAAAAGATTTTTTTTTAATTGCAAAGGCATTTTAGTTTAACAAAACGAATGCCGTGAACATTAAAGCGGTCTGGCAACCCTGAAAATTGTAACACGCGCACATACGATATCGAAAATGTCACTTAATTTTTTAATTAAATATTATTTGTGTGTAATAGTGTGTGCTCAAATGAAAACGGAATAGTGACGGTCCACCTCGCCCTAGATTAAAAACTAAATTCTAAAAGTAAACAATATCTATCACAAAAAGCTATCTTTGAGAAAATTAAAAAAAAAACGAAAGGGCAAAGGGCCCTTAGAAAATACTGTTTTTTCCAGAAACATCGTATTTAAGAGCCGCAAATTGAATACTTTTTTATCAAATAAAAGAAAGAACACATTTTAAACCCGACGGAAATAATAAAAACCAATTTTGACCGCTATTGTAACATTACAAGTTGGAACAAGACAAATTCCTGTGTCTCGCTTCAGATCAAAAAGAGTCCCAGCAATCGAGAGCAAATTTTATAGCTTGGTATATGAGAGCTGTATACACAAGGTGCATTAACCTTGTGGCCTTTTTGATGCTTTATTTGATTTAATACCATATTGACGTGAAACTTCTTTATCGGCGTTGGATTTTTTTTTTTAAGTGAAACTTCTTTATCGGCATTGGAAAAAATTTAACGTCACATTTTTCGGTTACGTGCCATCTTTTTCTTATCCCTACCACGGTTGATTCAAAAAGTACTCCAGTGGAGTAGCGATAGCATAGAATAAATTTTGTGGAATGTAAACAAGATATTTCATATTTCAGGTACCGCCATTATGAACGAAAATATATAACAATGATAGTAATAATTCTATTACAATTAATGAAATACTGTAATAATATCAATATTAATAAGATAAAATGAAATAATTGTATTATTTGTATTCATGTCTATGAAAATAAAAGCCTTTTGTTAAACTTTATCTAATTTAATTTTATTTAACCAATTTCCGTAAAGTTGCATATAGGAAATCACTTTTCAAAAAATAAGGTTATAAAGAAGTTTCACTTCTTACATGTGTACACGCACATATTTTTTTTTTCTGGCGTCTGTGTCCATTGGAACGATTTTTATTATTTTCGTCGGCCCTTGAGACATTTAAAGAATTAAAACGCAATACCGTCTCACCGCCAGGTTACACATACATAACTACACCGCGTAATACACAATAGATTTTTCACAGAATAAAATCACAAAGACCCTCCTCTAACAATATTACCAAGTCTTAAACCGTTTATAGAATAATAAATAACAAAATCTTACAATAATATTATTATCATATAACACTACGCTAGACAAAAAAAAAACTAAGCAAATTATGTGGATATTGGCATAGTCGTAGTTTTCACAGCGAATCGTTCGATTTGGGCATACATTTCATTTATTATGCCCATTAAAACAGATTTGATTTATAGAAATGGTATAGGACAGAAAATTGACCTCAAATTTTCGGCCATCGGTCAATGAACTTCGGATATAACACAACTGAACGTTTTCTCGTTTAATATGATCAGAAAAGAATATATATATTGAAAGTATAGTTCAAACAACACTAGGTATTCTAGTAGACCTCCTAAATTAACCGTAACATCGAATACATTACGTGTGTTATAAAATGTTACGCCGTATTCTGCCATTAACATTTTGTTTTTTTTTTTTTCATTTCAAAAACTTTATATTATAATACATAATGATATTTAACAATTATTATTCTCATTAAGATCTCTAATCTACAATAGCGGAACGTTATAAAAGCTAGTAATGAGTTTTCGATTTTAGACAAATCATAGCAATACGAGTGCTTAGAGATATTTTAATATTGGTTCGAGAAGTGAAAAATTTGTTGAATACAATCACAAAGTTGCTCTTGTTTTTTGTGTGACAGACTACAAAATATAGGTAAACGGGTCAATGTATTGAATAAAACAATCTACCTTTCCTACGCACACGTTACCTTCGCTTTCGTATACCCAATTTCTTGTGTCACTTAGCAACATTTAAATAGGTGACATAACGAATTGTGCCACATGTACAGATGACTGGTGAGACACGATACTATAGGACCTGATATTTGATGATTATATTTTATTTATTTAGAGTCTTTTTTTTTCCCACTGGAGTGGCAAAGGCCTCTCTACCCTCTTTCCGCGAGATCCTGTCTAAGGCTATGCGTTGCCAATCTCAATTATACCGACTGCCGCGATGTCGTTTCCGATCTGAGGTCCATAAAGTGGAGGCTCTGGCCCAAAGATCATCCGACATGCGGCAGACGATAATCATATACGAATAAAAAAACCTTAAATATGCATATCAATTAAGTGCTATGTGAGAATAAGAGAGTTATCTAATTATGTACGCAACGCATGGACACACTAGTCAGGTCAATGTCACGCAATGTGAGTACATAGTAAATTAGTATACCGCACGTAGGACTATAGTAGCGAGGCGTCACAAAACCTACATTAGCTGCAAACTCTATAACGAAATTAATAAAAGTCTAAATATAAATAAATGCACAAAATGGCTAACAACCCTGTCGTACGATGGAGTTGGGGACCTTTTAGGATCTTCAAAATAGCACCAAGTACATTAAACAAGACTAACACAAACACACATATACATACATAACACACAGCCACACACACACAGTTCATCACGCACACACAAACATTTACACATTTAATGAATAGAAATTTTAACAGCTTAATTTATTAATAGTATGTTGTCATAAGTTAAAATTAAGAAAGAAAATTTTCTTTTACGGATGAAGGCGATGATTACGGCAACAGTTGTTTATTTTTTTTTTATTTATTTATTTAGCGAGACATATTACAATCATTCTGATCAAATAGCTCGGTGAAACCACCGAGGTTTGTCTCCATGCTCTGGGAGTTGGTATATCTGCGAGATCATCGTTTCCATTTGTTTGTACCACCTATGTGATAACAGTTCTAAAATAAAAAAATGTATATATGATTTACAAACAAATTTGCCGCAATGTGATGACTAGTCAATTATAGACAAAACCAGCAATCCTGTTGGCAAAATACAAGTCTCTTATTTAGTTCGACTTTCTCGAGTATCGCAGGCGTTTCTACGGAACATTCCCATCAGTAACATTGTATTATTTCATAATACACACACTGGTGTCTTCGCTGTTCTGGAAAAAAATTGTAATAAAACAGAAACGGCCGCACGTGACCGCCTCCCCATAAATCAAGGGTAGCTTAATATTTTATATGCGATGAATGCCGGCCAAAGTTCCGCGATGCGTTATAAAAATTAATATGGTAACACTTGTATCATCCAAGGGAAGCTGTTTGTTACTTGTTTGATAATATTCGTTATTTATTATTATTTTTATCTAATGCTAGCTGTGCCCGCGAATTCGTTCGCGTAGAATTTGGTAAAAAAAATGGAGTCAATTTTAACGTGATGTTATAAAGCTTTCCTCGGTAAATGGGATAATTAACACTGAAATAATTTTTCAAATCGGACCAGTAGTTCCTGAGATTAGCGCGTTCAAGCAAACAAACAAACAATTAAAATCTTCAGCTTTATATATTAGTATAAATTGAAACGGATAGTACTTGTTCATCTTACTGCACCATAAAGACCATCTGATAAAAATGACTGTTTCGATAGGTGCGAGTTTTGATTTCATTCGTGCTAGCAATATTCAGCAACTAAGTTGTATAAAACTGTAGTAGTGTAGTAATTATTTAAGGTTCTTTAAGTTATGTTTAGACATTGTTGAAGAATGAACTTTGATTTTTTCTCGCAATCTCTGCTTGCGTGTAATTCTAAAAAAAATGTTGTATACACCTGTAATGGCGCGTCATTAGACATTTGGTAAGTCAGTTATTAAACTAAGTAGTATTTGTGAAATGCATAGTGTGATTACCCCTGGTTCCATACTTATATAGACATAAAAGCGTGCAAAAACTCAAATCAATGCTTAGACGGTTCCTGATTTGGAATTCTTAACTAGTTCTTTGTAAATTTGACTCACTTCTGACAGTATATTATTAACATATTATTAAGTGTTGTTCTGTATACTAATAATTAATTAATTACATCTCCCTTTTCTCTCCCACACAGATACAATTTTTTTTTAATTTTTCGTGCAAAGTAGCGTTAAATCGTATTGGGGATAATGGATCGCCATTTAAATTATGACAAAATTTTTTATTATTTTAATATTAGTCTCAAACCCCATTATAGTTAATTCATTTAAAAAAGACTGGTTCTGACATTTACTCTTTTGCAGTGGAAACCGGAACCCAGACGGGAATGAAACATTACGTAAGTTTTTCGTCGCAGTCGGCAGATGGCGCTAGCAGTACTTTATGTCGCGCTAACTAATGTGTAGCATTGTGGAATAAAGCCGTGAGAGATTATAAGCCACCTGAAATATTGAACAACCAAATTCACCATTGAATGAAATTTTTGAAACGCGTGTAATTTTGACACATTACACCGCGTAATAACGATTTGTAATATTAAAAGAAATTAAAGCATGATGTAGCGATGCAATTCACTGCAGACACTCGGATCGCGGATGATTATGAGAAGTCATTCGAGTAGAACACGAGTTTTAGAGTGAGTTGAAAAATTCGACTAACCTAACCCCCCCTAACTCCTTTATTATTTAGGATGAAAGGTTTGTGCTAGGCCCACAGGAGGCAAGTCTTAATTGTGTCATGCTTTTAATTAATGCTAATACAACCCGCATTGGCACTCAGAAGGGTCCACCGTGGGTCTAGCACGAATATTTTCATCCTCGAAAGTCGATTCGTTGACTTCGAACGATTCGAAATTTTCACGCTAGAGCCTCTGGAAGTCCTTTATTTTTGAATTTAGAAACAAGTCTGTTTTTTTTTTACTATTATTTAAAAATAAGTAAATTCGTGTTTCAGCCTTTGTGGAAATTATACCCCTAAGGTGAAATAGGTGTTGACAGTTTGTACGTAGGCATTATGTCGCTGTATATATTTGAATATTTGGCAGCAAGTCACCTACCTAAAATATCTAAGACCGCGGGACGTACAACGATGAAATTTGGCAAGAAGAAAGTTTATAGTTAGTTGACGTTAGTACGTTTAAAATGGAATTTGCAACAGGGCAGGATTAAGAAGGTCTAATAGGGCTTTTTTTATTATGTTACAAGGGGGCAGACGAGCAGACAGCAGGCACCGGAGAGCCTACCGGCGCCCATGGACATCTGTACGACCAGAAGGCCAGCAGATGCGCTGCCGGCCCTTAATGACGAGTTTAGGTGGGTTTGAGTTACTCCGTACGTTCTAGTTACTATTAAAGTGTCTTTATAAAACGTTCGATTTCAAGTTTTTTTTTTAAACGGGCAGAAAGTCCACCTAGGGATCCAGCGCGAACATTCTCGATACTTATACATACTTTTACGCTCGAAACCGAAAGTCGAATGAAACGTTAATGTACAACTTATTTGCTAATATATGCGCACGTATCGAATCCTCGACGCTACGGCCATGCGAGTTATATAAAATGGAAGCACGAACCTTATTTGACGTTTCGTTTCGAGCGTAAAAGTAAGTAAAACTATCGAGAATGTTCGTACGTGAATTTTTATACTGGCTATATATATATATATATACAGTATAAATATACGCTGTGAATATTATATGAAGGCAATGAAACGGACTAAGTCATAAATTAAACGTGTGGCTCTTTTAAAAACATTTTTAATCACCAAACTAGAATGTAGAACGCAGTGTAAGTCATTGGTCACTGTTGGACACACTGTGTCACCAACATTCCACTTCACCTTAAAACACTTGTGTACCCAAGAAGCGCTTAGTCAAATCGGTCAACTTATTATTTTAGCTGTTTGCATATGACCTGGAGGACATTTTGACATTACGTGTGCGTCATACCGAACCAGAGACGTAATTACAACCTTTATAAGCAGCTAAATAAAGACTATTATCGTATAATGAGCGGCTTATAAAGACATTTTCAAGCCGTTTTACATACCTATTACATGAGATAATTTTCAATACGCTAAGGTCCTTTTGGTCAAGGCGAACAGCGTTTTCAAGTGGTTTTAAATGTTAATTTATATTTTAATGGTATGAATTTCATGGACTGTTATTTAGATATACAGACATTATTTTGAAAAGAAACAAGTGGCATAATGTTCTTTGCAGGAGTTAAAATATATATTAAACAAAATATTGGCACTATAACTACAGGGAAATAATTACATAATACAGAAGTTTTGTATTGCAATGGTCGCTAAACACATTTCGATAAATAGTTGCGAAAAAACTGTACAGTTTAAACTGCGCTGTTTTATCGATACGTTTGTATGAAAAATCGTTGTCCAGTAAGCTGCGCAGTTTTCGCAACGATTTAAGTGTACACTTTTTTCGCAACGATTTATCGATACGTGTGTAGCGGCTTTATGTTAGCATCTTCCAAGAATATAATGAAAAGCTTAGATATGTTCCTGAAAGAAGAGTTACTGAGGCTCTAACTCTAGTCCTGACTCTCCTCTACTCAGCGTTAATATAATATTCTTTTTATTTTTTGTATTTCAAAAAAAAACAAAAACAAATAATATTTAGATCGGAACCCTAAAAAATACAGCACATAAATACGTTTTACGAAAAAAATTTTATTTTCACACCGCAACATGTCCCCAGTTATGGGTCACAATTTGCCCCATTCGGGTTACGACATATAGATAGTACGCCTAGATTCGAGGTGGGAATTGAACCCCGGGAGCGGAAGGCAGGGTTACCTCCCAATACGTTAACGGGCCAGTAAAAGCATTATCTTTTTGATATTTTCTTTCCAAATGTAAATCGAAAATTTTAGACTTTTAAGGAGTACGATATCGACTTAACATTGCTGAAAATGAAGGTACATTCAAAATCTGGCTCAATTAGTGAAACGTTCAGGGACGATCTTCAGATTTAAACCCACTTGGCTTAAAATCTTACAAAGCTTAAAATTATTAGCAGTTTGAACAATATATTTACACTAGCTTTGCCCGCGATTTCGTCCGCGTAAAATTAGGTAAAAAATAAATTGAATTCTAGCGTGATGATATATAGCCTATAGTCTTCCTCGATAAGTGACCTATCTGACACTGTAATAATTATCCAAATCGGTTCTGTATTTCCTGAGATTAGGGCGTTCAAACGAACAAACTCTTCAGCTTTATATATACACCATGTATACTAATAGATGGTGTCATATTTATAGTAAGCCTAAAAAAATACTTTATTCTACATATCCAAAACACCTACACAATATTGGCACAGGTTTTCTGTTTTTCATCTACCCGCTACACTTTTTATAGCTAAATAAGCGTGCCCTATCTGAAAGTCAGATTCGGCATTTCTTTGTTTTTCTACGTCTATTGCATAACACAATAAAACCGGGCAAGTGCGAGCCAGACACGCGCACTAAGGGTTCCGTACCAAATCGTAATATTTTATCAGCTTATTCTATACTTTTATTTAAACTTTTCACAAGATTTCTTACTATTTTGATTGATTGATTTGACTAAGTCAACGCAATTTGTTTTTTTTTTACAAATTTACGGTTTTTCGGAGGCAAATGAGTCAGTCCATCTGATGATAAGTGGTCACCGTCACCCATGAACACCTGCCCACATAAGAGGTGCCAATGCATTGCCTGCCTTTAAATGTTTATTATACTTGTATTTCAACATATAGCTTCTTGCGAAATTTCACGATGATAGTTATATATATCTTCATATGTTTTGATCCCTTTTACGGGAAAAATGGGAATGGGAAATAAGATGTAAAAGGTTAAATCGATATTTAAAAAAATCTTTAATGGATTAGGCAGATCTATATAAAGATAGTGTAGTTATGATGTATTTAAAAAGTTTTCTGACAAATCCAATTTTGGAAAGAAGTCCGTTACGAAAAATGGCGCACATGCTGGTAACTTTTCCCCAAGAGAAATAATAAATTATCCCTCATCCTATATAATTTCATCTTTACGTCAAGGCCTTCCCTGTGCGTTCACAGTTTGCTACACATCATTTTGGAAAACTAAAAATTATAAAATCAGCTATCTACCAGTGAAAGTCCCACTAAATCCCAGCTGTTTCGGAGATTACCAAGAACAGACAGCGGCTGATTTGCTGATTGTGAACTGAATACCTTGTATAGAATGGCTTGTATTCGTCGCTTTTTGTTTACTTTATTAAACTGTGTTTTTGTCCATGTGTAAAAAAACACTAAAGTGATCATTTTCGTGAGCGCGCCAGACGATCACGCAGACAGGTGAGCGTGGCGAGCGGTGCAGTGAGACGCGCGCCCGCTCTCTGAGTCACGCACGTCTGCGATTATTTGGCGTTGTCAGAGCCGCTACTAAATCTACGCGGACCTATCATATTGATTGGATGACAATAATAAATAAAATAAGACGCTACTGAATGCCTGATAAGCTAATACCATATATCAAGTATTACAAGATACTTCATCTTATATCAAAACATTTCGAAAACCATTCTATATGCTTATTAAAAGAAAATATAAAGAGCATAAATTAAATAAACCGGGCAAGTGAATGTCACGGATTCGCGCGTTAAGGGTTTCTTACCATTACGTAATACTTTGCCAGGTTATTTCAAAGTTTATACTTTTATAAGAATTCTTTTAATTTAACAAAGTCCATAGAGGTTCCAAACTTTTCTTTACATCAAGAGAAATTCTTGCCAAATTTCGTGATTAGAGGGTCAATGGAAGTACCCAATAGGTTTTGCTTCATTATAAGCAGCCATATCTTTTGTTGTCGTAGGCGTAGAGTATTGATATTTTCACAGCTTCAAGAAAACGCAGATTCGTATTATATCGTAAAGCATCGTAGAGTATTTCGTATTAATTTAAAGTTTATAGCTCTACGGGTTCTTGAAAAACAGACAATAATATACTAAATTTTATTAATATGTTGGTAGTGGTGCATATGCTCAAGGGTATCGGTAGTCACTTAGATGAACCGCCCGCCGGTCTGCCCCTTGGTACATTAAAAAAAATATACTTTTAGTTTGATGTAAATCATTCTAAACCGCATTAAAAAAATACCAAGAAACTAAAAAGCAAAAAAAGGTACTTACATACGATCAAATAATTGGTGAAAGGTCATAATTAGGTATTTTTTACAAGTTACAATATTAACGAATATCCAGATCCAATTTGCTATACAAGGATGTACAAATATTTACAATTTACATATTGAAATTATATCAGCACGCTAGATACCTACTTGTGTTTGAAGTAGGTACACTGTGGCATCAGTTATTGTGAAATGTCCATATCGATATGCTACGAGAACTAGGCCCGCGCCCTCGCGCCGACCTTGTCTCGGCACGGATTTATTCGTGTGTCGTCACTACAAGTCAGTATTAGGGATGTTACGTAGACTAAACTAGATTACGAAACATTATCCAACTAAAGTGTCTATACCACGTTATGAATAGAATAGAATATATAAAACCTCAATAGCTCAACGGTATAAGGTATGGACTGAAATCCGCAAGGTACCCGGTTCAAACCCCACCGCCGTTGGGGAAGATAGTGCTATCTCGCTCGCGTAGACATCAAATGTTACTTGTGTAGGGTGCGTACTAGTGCCGGCCCCCATTTAGTAGGTAAGCTTATGCCAAACTGTTAGACGGCACGTTCCCATGACTTTGTGATTATTCGTGTAAATAAACGTGCGTAGTAATACAGTCTATGAGAAGATTATGTCAAGTTTGTGTTTTATTGATCCCCATCAATAACACTCGGAAAAGACACCAACGTGTCCGTTACAAGTGTCTTTCATCTTAGTCTATAGCCTTTTACAGATCTTAGTTTTTAGTCTTTAACAATCATCTATAGTCTTTTACAAGATCTTTACATAGTATAAAACTATGTCGCTTCCCATTCTTGTACGCATAGATATTTTAAACTACGAAACGGATTTTAATGCGTACAGTTCGATTTCAAAAACTACATGAAAAAATTTGAAATGAAACTCTGGCTTTGGCATAAACTATCATAATTCATACATTCATGAACAGTTAAGTTGGCAAATAACTTTCTGATGATACCGTAAAATGAGGAAGTCATTTACTGCACAACTTTGGCAATTCATTGTTTTAAATGGATACGCTTAAAATGAGATTTAAACTTCCAAAAGCTTTGGACGGTGTGAAGATGTTCCTTTAAATAACGTTCTTAAGGCGCAAATTTCTTTGAAAATTATGTTCACAATATCCTGGGATTCAATTTAATGGTTAAAGGATTAAAAACGCTTAAAATTTAGAGTTTATATATATTATTTTAGGTATATGTGCAAAATGTTGCACACATTGTCAAAATTTGGTTGAATTGTTTCAGAGTGTACATCATACAAATATCAATAGAAAAAAAGAAATTCTTTTTAAACCCAAATTTTATAATTAATTACTGA
Source organism: Charaxes varanes (assembly GCA_024363005.1). Lineage (NCBI taxonomy): Eukaryota > Metazoa > Arthropoda > Insecta > Lepidoptera > Nymphalidae > Charaxes > Charaxes varanes. Next base: position 7,589,716 of record JANCMC010050420.1, on the reverse strand, counting down.
TATATAAAGCTGAAGAGTTTGTTTTCTTACTTGAACGCGCTTACTTCAGGAACTACTAATCCGATTTGAAAAATTCTTTCAGTGTTAGATAGCCCATTTACCGAGGAAAAGCTAAAATGTAATCTATATTTTTTTTACCCAATTTAACGCGAATGAAGTCGCGGTCACAGCTAGTTAAAAAATAAAATAATACGCACACAGATGCATCAAACGATTATATTTATCCAAAGGTCTCGAAAGCAATTACAGTTTGTGGAAAAGTTTCGAATTAAAACGTGTATATGGGGGTAGTTCGTTCAAAACATGAGGCCCGCCGCCCGAGGCCCGAGGTCCGACCGCTTTTAGGTTCTGGGTTGTTTGCGGCCTACAATAAAGCTATGTGTTCAATATCCGCACGAATATCGATTTTAAAAGACATTGATGGATGTAATGTTATAGTGTTATCTGTTATAGATATATTCGGCTTCATCTATTTGGCTGGCCCGTTGGTGCAGTGGGCAGTGACCCTGCCTTCTGCTCCGGGGGTCGTGGGTTCGATTCCCACCTCGAGTAGCTGGAAGAGATCTCTTTTAGAGATAAGTTTTTCCTATGTATACTTCCTCTCTATACTGTATATTTTTCTGTATTTAGTTTTAGGCACATTAATAAAAATAAAAAATAAAATAAAATCTCACGACGAATATCACTCAGTGACATTAATCGGGACCCACTGTTTTACGTGTCTTCCGAAACACGCAAGACGTCGGACATTTGAAAACCATGTTTAATTAATCACCAATCTATCACCTGGCCGCGGTAAGAGCTATTAAAACCTAGCGATCGACTCAAATGCCGGCCACTGATAAGCGACCTTCTAAATATCTACATACTAGACATTAATCTATAAATCAAAATCTGCTCGTCTTAAAATCAATGCACGCGGTAGACTTCAAATGCATGGTCACCCGAACAATGGCGGACACGACTCCAGGTCGTGTGCGTCGGACAATAGGAAACAACACGTGGCTTAGTCTGGCTTCCTACATACAATAATATATTAAGTCTATTGTTTAATTGCATTGTGTTTGCATTACATTGCATTGCATTGCAAGATTGCGATGGCAAATAGAACAAGCTGTACTAAGCCACATAATTCTGATCACTACTGCAAAATTGTCAAAGACAGCCACTTGGGAACCGACTGGTGGTGCAGAGGGCCGGCCACGAACTTTTCGAAATTCGTCTTTACTTAGGGTGAAAATGTTCGTGCTAGGCCCATAGCGGACCCTTCTTAACGTCAAGGGTGGGTTTCATATTCATTGATTAAGAGCATGACACGAGTAAGACTCACTTCCTATGGGCTTAGCACGAACATTTTCATCCTAAGTAAAGTCTACTTTCGACGTTCGAAAAGTTCGTGGTAGTCAGGACTGCTGGGCAAAAGCCTCTCCCGCTTGTACCAGTCTCTATGGTGTTGAGCAAATCTGCACCAATATTAGTATTTCATAAAACATAAGACGATTTAATGGAAAAGACATAAAGGAGATTGAATTACTGGCTAATCGCAGACGAACCAAAATTCGGGTAAGACGACGTCTGTCGGTTCAGCTAGGAAAAGACTAAAGATTGAACTTTGGACCTGGAGGTATGAAGGATATTAATATTTCTATTTTCAATAAGACCTTTGCTTTTATGGTGCATATTCAATTAAATCTTTATTGCATTGAAATCAAGATATTCACCGAAATTAAAGAGCTCATTTCCAGAAATGTCATCTGCAAATTAACTAAAAAGCAAAATCTTAGCCACGAGAATCAACTGGAAATAAAATTAAACGTTATCAAGCGCCGCCTTTAACGCTTCCAAACGCTAAATTATTCATGAAACCACACCCGCATGGCACGCAGCCAATTTAAGATGAATAATTTAAACTGTATCATTGTTAAAGGAATTAGACAAAAAATAGATTTTTTTTAATAGGTTAAGCGGGCAAACGAGCAATAGATCAGGGCAGTTGGTCATTTTAAATAGCCCTTAAACCTAATAATGCATGTTAAGTTAGCCTATAAGTGGGGTATACGATGGGGACTTTAGTTATTAAGAAATGTAAAATATCTTAATTAAGTTTACATTGTATATCATATTGGCTTCCTATATAAATAAATAAATAAAAAATAAAATAAACCCTGGTGCTAGACAGGAACAACGTTACGTAGAAGAAGAAAAAGAAGATCCATAACGTTGTTTAGGTTTATAATACCTTTTTCATTTCATAGACTAATGACACAAATTCAATTCCAAGATTCAGGCTAAAGATCCAAAGTATGTGTTAAGATAAAGTGTTTATTCTTACGGCTTCTCTCTTATTTTAGTGGATTTTTTATGTAATAAAATAGAACTTGTCTCAGTGACTTACTTTAGTATTTTTATTTTATATATATTATATCACCGCGTATTGTTACTCAACGAGTAAAAATGACGAATATTTTGGGGAAATTTAAATACGTAATCATACCGATGATTAATAAAATCAACAAAATCCTGCATGACATTCGATCGGACTAGTAGCCGGCAATGTCATATGTAAATTCAGTGGTCATTTGCGTTGGATTTTCTGTTTGTTTGAACAACATTTAAATTTCATTTTTTCTACTAAGCCGGCTATGGATAAAAGCAAATAAATAACCAATGCTCTATGGTTCTGCTCTATGGTCTGCTATTTATTAGTACGAAAATTAAAGTAAATAAATCGCTTGGAAAATAACATTCCAATTGCTTTTTATCTATTACTAGCTGCGTCCCGCGACTCCGTCCGCGTGGGCCACCCTTATCATTTAGGAGTGTGAAAAATAGCTAGTAGCCGATTCTCAGACCTATTGAATATGCGTATAATAATAATGTCATAAAAATCGGTCAAGCCCTATCGGAGGAGTACGGTAACTAACATTGTGACACGAGAATTTTATATATAAGATATGTATGTGTCGAAATTACGATAATAACTTTTTAGACATTGATACTTTTAACGTAACATGCCTTCAATTAAAAAAAAAAACCATTACATACTAAACTATTTCTATGAAGCTACTAATTTGATTGTTCTCTGTTTAGACTTTAGCTCACTTGTGTTATTGTTTTTTTTTCATGGATATAATATTTAACTTAGTTGTTAACGTTCGCTAACATACTTGTTTATGTGTATTTTTTTAAGTAACAACTTAATTGGTGTATTGTTTAATTTTATATTCTAGTTGTATAAGACTTATGTATGCTGTTTGTAAAAATAAAAAATAAAATATCTTGGATGAATTTCTTCGTCTATGTGAACTGAAACCTATTGTATCAGATACTAGATGGTAATCAAAATTGATGAAGGTTCTTAATAACCTTTTATATATATGCACATTCATCGATAACTTGAATATTAAATACTTACAGTTTGGGCCTTATAAGTGATGTTATTGATATTACTAGTCTGATTTGCTCAGAGCAAATGACAAAACAGGTAAACAACAAAGGAAAAATAGAGAGTCAGCCAGCAGTCAATTTCTTCTTAGTATAAGTAAACTTTGGACTTTAATTACTAGAAACTCTACGGATTGATGGGTGAAATCTATGTTTACGTATAGATTTTACAGAAAAGTATAGAACAGAAGACAAAAATATACAACTCTCTGTAGTATATCGGATCGCGATAGTTGTGAAGTGAGGAAGTTATTTGGAGGTCGTTCACCAGATCGGTCACTACTGATTAGCATTAGGAAGACAATCTAAAATAATATCACAGCATTTCCACCTTTCATTTTCACTTAAACATTTATACAAAGTGTGTAAGCAAAAATTTTTTATAGATTAATTAACATTTTTGAGAAAACTGCTCAACCATTTTACTTAAAACTTGCATTATACGAAATAAAAGACTAGAACTGATATTAGTTACTTAAAAATTTACAAAGGTCAGAAATCTTTTTTTTTTAGGAGTAAGCGGGCGTCGAAGATGTCAACTTTTTGGGCCCCCAAATACATTTTGATATAGAGCCCCTTTAAGACAAGCTACGCCACTGCTAAATACTCCAATATTTTCATGTTCAACTGAGAATCGAAAAGATCTAGGGTCAAACTCGAATACAGACAAAAAATAAAATAATGTCGCTCCTGGAGATTAAATAGAGTTCAATGACATACGTAAAAGTAGAAGAAACATTGTAGAAGATAAGGGAATGATTTTACGAAATTTGAATGTCAATGATAATATTTTTGATAGAGGCTTCGGTAAAACTACATACGTTCGTTCAACCCGGGAGTAAAACTAAAGTAATTCAGCACAGTTTGATGACCTCCACACCAATAAACAACCGTAATTCAAACATCTAATTAAGCTTATTTACCCAATAGGTTAACCTTACGTCAATTTGCTCAATTATTCAAATGTATTTTTTGTATAACAAGAGGCCAAGGGACAAGTGGTTTAACAGCCGATAGACAACTGTGCAATCTCGACTGACAGATGCAGTTGCCGGCCTTTGAAGTTATGCTTTTTCTTTTAATCAGCCTTGGAAACACCAAAACGTAATCTTGGCTTGTAAAAAAAACGGTTGTCTGTAAAGTCGGTTTACCGACGATACTTTTACGTGATAAAGCCATACGCTTCCTATTGCCTCTCTATCGTTTGTTCCGCGCTTTCGCTCGACCGAGACGTAACGTGACAATGAGTCATGTTTTTTCGTGCGTGTTATCAAGTTAAAAACGCGTTCCACGCCTCTTTATGGTCTTTTTATGGAGATTTCAACGGTTTTTTCCACAGTACATGTGTTTTATAAATATCTCAAAATACTAACCAAAAACCCAGCGCACCCAAAAAAGTTTTCAGTTCAAAAATAATGTGAGCTGCGAGGTTCACACAATTTTATATAAGTTAAGTTTTCTAAAAGCAAATCGTATCTCTTTTTGTAATAAATTGTCTTCTAATTTACTTAACACAAAAAACATTTGAAGCAACGAATGACGTAAAGACGAAAAAAACTGATAAGCCGAGATCACTCCTGTGACTGCCCCATTGGCAGTCACAGGAGTGATCTACCTTCCCCTACCTTCCGCTCTGAGGGTTACGGGTTCGATTTCTGCTACCAGTCTGGGTATATTTTCTATATGTATGTATTTTTTTTTATTTAACTGGCCCGTTGGCGCAGTGGGCAGTGACCCTTCCTTCTGCTCCGGGGTCGTGGGTTCGATTCCCGCCTCGAGCCTGCGTGTATTATCCATATGTATGTATTTATATATTTACAAAAAATATATATATTTGTATATAACAGGCGGCTCTTACCTATAACAGGCATTAAGTTGTCTACCTTAGGAACAGACGTCCGTGTGTCATGTTGTCATATAATATATGTATAATTATGAATTCCCGATATGGTAAAATAATCAATTTCCACTCAAAGAAAAACCAATTTAACTCTTATCACTTTTCTTCAAATTAAAGGTGAGATTCACTGTTTTGGACACACCTTAAGTGAATGGTGATGTATTCTTGGAATGTTGACATTCTACGTCTAGACGATCACGTTCATGAGGAATACGAATGTATTTTATTTCTGATATCAGAGGGAAGGAAACGACCATTTGACAGTCTACCTTCAGCTATAAATAATTCTTGTTGCTCCATTCGACGAAGGGTCTTATGACCAATTTAACGCTTATGGGGAGCAAATTTTTCCACATTGAAATGAGACATCATAATGGCTAATCTTTGTTTCAAAATGAATACAGATGGTCTTTTTATGTCCCTTTTTATTTCGTTATTTCTTTTAAAGATAAGGTATTTTATATAGTTAGGAACAATGATATTATTTTAGAATGCGGAAAAAGGAGAGTACTATTTCTCAAAGACGTCCTTTTTTGTTCACTTCGAAATGTATACTGCAGCCAACTCAACAGGCATTGTCTTGTTCGATGTACATTCTTTTTTTTTCATCATTATAGACGAATGGTAATTAACGCCATCTATTGGAAGTAATCCGAAGATGCGACTAACTCTGCATCTTTTACAATTTTAAAAATATTTTAAAGATAAATTTATGTACTTTTTTCTCAAACCTACTCCGAAATAATGCGAATAAAAAAAGGCAACAGTGGTAAAAGAGCTATAGCAAGAAACACCATATTTTGGGTATATAACAACAGCGCCATCTACCGTTCCAATTGTATTTTTCTCTACGAAACCTTGGAATATACTGTGGTTTAGTACTAGAAGGGTGACAAAGGCTTGTTCAATCGATTTCTATGTATAAATTCTTATTCGAATTGTAAATATATAATATAAGAGGGGAAAAAGGGTCTGTCTTTAAAATAACTGTCTCTAAAAAGGCAGAATTCGGCTCGATGACAAAAGAATTTCAATACAGGAGTTCACTAATGCTTTCAGTTTCACGACGCGGCAAAAAACGAATTTTACTGAAGTTGACAATCGATTTAGCGGCTACAAAATAATCCCGACGCACAGCAAAATGTAGGATCCAGTACAGTGACATAGCGCATTTAATAAATACGTTCATACGATATAAGCAGTTGTAGATACGGATATTTGCCGGAACCTGCACCCGAATACACGTCGGGTTGCCGAAGCGAATTGAAAAATCGGTCGTTCACACGGGATCCCGATTCGGGGCCTTCAAATACGGCAACGCAAAGTATGACATGTGAACATAAAGTTCTGTTTTTTCCAGATCCTATGAAAATAAGATTAAGTGACCCCGTGTGAAAGTAGCTTAAGAGCCCTTCCTCACCGAGAAGCCACGGCAACGTCGCCGGCTACGTATCCAAATAAGTCAATATTCAAATTTAGCGATGGTTGGCGACGGTTTGGTGACGTCGTCAAATTAGAGGCGTAGCCAGGACTACTACTGGTTACTCCATTGGCAACCGCAGGTATCCATGGCTGCATAGCCAACGACGCCGCTGTGGCGTCTCTTTAAGGTGGGGTTCTTCAAATAAAAAGGTGCTAAACTGAGTACATAAACTTTTTTCCGCCTAACGTTTTTTGTCTATCTATTTATAGACAATATTACATAACATATACCAACGTTTCGGCCATCTAACATATGTCTATAAAAACAATTAAATTGATGGTATTAAAATATTCATGTATGCGGAAACGCTGACCATAGTTACTATATGTTTATTGGCAGACCAATGGTTGGCCAACGTTGAAGATAACTATTAAAAACTATTGGCGATTCACTTTCGCCCAACATTTGGTAATTTGAATACGTCTTTCTTATATCGATACCTCTCACGTAAATTGTTGTAACCTCAAATTCCCAACTTCACAGTAGAGCATTACAAACATGTATATTGAAATAAAGTCTCTGCGGTGTGACTCAGTCGATGTCACACCTCACATCATGTCCTGAGTGCCCGTACACCTGTACGCAGGAGGAGTTATTGATTGCTTTTGACGAAGCGGTCAATGTGGCTGCGTTCTGGGCTGCAACAATATAATTGGAAAAAATAAATAAATAACAATGTATTTGCCATCCAATCGATAAGAAGAATACAAAGAACACAAAATTAGTTACTGTTCGCATCGCGACGTTTTCAATTAATCGTTCACAATCGCTATTGTCTCGATTGCGGTTAGAGCTGACATGTTCGTCTTGTAAGTAGTTGACAAAGCCGAAGCAATCTATAACATGTCTATAACCAAAAGTAAAGTACCTGCAATTTATAATGGTCTAAGATTCCGCAAGAAGATGACTTCGTTCATCAGTTTTTTAACTGAATTAGGTGTTAAATTAAAGGGTATACCAACGATCCATATCATCGTAAAGTGAATCAAATTACTTCAATTTGATACCCAATTTACTTGAAAATACAGATGAAGGAAGTTATCTTGTTCATCATCATCATCATCATGATCAGTCCTTAACCGCCGACTGCTGGGCATAGGCCTCCCTTATTTTATGCCAATCTCTTCTTCCTCTCTTGCCAGTCGCATCCAGCTACCTTCTGTTACCCTCTTTATGTCGTCCATCTATCTTGCCATTGGATGACCTGGATTTCTTCAGCTTATTCTATGCCACCACTCAGTAATTGCCCTAGACCAGTTATCTTGTTGCGGGATGAAAACCTACAAGAAAGTCTGAACATCTGTACCAGATATTGTGTCAGAAATCAAGGGACTATTCAAACCACCTAGATGTTGAAAAATGTTCGATTTGAACAGAATGCTCTGTTTCGTACTACATTTTTTATATGAATTTTAATTTTGTTTTTTATTATTGTTTGACTTTTTATTGTTTATATGAATTTTGTTTTATATGGGTTCTCGCCTGAAATAAAATGATTTTATTTATTTATTTATTTTTATTCAAACAGTTGCAAGCCATGATCTTTAAGTACGCGGTAGACAGATTTGCTAGACTACATCTCGCTTCCATTTGCGTATACAACCTAGTCAAGCAACATTTTTTGGGTAATTCACTTGTCAGGTCGACGTACTTGTTTGTTTTTTTATCAAATGGTACTTTAATATTGTGGGATGTTTTTGTGCTTCGTAGAATTTTGCTCTGTCCGCGAAGATCGATCTTGGGAGTAAAACGCTCACTGAATGCTTTAACTAGCTCACTCATATTTTATCTTCGAGTTTATTCGGATGCACAAGAGTCTGAATTACATGACATGCATTAGATAAATGTGTTAATAACAATGCACACTGATTAGCGTTCGAAAAGTTAGTTAACTTTAAAAATTGAGTTAAACATCCGTAAAAAAAGTCCCAATCGCGAATTTTATGGTCAAAAACACTCAAACCTCCGATAAAATTCGCCATTTTTTTTTTAACTTCTGAGGATAATCTTACCACTTCGCCGCCAGATAGTGTGTCGATGAAGAAAGGAAACAACTGACTTACTTTGTAGCTAGTTAATTACTGGCGGTACGCCACCAGAAGCCCTTGCATAGTATAGTCGACCAAGAGAGTACTTTGCAATTTTTGATGACAGTTCCTACCCTAAGAAAATTTTGCTAAGGGTTATTGTTAACGTAATGCATAACAAGCAAAAATGAGCCTTTTAGCTAATTGACGTGCAAACTACAATCGACCTTAGCGTGGGAATAATAGATACACATCAGACTCCCAATCCCATGGAACAGTAATCTCTACATGTATTTCACGTTTCAATAACTTCAACATAAGAATAAAATCAGAAAACAAATTGAAATCAGAAGAGAAATGCAATCAGAAATTTCTAGAAATGTCTCTACAAATGAGAGTGCAGCCACTTTCCAAGATGCTTTTTTTAATCAATCAATAAAACAACTTTCATTTTTTCCATAAAAAGGTAAACACGTACGGTATCTTACTTACAATTACAAGAAACAAGTGCAAACAAGAATCCAGAGTGATACAATCACTCATTAAGGAAGATTTAGAAAATGCAATAAAAATACTTTCAACAACAACTGGACACTTACAAATCTGTCTTTATGTATATATATAAATAAGGTTGACGTGTCTGACTGTAATTCGTTAATAACTGCCCTTTTAAGTACACTAGAGATCGCCGACTGGTCGAAATTCGCACACAAGCCTTTTGCGTACAACGACATATATTGTTCTATTCACAGAAAAATAAAATTTGACTTTTAATATAACATACGGTTGTCAAGATTACACTTTGGCATTATCCAGTGCATGTGTTTGTAAATGGTGTAAATCGTTTGGCATTGGTTTTAAATTAATAATTTAATATATTATTATTGCATATTATAAAAATATTAGCATTGGCACACCTTCTTCTATATAAACTACAACTGTGCCAAATTTCATACACCCCCGTTCGCGCAAGTTTCGTAAAATGATACGTAAAGTTAATATTAATATATAAGTCAGCATATTAACTACGCGAGGTGCGCGTCCTAAAATTGTATAAAGGGCAACATATAACTTAAAAATAGCTCTTAAGGTTACCTGGACAATACTAGCGGGTAAGTTAGGTTAAAGTAAATTGCTTTATTTAGCTTTGGCTTTTTAGAAACGAGTTGACAACGTAAGTTAACTAGGCTTCTGTAGAAGTGGTTGAGTTTATGATGTAATAATTTATCGACATTTACAAAACATGTCACTTTAATGTGATCTCTCCCAGTTTATTAAGTTAGATGCAAATTATAATAGCCTAAATATACTATACTAATTGTTACCCCCGACTTCGTCCGCGTAAAGTTAGCTGAAAACTTTAATATATAGCCTATAGCATTCTTCAATTAATGGGCTATATAGCACTGAAATTTTTTTTTCAATCCGGACCTGTGGTTTCTAAGATTAGCGCGGTTAAGTAAACAAACAAACAGACAGACTCTTCAGCTTCATATATTAGTATCGAGTAGTAGTAGTAGCACTTAGTAGCCACTTGTAATATAATCGACGCAGACCTTTTAACCATATTTTACATTCTTTTTTTAATTAGCCTGATGTGTCTCAGTGTTAAGCAAAAGCCTCTCCTATCACCGTCCATTTTCTTCTTTACAATTTAAATCTTTCTAATTCCATCCACAACTTCACCGCAAAGGCAGATCGACACACTATCTCTTCCTCGGCTTGTCTGGTCGTCAGCGGCCATTTTAATATATACTTACATGTAAAATTTTTGTAATGAAATATATATTTTATACATATATATAAACACATAAGACGCAGATTCTCGTGTCACAGTATCTTTTGCCAAACTCCCTAGACACGGCTTGATCGATTCTTATGAAAAATGTGCATATTTGGTAGGTCTGAGCATCGGTCATAAACTATTGTTTAAACGCCTAAGTGATAACGACGACCCACGTGGACAAAGTCGAAGGTACAGCAAGTTAATTTATAAATTTTAAGACAATGATAAAATATGTTCATATATTAATATATATTTATTCACTGTAATAAATAGAGTTGTACGGGTATCTACCTTAAAGAGCAAATTTACTCTGGTTAATGGTATATTGCGAAACATCAAAACAAACTCATATTATGCGATACACGTACGCGAGCTGTGAATTAAGATCGTGCGATATTTGTTATGTGTGAAGACATCATTTGAAACCGCTTAAATGTAACCCAGTGGTTCCTAAACTTACAACACAAAGGAACCCCTTAATTATATTAAGGGAATTTTATAGAAAAATTAAAAATCTTTAATAGAATGTGACTGCGGACCATATCAAACACTGCTACATGTGGCAAACGAGTGTCCAGACCGTCTTTCCCCTGGTGGCAGATCTGAGCACTCTTTTACTCCAGCAGCAGGGACTTTGTGGAGGGATATGGACTTGAAATTGTCATCCATGCAGGATGCCATACGTAGTGATGATGGTAATGATTTAATTATATAAGTCGTATCGTTATATGTGGGTTCGTTAACGCCGACACTGACACCTGATTCTAAAAAGAAAATAATTTTTGCATCAATTCAATCAAAGCGTTAACTTAAGTTGTTCAGCTTTTAACCATAATCACAACTAATGGCAAGTGTTATAATTTTATAACGATAAGTATGGACCGATCTCGTACGCCCTAGCAGCATTACTTGTTTTTACTCTTTTTAAAGGGCCTCTAACTAGTGCCAACTTAGAATTGTACAAATATCTACTATGAATGATAAATCGTTGCTCTCTACATTTTCAAAGTATAATATAGCTTGGTCATTGTTCAAGTAATCACTTAAAGCTTTTAAATTAATAAAAAAGGTTACAACAGTGTAAGAAAAATAATACAAAGACAAACATGTTTATGATGCATACTTATGAATTAATTATAAATGCCGTTACATCTCTACATTTTACATGAGGGAGGGAGTCTGTATTCAGTAGACAGAAGTTTAGTTTGACACGGATAAAGTCGCGAGAAACAGCTAGTATAATAATAAAGAGGAACAATTCCGTCATACATGATTTTTGCGAAACTTTAAACGTTTACGCAGCGCACGCGGCGGAAGCTCTCAAAAGCGGGAAAAAAACGCCGATTCTGGAACACTCTCCATCAGTGCTCCGCTCCTATTAGTCTTAGCGTGATAATATATAGCCTATAGGCTTCCTCAATAAATGGGCTATCTAATGTTCAAAGAATTTTTCAAATCGTACCAATAGTTCCGGAGATTAGGGCGTTCAAACAAACAAACTCTTCAGCTTTATATATTAGTATAGATATATATTAATTTTTATTCCCCTTGGTCACTCCCATGACTTGATATTGTCTTGACCAATTTGGGTAAATCATTTGAACAATATTCTTTGTAGTCCAAGGACGGTCAATATGAAGACAAATTAGATTTAGGATTTCGCACAAAAACCCTGCGAAACTTAACAGTCATATCGTTCAATGAAATATATATACTTTCACTCATAACTAGCTGTAGCTTGCGATTTCGTCCATGCGATTTCACTGATATTGTTAAATTTTGAAGGTTTCTTTTTGTGCGGAACACCAAATGTTTTGCTAAAGGCAAAGTAGCCTATGTTATATCTAATACAATCAGCTATCTCCCATTGAAAGTCCCGTTCAAATTGGTCCACCCCTTTCGGAGATAACCCGGAACAATCAGGCAGGCAGACAAAAATGTATCAACTTGCATTTTTTTGCTAAGATGTGTCGTATATACAGTCATATGTAATTAGTAAAAATAATAATTTCGGCAATACTTAGGATCCTTCAGTCTTAGTTATATGAACACAGAGTCGCGACGGGTATCGAACCCGCAACCCTGGACGGCAGAGCTGGCCCTATTCCGCACGAGAGTTAAAAAAACGTTGCGTAAAATCTCGGCGTTGGCGCCTTTTTACCGTCGTCCATATAAAATATACCATATGTATATAACATAGCGTTGAAAATAGAACATTGCTCGATTGAAAACCGTCGCTTTATATAAGCGCTGCGGTGTGAACAGTAACTTGGGAGTTCACATGTTCTATTTGAACGCTTTTATAACGCGCGTTAAAAAGCTGTCGTGCGAATGAGAGATTACTGTAACATACGCCAAAGGACTATTCAAAAATACGTGTAAAATGCATGACTGTATAATAACAGTTATTCTGTACATAATGACAGGTCAGAGTCATTGACTTTGTCATGACTGGTGACATTGTTAAACTAACTCAACCGGTAAACAAACAAAACCTATAGTTATAGCCTCGATAGCTCAGTGGTTGAATCATTGCAATGGAGTTCAAAAGGTAGCCGGTTGTACCCTGAAGGAAAATCTAAAATACTTCTAGTATTCTTTTCTCTTTGGCTGGCCCGTTGGCGCAGTGGGCAGTGACCCTGCCTTCTGCTCCGGGGGTCGTGGATTCGATTCCCGCCTCGATATCATATGCAATATTAATATATTAATCATTAAAATAAAACCACACGCTCACCAATGTCAAAGGTTTTATGTAATTTCGTACATTTTTGTCCTTTAAGACAAAGTACAAAAATCACATGATCATCGAAATGATCATTCAAATGAAGCTGTGTCTTACTCCGGCGTTATACAAGAGACACCTGTCAAATATTCATAGGATCAAATACAAAATACTAAAATATATGTGGCCCTTATATTGGTTTAGTACTGACGGAATATGGGTGGTACCTAATTTACTGTGGATAATTTATGTTGTCAGTCACGACAATGAGAGCAACGATCATAGTATAAGAGACACCTGTATATTACAAATATTCATAGGATCAAAGACTAAATTCCATAGATATATGTACGTACTAACACTTCTAATCTTTGTTCAGTGTTGGCGGCAAATGCGTGGTACCGAAATTGTTTTGGATAATCAATGTTGTCAGTAACGCCGACGTGAGCAATGACAATAGTACAAGAGACACATGTCAAATATCCTTGGCATCGAATACTTAGTATTTCATTATATGAAAGGGTAATGGTATCTATGAGTAGTTATTTCCTGTCAAGTCTATGTTTGTTCTGCGTTGGCGGGATTTGCGTGGTACCCAATTTGTTTTCTACAATCAATGTTGTCAGTCACGAAAACGAGAGCAACGCTGATAGTACAAGAGACAGATTTAAGTCATTTTTACTATCGAATACAAAAGTAGAGTGCGTTCAGTCTAAAAATGCACTCTTCTCCACTAAAAACGATTATTTTAAAAAGTAAATATTAATTTCAACGCTTGCTTGTGTGTGTGGGCAGCAATTTTACTGTAAACTCAAACTCAATACGCAGTGCAAGGTCAACTAATCAAACGATCGGTTTATCGGAGTTTTAGTAGGTTTGAGGTGCGTGCATTTTTAGACTGTACGCACTGTACTAAATTCTTTACATGTCTCAGCAGTAAGAACGATGCAGGGAAGGAACTTTTCTTCATCCTACAGAAAATTCAAATACATAAGTAATGCTGTGTGCCTATAATGACTCCATAATGTAGGCTTTTATATAAAGCTGCTAAAGGTTTTTGGAGACGAAGGTCCCTTCTCGGGACAGACCCCTATTTCTAGTCTGTCAAAAGCATTGAGAAAAGTTAATGTCTGACAAAGATTCTTTTTTCTATTACAAGAAACGTCCAGGTGATTTACCAAAGTCTAAAGACTACCGAAGCCCATGGACATCTGCACCACCAAGAGGCTCGCAGATGTGTTGTCGGCCTTTAAAGAAGAGTTTACGCTACCGGGAAATTTCACAAACCGAATAAAACGCGAAAACAATATCATCACTTGAATGTTTTCTCTTTTGCATTTGTCATATTCTTAGTTTTGATCGGATTCATCATGAAGCCTGCTTTTCTGCTTTCGTGATTATTATACAAACATTATTCGTTTAACGGAATGTATTTTTTGTTGCATAAAATAAGTGCGATCTGTCAAAATGCAGGCGTATACATATGTTTAGCTTATAATAATAACAATAAAACGGTAAGCAAAAAAGCCTACAATTTCAAAATACGTTGTTTGCGTACACTTTAAAAGGAAACACTTATCGTTTCGGCATTTTTGGTGTATTTTCTCTGGCTTATGACATGGCTTGGAATGCATACAGATGCTTTTTATTTTATTTGCATCAATAGAAAAGCATGGAAATAGATGTGGCGAGTTAAGATGACCGATTGCTTGACGTCATCCTCGAAACGCACACGATCGCTGCAACCTCATGACTAATATCATTCTGTGATACTCAACGGGTCCAACTGTTTTACGTGCCTTTCAAAACGCGAGGGAGGTCGGATATCAAATATAGAACAGTATTAGAATGGGCCACCCATCTATCACCCTGTCGCAGCAAGAGCTACTTAACATAGCGATCGACTAAAATGTCGACCACTAATTAGGCCACGACCTCCTGGTACTACTATAGTCATTATTGTAGATTACTTTTGTATATTTTTTTGTGTAGGTTCGATTACTTGATGAAGAAGTCACAATAATGAACAAGAATGAACACGAATGAACATGAATAAACACGAGAGTGCACGCTAAAGGTAAAATTCGATGTTTTTTCTTTGGTAGACGTTTTAAGTATTATTATCTTTCGAAGTTACACGACGTCATGATTGATAGGTTAGGAGTAAATTGATGTAAAAATAACGAGGTTAGCTTCTAGAGGCGCTGCTGATATTTTGATGAAAATGTTTCATGAAAATGAAATAATGAACTTCAATTTTTTCATAAAATATTGCATTTATTTTTATTCTACTGGAAATTTTAGTCATTCCGCCTCGATGTTCAAAAATCTTATCTTCTGGATGGGTATCTTCGATAAGAAATTTTCTATCTCTTATGTCGGAGCCAGCAATAGCTCTAAGAGTTTGTACATTTGTATTCTTGAATACTACAAAGTACTACAAAACTTTGCGCAGCTTGAAATAATCATTCAATGAAGCTATATCTGGCTCCGGAATTACAAAATTGCATTGAATGTATATGTATCGTCCGCGTCCGCAACAATTTAACTAAAAAAAAAAAAACAATTGCTGTCGAATTGATAACAAGAACAATAAGTATTTGTTAGTTATTTTATTTTTAAGCATTGTGACTTACAGACTTACAGAAACAATTGAACTCGGTACATAAAACAAAAAATGAAATCGAACTAAACCTAGTCGTCATAAAATCGCTTAAAATTTGTACGGTATAATAAAGGTACAACAGTTGACAGCCCTGTTGTCATCAACGTGAATGAGACCAATTTTCGCATTCTCTGTCACTGCCGGCTTAGCGCCAACAATGACAGGGTTATTACCGACAGCCGGAATTTTGATCGCTTTTTGGTCGCGGAATGAAGACCGTTTTTGGTCACTCTTATGATTGAAATGTCGGCGTATTTTTAATGTAATAAAATAATTGAAATCACGCGAATTCGCGGGGTGCAGTCCCGCATAAAATAAAAGTAAAAAAAACCTTTTATTTCTTACTGATAATATTTAAAGAATTTAACGTAAAACCAACTTATGTATAACTTTTAATACTGCTTATTTACTGTTCTTATTATTTATCTTAATTTTTTCTAGTAGTAGTAGTAGTAGCTTCGACTAGCACCCCTCGCTAGTCGAAAGTCGTGAGGCCTCTTCAAGAGGTTTCCACGTGTCTGTTTTTTACAGCTTTTTATATATATATACATATAACAAGGGGTAAACGAGCAGGCGGTACTCTTAAGTGACTACCGACGCCCATGGACAACTGCAACACCAGGGGGTCGCAGATGCGTTGCCGGCTTTTGAGAAATTAAGTTAAGTTGGCCAACTGCCGTCATGCCCGAATCCCCGCAATCTCACCACTAACATTACTCAGTGACATTAAACGGGACCCATTATTTTACGTGCTTTCAGAAATACGGAGAAGGTCGGATATTTGAAAAACTAGTTAGAGTTAGAATTGGTCACCCATCTTTAACCCGGCTGCGGTAAAAACTACTTAACCTAGCGATCGACTCAAATGCCGCCCAATCATTGAGCTACGACCTCCTTGTTATATTTAGTAACATAAAATGTCAATACGTGCAGGTTTTCTGAGAGAACATTAATGTGATGTTTAAAAAAGTTTGACTAATAATTGTTCTAATTGTATTTTATTTGTCACTAAGTGGCGATAACAAAAAAATTTCTGACTAAAAAAAAAACACTTATTATTTCAAATACAAATCGCTAGAAGAATCTTTTATCGCCATCTTTTTAATGGGTGAAACTAATGCTTAGGTACATTCGTTAACAAAAGCTAAATTTTTTAATCTAAAACTCTGATCTGAGTCTCTGATTCCCTGGCAGTGAGGCTTCGTGACTATTTCAAACAGTAAATGAAAAACTGCATTAAAAATCCCGGCAGAATAAAGTTTTTATAAAGTTAATAATAGTAATTTAAACCTGCCATACACCGAGCTATTTCAGAACGTCTGGAATGAGATTAAAATAGCTAATTTTTAAAAGGAACAAAAGGTCTTTTGCAAACTCAAAAGCCACTAGTTCAGCAGTAGAAGGACACTCTTCTAAAATCCGCACTCCCAGATTTTTGCTTATTTTTTTTCATACAAAAAAGAGCTGGAAATATTAGGCACATTAAGAAGGTTCTAGTTTAATAAGTAGTCGACATTTGAGCCGCTCGCTAGGTTAAGCAGTTCTTACCACGGCCGGGTGATAGATGGGTGACCCATTCTAACATCGGTTTTTAAATATCCGACCTCTATTGGTCGATCGGTACCATCTGCATCGGCTTAACGGGGAACCTTTTTGGCTCCGTACCGACGTCAACACATCAGTAGATGTCTACTAAATCGTAAGAAAGTACTAATTATATTTTTTGCTTATTCGTTTCTTTGTTCTTCTATCTCTCAAGTTCGATCAAATTACACATATGTGCACAACTTTCATGAATATCTGTTCACTTGGTGAAGAGGTCACTGGATTAAACTATTTTTATTTTAAAAGCATAAAAATGTACTACACAATTGTAATTCCGTATTAATTGTAAAAAGAGTTAGCCAACGTCCGGACAGGACAACGTCTGCCGGGTCCACTTTATAGTTAATATGAAAAAAATGTATTTAAACTGAGTTTTGTAAGAACTATATTTAAAAGAGTGGCTAACTAGTTTCTTGCTAATTCTACACGTGGCTTGCATAGCTTTTAAAATATTTGACGATTCAAAAGAGATTATAAACTCTTGAATAAAGTATTATTTGAATTTCAACTTGAAATAAATAATTTAAAAAGTTATAATAAATACTGTAATATGTGTGTACATGTATAAATATAAATTCATATACATGTACTTCTTAAATTTTATTACACGAAGTCGTTCGTATTTTTATTACAGAGCGAACAATTGTGTACATAAATGTACTAAAATCTCTCCAGGATTTATGATAGTAATTCACAGAAATATAGAGTGAACTCAGTAGACCAAAACTAGAACATGAATCAAATAATGGATGTGACGCGAAGAAGCAAAACAGAGAGGTTGTCGGATTAACAGGAACTTCATTGTGAAATATGTGATATTCGCGCTGAGAAATATTCGAGTCTCCGCAAGAAATGTTGCTGAGTTTATAGAATTCGACTTCAAAAACAAACGGTTTTATATAACTCATATTATAATATTCAGAACATATAATTCTTCTGTACGTGTATAAATGTTGCTGACGTCCATTCAATTTTTTTTTAAATTTATTTATGTACAAATAAAAAATATACGTAACAACAATGGACAATTAATATACAACGGATTAACTTATTATACTTAGAAGAGATTTAACTTATACCTAGAAGAGATCTCTTCCAGTCATCCTGGAGTGTAGGAGAAACAGTTAAGAGTGAAAAAGGTCTTTGCGACGATAAATGAATAAATAAATATATACAGAACTATATGCAAACGAGACAGAAGTTGTCTAGTACTAAATATATATACGAGTTCTGGACGAGGATTCTAGAGATCGTCGTCTGGATTTCTTATATTGTAAGACTCGTATTTTTTCAGGACTATATGACACACGGACGTCTGTTTCTAAGGTTGACAACCTAAATGTTTTACACAAATAGTTTTCTAATGTTTTATGTGCGTTCCGAAACTTCCTTTACCGAGGAGGTCAGATTGAAAACCAGCGTTAGAATGGGTCGGTCAATGCCAAACGATTTACACAAACATGTACAATTTTACTATATATGGACGGTGTTAACGCGTAGTCATGACAACTAAGACGAAATAATAACATTTGCAATTTTCTCTTGAAAAAAACAAAAAGGTTTTATATTTGATTCGTCACATACAATTTGAAGACAATTTTCTCCTCTACAATACTATATATTAACAGTTACAATACTATATATTAACGATATTTGTTAACAGTTTTTTATCGATTAAAATTATTTAAACGAACTTTTGAATAGAACCATTTTAACATGTTGTTCAGAATACCTTTCAGGACACACTAGTATTTATTTTCAGATATTTGGGCCTATTTGTGTGTCAATAACTGAATTTATTAAACTGTATGTTATATATGTATGTTATACTGACTGGTTTATATGTAGAAAAAAATATTACATTACCAAAATTTAAAATATATTTCAGGACAGAATGTTCCGTGATACTGCCCGTTTCGCTAACTTTCATCGAGGCTTGAGAGGGCTTCCCTTTTTTTCCATCCAATGGAATTTTGCTTTTTTTCTTTTCGGCTGTAGCGCTTTTGCTTTTCTTTCGACTATCGCCAGTTGATACGGTCGATAATGTCCTAGAGCGTCAATTTTTTTTTTTTTTTATGTATATAACAAGGGCAAACGAGCAGGCGGTTCACCTAAGTGAATACCGACGCCCATGGACAACTGCAACACCAGAGGGATGCAGATTCGTTGCCGGCCTTTGAGAGATTACACTTTTCTAAACACCATAGGATAGTTTCCACTAAAAGAAATAGCAATAAATTTTTGTTCCGTATAGTTGATAGAGAGTTTAAGTGTTACATAAATCAAGTGGAATTTAAAAAATATGTCAGATTGTTTAATATTTTGGAAATATAAATCAATGAAATTGAAGACATAAATCACGTGTCTCCAAAGAACAATCTGAGCGCGTGACGTCACTGCGAGTTAAACAAATTGTCATTGCTAACGTACGTACGTTGTTTAGCAAGTCTTTACGTCATACAAGACGCGACATTCGGAGCGTTTTGGCGCTAAAATTTATATGGGTTTATGAAACCGCAAAATTAACCAGATGAAAATTTTGTATTCGCTGAAACATTTATATTTTAGGTTTAGCTGACAGCAAGACATAATATTAACTAGTTTCTGATAAATTGATAACTAGCCTATTATGTACATATAGCTGTTCCCGCGACTTCGTCCGCGTAAACCTAGGTGAAAACATTTAGCGTGATGATATATATATAACCTATAACCTTCCTCGATAAATTGGCTACCTAACACTGAAAGAATTTTTCAAATCCGACCAGTAGTTGCTCAGATTAGCGTCGTCAAGTAAACAAACAGGGAAACAATAAAAGGCCGCCGAAGACCTGGCCGTAGACGGATCTCCTGGCTTAAAAATCTGCGCCAATGGGCATACGGGTGTCGGTCGACGCGCTGGGCCCGCCGTCGGCTCATTCCTTGCCTGGCGGTCGGGTTGGTCGCCGACAAGTAGCAATTTTAGTAATGCCATCTATTAAAATACCTATAAATTATATCGTGATTCGTAAAGTTTTGCTTCGTGATAGTAGGGGAGGCAGCGATGCTAAATTTGTAGTCACTAAAGCGTTGTGGGAATCTGTTGGATTACGTAGATTAAACGCAGGAACGAAAAAAAAAGTTTTGTTAAGGTAAGGTTGTGTTATCAATAACGCATCGAGCATGGTATTATGGAGCGCGCGATGGGTTTACCTACATTGCCTAGGGAAAATCTTCAGATTATATGTTATTCGTATATCCTTAAAGATTTTTTTCAAGATAAAAGAAAATTGTTGCGCTCGACTATTTCTAGGTGATGCTTTTTATTTACAGCTTTGTGACTCTCCTGTTTCCTTATGTTACGCTCAATTTGTCAGATTATTGAAATACATGCAATTTACTTACCTTATCTTAATCTGACGCACCCGAGATTTTCTAAGGGTCGTGTAAAAGTCCAATAACGAACCCTTATATTAAGAGTTAATCTTTAGTGGGGGTACATTAAAGAATGCAAGGTTTCTCCCTATACGGTCATCTGACGCTATTATATTACATATACATATAATACAGCTATTATAACTCAAAATCTCCTCTTGGGCTCTCCTACCATGTGTCATAAGTATATATTTACACGCGACTAAATTCTATTTGATTTTTCTATGCCACTTTTAAAATATATTCAAGTATAAGACTTTTTTTGTGCTGGTTAATAAAACGTTTTGTAATATCACCCGCTTATTTATTCGATCCTAATAAATTATGACCAATCCTTTATCATATAAATAAATCTACTATAATACGAATATCATAAAATAAATCTGCTATAAACGAATACATACCCTTTTATTTGTACGCATGATTGTATCAAAAGAATGGACTGGCTGAAACGTAAAGCTGTATAGGGTGGAACTTTATTATAGCTGGCTACTAAAAGAAATTCAGACTTTAGTCAATTTAGAATAATATATATCTCAATTTGCACCGGGAATAGTACCCGCCTGAAATTCTTATTTCCCTATAAGTCAAGCTTCAACTTAAGTTAAGTTATTAAGTTATTTAACTAAGTTATTGGTGTATTTTTATTGCTAACTTGGGAGTGCTTTAATATTGTACGTGTTTTAATACAACTATCACTTTTGGCATTTCTCAAAGGTACAAAAATATAGTATATATGTGTATGTGTGCGTGGGTGCGCGTGTGGGTGCGCGTGTGCGTGCGCGTGTGCGTGTGTGTGCGTGCGCGTGTGTGCGTTTGTGTGTGTGCGCTTGTGTGTGTGTGTATAGTATATGTATATAAAAGCGTTGTCGTATGAACACAGATTTGGGAGTTGATACACTTTGTGATATTAGTCGTAAGGTTGTAGAGATCGTGGGGGTTCCGAGGATGACGTCGGATAAACAATCGGTTATCTTAACTCGCCCCACAACCACATCCTCTAAATTCTAAACGGACCCTTGTACTTAACTGGGATAACACTAGGTAGAAGAAGCTATGAAATAAGTTTGTTCGTATATATTGCAATCTGTTTTATTATATTTATACTAGCTGTTTCCCACGACTTCGTGCGGGTTCATTAAATTTACAAGAGCCTTTACATCTCTTTGATCTGGCCCCATTGAAAAATCCGTTATTATTTGATATATATTAACTATATATTATATAGGGTGTAAACGATATCGTACCGGATACGCATCCTATGGGTTCAGTACATGATTCTAGACTCCCCAGTGGTGAAATTTTTCGTAGGCTTTTTCTTGAAATGTACAATTTTCTTTACCATTTTTTTTAACTGAATACTGTATAATATCATTATTAAGATTTGTCCCAATGCGATTTTAAACAAATTTCTACAATATCAGAAACTATTTACTTCAATATTTTTACATCAAACCGCAATGTAAGTAAAACTTAAAAGTACGTAACAGGGGTACCGCGGCGCGAATCGTTGACTTGTTTTGCGCGTCAACATTTTGCTGACGATTGCTTCCCAATGTTCACGATACATTGCTCGCTCAAGAATGGCATGAGGATGTAACCACTGTAACCTCTCATTTCCGAGGTGAATTAGCTTTGTGACTTTATTTAGGACATGAAATGTAGTCTTATTGTGATAAGTTTGTTACTACGATATCTTTTTTACTCCTTGTATACTTCAATGACAAGTTTCATCCTTGTACGTCCGCGGTTTTCGAAATTTTGTCTATACTAGTATAATATAGTTTATACGTCAGAATAACGCATAGGCTATAAATTATAAAGGCATTGTGTGAATTTTCCAAAATATAACTGTAAACGTCAAGTACCTAAGAGAAAATTCAGCCATCTGCGAACTATTCCGGCGTCCGCTGCAAAAACGTTAGAGTTACACGTATACAGATAGTGTATGAAGAAAATGCTTATCTTAAATAGTTCTACAAAACAGCCCGCGACGGCATATATCTTTCATGTTAAAGCCACAAATAGTGAACAAATATGGAACGACAACGGGAAAGTGACAGGAAACGGGAACGGGGGCAGAGACAATATTATAGGATAATATAGAGTAATAAATTTCAACCACAAACAACTAACAAAATAATAATTATAATTACAAGATCATAAATTTAATCACGTATAACTAAAAATACTGGAATCATAAACAAAGGCGCACTTCTGTTATTCAGAGCAATGAGTTTATATGGAATCAATAATGTCACAAGACACCAATAATAGGTCCTATCGGTAGCAAGCGCGGAGCAAGAATGAACCCGCTCGCGGAGTGCTTTACTGTGTCAACCCTTATCGCTGTACGACCCTGACAAATTAAGCCCCGAAAGAATACCCCATGGGGATGAATCTTTGCAAGCTATCTTGGTAAATACATGAGCCCCGAAGCGCCTTCCGTATGCTGACTTAATTAAACGCAACACCTTTGTGTGGGTTTGCTTTTTGTTTGAAAGACTCTGAACTGATTAATACCTCATTAGTTGTTACCCGCGAATTTGTCCGCGTAAAATTAGGTGACAAATTTTAGCGTGATGATATATAGCCTATAGTCTTCCGCGATAAATGGGCTATCTAACACTAAAAGAATTTTTCAAATCGCACCAGTATTTCCTCAGATTACCGCGTTCAAGCAAACAAACTCTTCAACTTTATACAAACTTTGTGATAAGGCTACATTTAATGTCCTAAATAAAACCACAAAAATCAATCATCTCGAAATTGAGCGGTTACAGATATTGCCATCCTTATTCCATTCTTGAACGCGCAATGTATCGTGAACATTGGGAAGCAGTCGTCAACAAAATGTTGATGCGAAAAACAAGTTCACGACCCGCGCTGCGCTAGCATTGTTACGTACTTTTAAGTTTTATTTACATTGCGGTTTGATGTAAAGATGTTGAAGAAATTTGTTTCTGATTTAAAATTGTATTTAGACAGATAGTAACTATGATATTATACAGTATTCAGCTAAAAAAATTTCACCACTGGGGAGTCTAGAATCATGTAATGTACCCATGTAATGCGTATCCGGTAAGATGTCTTTTACACTCGGTATATTAGTAAGTAAATTAGTATAGATAAGGGTTTTTTTTATGATATTATTGATGATATATATAATGATTGATGGCTTTGTATAATTGCGTATTCTGACCTATAATCAGCGCTTCTATCTAAGCGTTTAAATTTGATATTTTGTACAATTTGGGTGGGTTGTTATTTGAAAACCATTTTTTATGCTATGAAAGCGTTTATGTTTTAATGTTCACGTCTTTTTTTCTTGAAAATATAGTTCTGTTTGAGAGTAAATAGATAGATTAGGCTGGCTTTATGTGTACTCCTAAGAGCCTAGCTCTTGCGATGACGAGATTTTTTTTGTATATATTACAAGGGGCAAATGGGTGGGCGGTCCAACCACGTGATTACCATCATCCATGGATATCTGCACCATCAGAAACAGCTACAAACCAAACAAAACGCGATAACAATACTATCTCTTGGCGTGACAGCATTTCCGCCACTTCATGCCGATATTAACCAAACTTTAAAGTATTCCTAACAAAAATAAAAATGAACATCATAAAGATCGTTGTAGTAACGGAAATAGATAATTTTAAAAAGTATACAGCTTTTATTACATTTTGTATAAAAAACATGGAGACTAGAACAAAGGTTAGACCATCGACAAAGCGTATCGGACAAAGGACGCCACAGACATGGATGGCGAAAAAGTGTCACGTTCCGCCTGAGCTGAGCGTGCAAGCCAGACGGGGACGCGGGACAAACAATAGAGAGGCACAATCGGTCTAAGTTTTCGGCGTTATCACGTAAAATTGTCGTTCGTAAACCGACTTTTACAGACAACCAATGTTTTTTTCTTGTCAGGTAAGGGCGAATCAGTCTGCCTCGACCGTTGCGTCGCTAAGTATCTCGACGTGCACGAGAGGATAGGCAAGAAACTCTCTAACATGTCACAAGGAGAATCTGAAGACTTGACTAAGATAAACCTTCAGGATAAAAAATAGTACTAAACTGGTGACTTGCTGCAAATTGTTACATTACATAACTAAACATTGTTGATTTAAGCACATCATATGATTATCCTGATGTTATATATCAACGATTAGTATGTACAAAGCGACATGTCATAAATGTAGGTTTACAGGACCGAATAAAGATTCAAACCAATATAAAAAATATACTATTTGATAATGTAAATTTACTACAACTTTATAACTAGAGTTGAATACTTAACCTAGAAATAAACAAGAATCAAGACAGTCTTCATATACATTATTATATATTTATTCTCTTACGTTTTGAATATTTGCTTAAATAGTCCACATAAAAATATAACTTACATATAATGATTATTTGAATATGTAATTTTAAAAAAAGTGCTATTTTTGACATGTTGCTTTGTACAAAGGGACCCTCTCGATATATCTGTTGATCAATTGTAAGCCGCAAGAATATTTTTTTATTTCAATTATGTCTCTATTTGTATCTATCTACAATTGTCATATTATGTTATATTGTTATGTAATCATTTACAGCAAGTTAATTATTTAGAATGGGTGAGTCTTTGTTTTTTGCTTTTGTACAAATACTTACAGATTTCTAACCAAATAATGTACTGTGTACATTTTAGACAACTATTGTCGCTTTGTGACGTCAATGTTGGATTTGCACAACATTATGTAATATTGGATTCTATTGATTGTTGTTACTTGCAAGGAAATGCATTTTTAGTTAGGATTTTAGTTGTTTCAATTAAGTGGTTGATAATAGTTATAGAAATAAAACAAGTGAAGTCAATGCTGTATTTTATTTTCATGAATATATTCCATTAACTAATTTCTAATAAATACTTATTACTACACACTGCACCAGCATTTTTTAAGTATACAAAAGGTCACCTTGACCATGTCTCTTCACCAGTCTACAATAAGCTACATAACTACAGAGACTGGAACATTTTTGGACATGCATAGAATTATGCCCAGCGAATAGCTAAAAACAAAAAGCACCCTTTTTGGTTCAAGGTGGCAGAGTTGAGCACAAACCGCAATATTAAAGAAGACAAGGTGTTTATAACATCAAATAAATATCAGCTTTAAATGTATTAAAATAAGAGATGTAATACAGTCTGCATTGATTGTACAAGCAGTATTTTAGTAGTAATCAACAAGACAATAAAATCATCTGATGTGATTATTAATACTTGAATTAATTGGTCTATTTTTTTCATTCTTTATTCTAGCCAAATTCTTACTCTAATATGATTGGAGTCCCTTTTTGTGTAAACAGTTGCCTGTGTCAGGAGACTCCGCTCTTTCATAAAAAAGTTACTTATAATTAAGCTAAACTTTGGTTAGTGTATGAAATTTTTTATATTGTTATGTACGTAAATATTTTTTGAGTTAATAAAGATATTATTTTAAAAAATTTAACGGCTAATAAAAACTTCAAGAAATGCTGCGCTATGCTATTTTCGAATAATTCACATGAAACTTTGAAGAGTCAAATATTTTTAACTCTACCTTATCACAGATTCAGAAAAGATTGGTCACTGAGAAGAATCAGGAAGAAACTAGTTGGTTATTTTATTAATATATTAACTTATGAATATATAGATATATAACTTTATAATATAATGATAATAATTGTTAAGAACAATGCCGAAGCGACGGCCTCAACTGTATAATACGCCTTATATGATAAGGGTACTTTTACAATTACAAAAAATTGTTAGTTGCGAAAAACTTGCGTTTTCTATACTGAAAAACGGGAGATTTTAAACCAGAACATGCATCATTCTTAGAGTATTCCTAGAATTTTGAAAACTTTTTTTGATTGGCCTATGGTGTCCCACTGCTGTGCAAAGACCTACCCCCACTTCCATCATTCTTTACTATCCTAGGCTACTTGAATCCATGACTTCCCGCAAAAGCGTTCGAGTCATATGGCCACCTTCCTCATTTGAAAACTTAAGTCTTTTACTTCCACTTCTGCACTCAAAAGCTGTCACTAATTGTCATTAAATTAATTTACAACATTACTTACAACCTAAAAATAAATTTGTATAATATTTGCATGGATATAACAATAAAATTCGTCCGTTTGTTCGTTAACCAATTATGCACGAACTGAGCTGAGCTGATTGGGATTCAGCACGCGAGCAGCAACGTTACAGATTTACCGGCCGTTATAGGAACTAAATAAATAACAATGGGAACGCACAAATAAAGGTTCAATCAGGCGCGGATTCACCGTGGTGAGCACGGTGGGCCTGCCCACCATTCTAAAAGACTCGTGACCACACTTTCACGGTCTGTTGAGATGAAAATGACGAAATTCAGCACTGCACGTCCTGTTTTCGAGATTTTGAGGTCACCTAACAAGGTGACCTTTCGCTTTGATATATATGTAGAGGTATATAGATGGGCGGATTAGTGCGTAAAAATAGAAAGGTCTAAAATATCCAAAATGTCTAAAATATCAAGATTTTTTTATATTATCTAACTATGACACAGGTATTTTAATTATGAAATTATTGTATTGTCACTTGTTCATTATACGCGTGAGAAATTACAAATAAGGACATCTGAAAGTAACAGACAATTGTATTGTTCTACGCTTATATACAAACACTAGCTGTTTCCCGCGAGTTTGTCCACGTAAAATTGCAAGAACCCTTTGACCTCCCCAATTAGGCCCTATCAAAAAAAAAAATTCTTAGCGGGTCTCTACTAACTATAAGTTACCTCCCTGCCAAATTTCATCATTGTATGTCAAGCGGTTTTCTTGATTTCGTGTTAGGTAACCTTTCGCTTTCATATATGTACATACTGGTTCACATACAAATATAGATGTAATAAAAGACTTGAAGCCTCGGGAGCTCAATTGTTGAATGATCTGATATCCGCAAGGTATTTGGTTCAAATCCTGACTGCGGTGCCGTAATGCCCACTCTTAATGCAAACTTTAAGAAAAGCTTAATTGGGATCGTAACGAGATTATTTAGTATTTCTAACGAACGGAATGCTCCTTTATAAGAAAATCTAGACTTATATATTAAAAAAATTGTGTAATTAAACTAGGTAGTTAGGTGTAATGTTAAAACATAATTAAATTTTTAATCGTATTCATTAAGGCGAGCGAAAAGAGTCATAATACTATCCCACTACCTGAGCAGATTTGTGCTTTAACAAAGTAATTTAACATCATATCTAGATGTGTTATCTGTAAAAAAATAATATAATGAAAAAATATGTATATATATATCAAAAACTACGCAAGCCCTCACAATACTCAGGTTCAGGCAAAAATTAAATTCAAGCATTGAATATTTCATACTAGTATGTTTATACGTTATATATTTGTTTCTTTTGTATTAAAAATTCTAGTCAAACTAAGCTTATAGGATTGTGTTATAAGTAGGCCTCATAACAGCGCAAAAAACTCGTTCTTTTTTTAAAACTTTATTTTTTTTAAACATATTTTGATAAATAGATATTTAGTGAAAGAAACATGATTAATTATATTTATAAATGTTCTTACTAATTATCTGGGATTTAAAAGACGTAAGCGGAATTGGGATCAGGTTCAAAACTTTTTTTCATAAAGACTCTTTTAACCTCAAATGTATAATTTTTTTTAAATTATTATTTATATAATTTGGTGATAACGACGGCCTAAAGGTTAAGTATTATTGAGAAAACAGAATCATAGAAAATAGAACCTAAAAATTAGAAATCGTTTGAGTTCATTAGTATATTAAAAGCCTTTCTTACATATTGTGAATATTCCGACTATTTAAGAGCCTCATCAATACGAAAACCTCGTTGACATAACGCAAAAAATGTATTGGATCAACAAGCAAAGTACCGTCTTGGAAAAACATAACCCAACATTCCAAGAAGCCGCGTTTACATCTGAAAGTAGCACTTTTATAGCACACCACATCACTATTTCGACATTTAATTTAATTCCTTTTCAAGTTTTGTTTTAAGTAGTAAAATCTTTAATTTGCCACTTTAATTAAACCGATCTACACTGTGATAAACACTAAAAGCGAGGCAAAAATTCGATTTTTTTTTCATTAGGATGAATGGCCATTACGTTTGCTAGAGTGTTAATTTTTTCTCTGATATTTAAATTTAGAATGTTTCCTTATGCGTTAGAAAAACTGTAGAACACATGGAGGCGCAAGCGCACAAATTATACTGAATGCCTTACTATAGAGATTCGTTTTCGTACCGCTGCGTATGACGCAGAGTTGAGAAAAAACAGACACGGCCGATGAATAAACAATTGTTTGGAAGCTCGAGTTTGGTGACTTTTTGCGACCCAAAATGAGATTGGCCTCGTTACTGGAAACATTAATTAAGATGTATCGAATGGAGTTTTTTCTCGTCCACAACGTTTACGTGGCATGATAATAAGCGACGTGATTTTATTCGCAATTTCATATTAATAAGTCTGTTTTTAGAGGTAGGCTGGCGTTTTATATTAAGACATTACAGTAACCATCCCACAATTTGGAGGGAAGTTATGGCTGTGCTGTCGTATCCAATTTTGGCACAATCGTGTTTTAAACCTTTCTTTCTTTTGGACGCATTGTGATTTATAATCAATCTTTATCTTGAAAAAGTATTCCACATCCTACGTTAAGATATACACATGACATTTGAGTCTTTATAAAATAAGCAGAAAGAAAGAGTTACTTAATTGAAAACGTAATGGATGAGAGTTATTTTCAAATAGGGTCTTCGGTCTCTTTTTGTTATAACACCTAATAAACAAACGAGCAACACATTTGAAGGGCTGCAACACTCTTGAATCTCCGAAGCTCCGGAAAGTGAAATTGTGAATACATTTTGGAAACTTCTGAGCTAACACGCCTGCCTGTTGTTGTATAAAAAATAATTTTAACTAATTAATCTATAATATAATAGAGATATATTATATATTTATATAATAGAAAAGGGTAGGGAAGCCTTTGCCCTGTAACGGAAAGAAATAGGCTCTAAATAATAATAATAATAAGTTAAATTTATAATAATAATAAAAAATATATCACTATTTTCCCTTGAAATGAGAGATAGTGTTTTGGAGAAAAATATAAAACCCATAAAAATTGGACAAAATAATTGAATTCAATGCAGAAGAATTCCCGAGCTTCGGGTAGTACGGTTGTTTTAATCGGTCAAACGGGCAAGCAGTTCACCTAAGTGACTATTGACCCCCATAGACATTTGCACCACCTTGCTGGCTTTAGAGGAGTTTAAGCTATCGGGAACTCTCCCAAACCAAACGTATAAAAGACGAAAAATGAAAAAAAAATATATAATTGACGTATCTATTAAATATCTCATACTACAATCGGTGCAGTACCGTCTGTTACAGACGGCTGCCTCCTGTAAGCGTTTTGAGCTTCGCTGACCGGCGAGTGAGAAATACTGAGTGGAACTTTAAAATTATTAGTACCGGTTACTAAGTGAATATATTTATTTTATATTTGAGGTAAAGAACAAAATATTTTAAAAGTTCTCGCTACTAAGTATTTTTGTAACCAAGTTAACCTCCTTTAAGAAATACATATACATATTAATTCGTGAAACGAAAACCTTCGGTACCATTTTAAGAAAATTGCGCGGACGGAAGAGTATGAAATTTGGTACAATTATCTAGACTAATATATAATGCTGACGAGTTTCAGTGTTAGATAGCTCATTTATCGAGGGAGGCTATTGGCTATACATCATCACGCTAAAAATTTCACCTAATTTTACGCGAACGAAGTAGCGAATAACAACTAGTAGTTTATATAGAGGATGGTGTCCCAATGCTAATATTTATGAAAATGTAGACAGGATAACGTCAGTCGGTTCAGCCAATTCATCAATAATTATATCATTTCTATGATTATTACGCGATGTTCTGTAACGCGCGCGATAAAAAAATCTTAACGCAATCTCTGCATCGAGCATTATTACAAAAACTCGCCGCAACATATCGTCATACAAATAAAATTCTTACAAACACTATACTGTAACCTAGAGGTTCCTAATAGGGTGACCATTCTTAGCAAATCCATTTGAAAAATATAATATTATCCGTACTTTAAACACCACCTTTTTCTTCTGCCTAGCGTTAACTCTACTTCCTCTCTGCTACCAGAGTCCGCTTAAAATGCAGAGGTTGTGGCTGTGGGGGTTGAGATAAGATGACCAAAAATCGTCTGACGTCATTCCTGAAACCCCTACAGTCAAATTTATGAAGAAAATATAGTATTACCTCTATTTTAAATATCATCTTCTTCTTCTTAATGTATAAATAATCTTATAAATTTAACTACAGCTGCAATTAGCCATTGTCTGTAGGTACGAACAATATTAACGAGAAACTTATTTTATAATAAATTATTTTTAAATAAAAAGAAAACCGCCTTCAAAAACAAAAAGGCGAGGCGAAAGAAAATAAATAGTAGTATTTCATACGATTTAGTAGACACCTACTCATGTGATCAAGATTGGTGCATCTTGATCGAAGGTCGAAAGTTCTGCGGTAACAAACATAAAAATAAGAAAAATACGGGTTGAACATTCATAACCTCCTCCTTTTTTTGAAGTCGGTTAAAAAAAGTGAAACTATCAATATTTCACAATTTGTGATGCGTGCAAAATTGTCTCGTCTCCTCACAATCTCGCTAACAACTATTTAACAAGATTCAGGAACTAGATGCGGCTTTAGATGTCCTTTCTAGTAATTAACTTATGATAGTTCTTGACAAGCCAAGGTCTTTTAGTAGGTTGTATATGGATTTTGCTGGTTTACCCCTTGCTCCTACCTCTACCGCGTATAAGCTGGCTTATAATCGCTTTTAGTGAGCTGATTGATTAGGTCCAACTACTAGTTCGTTTTTATCAGATATAAAAAATATTTTTGTACGTACCTCTTTTTCCTTCTTAATTTCTATTTGCGGTGGTGGATCTTTCTGTGGCAATGAAGACTGTAAGAACACCACAGGGTCCTCGCCGTTCATCACCAAAAAAGATTCTTGGTCTTGCTCTAAAATAAAATATCCATTTAGCAATAGCACAAGTAATTGTTATGATTTTTAAAAAAAATGAGAAATTTCTGGCATACAAAATCAAAAAAAGAATGAGGAATTTCTGCCAAACAAAATAAAAAAGTATTCCTAATATTCTTTATAAAAAAAAAGTGGTCAAGAGAGTTTCGTTTAATTTTATGCAGACGTAGTCGCGGAAAATAGTAGTGGTATGTTAATAAAATACCTTCTCCGTCATCATTGGCTAGCACACAGGTGACAGTTTCTTCGCCACCACTCTCCGAGTCATTGGTGACCAGACGGTAAGACTCTTGACCATCTTCGCATCTGCAAGCACAATAATATATTTAACAAGGTCAGGGGGATTGAAGGCAGTGAACCAAAATACTGAATTAAAGTTAATTTAAATAAATTGTTTTAAAAGTAAATTTTAAAACAAGTAAAGGTCATGCATGAATTACGTCACATTCTTTTTTTTAATACCTTCACCATCTTCTAGTAAAATGTATCCATGTGTGTGTAAATCGTTTAGTAATTATTAGTGTGCATAGTTTTATTTAAAAAATTTAGTATATTTTATATAATATTAGGATTCGTGAACCATCCTCCATTAAAAATTATAATTGTGCCAAATTTCATGCTCCTCTGTCGGCGCAATTTTCGTAAAATGGTACCGAATTTTTTTTTTTTTTTTTTCACTTTTAATATATAATTAAGGCAATGAAAACTCACCTCACCAAGGTTAAATTAAGTAGGTCCACAACCACATTCTTGCTGGAATCCAAAACTTGCATATATTTGAGATCATTGTCATCGTCTCCTCTTGCGATTACTTGACCAACTGTTTCAAGCTGTAATAATAACATTATTCTTAAAAATTATGTTTAGTAAGAAATATGCGAGAAGAAAATAGGGTAAGCAGTCAATATCCTGTAACTTTAAATGGAAATAGAAAGATAGTAAAAAATTTATATATAAAACTAAAGGTCTGTTTTACCCTAAGACAGGTGTCGTCAACCTGCGGCTCACGAACCAATGGCTTTAAAAGTTTGACATTTCGGAAATTGTCATTTTTGACGCTTCTGACTCAAAAGGTCGCTGACCCCTGGTGTCGAAGCGAAACGTGCGTTGAGGCACATCGGAAAGTCAGTGTAGTGCTGTGCTTTGGTGGCGGATTCGGTGGTACAGCTTTCGGGTTGCAGCATTGCACCGATTTTGCCTCGTATTCATTCGCGGAATAAAGCAAAGTAGTTTAGTTTTTCATGCAAATACGTATGTTGTTTAAATTACTTTTCATAAATCCATAATGGATGAAGGTGGTGGTCTATTTTGAAGTTTACTTAATCCTACAGCGATAAACGAACACCTTAAGATAAAATAAT
The DNA here is from genome assembly GCA_024363005.1 of Charaxes varanes. Taxonomy (NCBI): domain Eukaryota; kingdom Metazoa; phylum Arthropoda; class Insecta; order Lepidoptera; family Nymphalidae; genus Charaxes; species Charaxes varanes. Next base: position 7,556,163 of record JANCMC010050420.1, on the reverse strand, counting down.
ACTCTTTAATGAATTATTTATATCGTAATGAGCTAATAAATTACTGTTGCTATATTTCCTACCTCTGAAGTGTCAAGGCTCAATTAAATAAATTGCTCTGTCTCGAATTAATGATCTTTTATGACCCAGCGCGAACTAATTGAGATGTCAATCGTTTATCGAAGACGCCCTATTGTCAGTTTATATTTAATTTTGATCACAATCTCCTTTTATTAATATTATTTAATGAATTGCCTTTTTAATATAAATAAATTAGGTAAAAAGTGTTTTACGGTAAACGTTTATACTGTAAAGGCACTAAAATATAAAAAAATAATCGGATAGATCCTAGGTTCCAATCATCACATCACTCTTCTGATGAATCTGAGGCACGCAAAGTAAAATGCGTGGGGCACAAGTTTTATAAGTCACTTAAAGGTAAGATTTATTTATTTTAAGAAACTGTTACATTTGGTACAATTGAGTTAAGACCCTTATTCCTGTACTAGTTAAAGGAAACTGTGATACAGGAAAAGTGCATTCCACTAAATTAATACACAAAAAATAAGTTTTTAGTTAACAAATTATCAATAAAAAATACATAGTAAGCAGGTATTAGTATTAACAAACAACTTGATCAAACGAAACACTCCATCATCAGACCATTTCCATAGCACCGGAACACAAGAGTGCTTGCGACGATAAAACAAATGAGCCCAAACTGGATGAGTTTGTCTTATATTTTGTAGGAGTTCCTATGGTCACCATACACCCCCATATATCCACCATGAGATCAGCACTATGTCTTTATATTATAGTATAGTTACCGAAGATACGAAGTGAAGAAGAACAGAAAGTGGATCTTGTTTCACTTCCAAGATTAGACCCAACAAACAAATTAAACTGAAGTCAAGTCAAAATCGTTTATGCATATAGACTTTTTTATAAGCACTTTTGAACGTCATATGCATAATGATATAAAAGCGCTAAGCTAAATGAAAGCGTTTAAAAATATTAAATTATTTTTCGGCGTATTAAAGCATAAATTTGAAATTTGACTTGGAGTTTCTGCACATTTTATTACTGACTATTTGACAATATCACATATAATAATAATAATAATAAATAACGTTTATTTGGCCAAAATATACATCACACTTAATCAAAGCAGTATTGGCCCCCATGGAATTGTACAATTCTGGTAATAAATCATTTTATTATTATTATATCGATTATGAAGATTATTTCGATTCGTTTATTCTTTATTTAGGATGTACGTAAATATAATCGCACACATACAAATACAAAAAAATTAACAAGATAAAAACTCTAACTTTAATATTAAAAAATATAAAAGAATCCAATTTACTCTACATATATGTATAACAAAAAAAAAAACAAAACAAAAAACCGTTACCATCGCCAGGAGGCAATATTTCCAGAAGGCTGGCGGTATTTCCTCTTTGGATAGCAATGCTTATGCGCTATCCAAAATACCAACTAGTCTACGGATTATGGGTGACATCAATGATTTTTGCTGACGGTTCTTTGACGTATACATTATTTCGTTTTAACTGGCCCCTTGGCGCAGTTGGCAGTGATCCTGCCTGCCGCTCCGGAGTCGTGGGTTCCATTCCCAACTCGAGCCTAGGTGTATTGTCTATATGTATGTATTAATATATTTTAAAAAAGTGTGTATAACAACAGCTATTACTAAACACAGGCATTAAGTTGCCTAACTTAGGAACAGACGTCTGTGTGTCATATAGTCCTATGTATCTATGACTAAGAATAATCTCTGACAAATTAATGAAAGCTGTACAGTACGATGCTTTAAAATTTCCGCCAAAACTGTAGAGAGGTTTGTCGCACGTAGCACGGAATCTATAATGACAAATTTTCCTATCTTCGTGTCTTCCACGGTCAGGTTATTGACGACAAAAGTTTCGAGAAATAAACAATCTTCGAAACATTTACCGCCCTATTAAACTAATTATATAATTAAACCTATTATCGAAACAGATTTTTAATTAAAAAGTTTAAGAGTTTATTTAACAACTTGATGAACTTAAAATATTTTAGGATCATTCTTGTAACTTCAGAAATGAATGCTTTCTAAAAAGTTTTTGTTTGTTCATCACCTAGGAAAAAGTTCAAATAATCTGACAACCTCTGGGCTGCTGCTTTGCACGCGTCTTTCTGAAAATATGTAGTGTAAGCGTCAGTTTTAAAATTGTTTCTCTATTAAATTTTTTATGCATCTGAGGTAATCTTAAAAAGTTACAATTTAAGGGATACTTATTGGCTAGTATATAAACTGGAAATACCTGAGGTCGTTGCACAAATGTTGGCAAAAAATGGGCAAACGTTGACTTATCTATTAAAATATTTTGGTTGAATTCGGTTAAGCCAGTGCAGTTCTGATAACGAGTATGCCTAATAAATTATAAATGACAAAATAAATTTCTTTACATTGTTGGATTTGGTATTTTCCTATAAAAGACCTTAATATTTACGTCTGATAGTTAATATGAATACCAATCCTTGGATTTTATACCTTTGTGGAGTCCTCAACCGCCCCTAAAAAGTTACATCTGGTACAAAATTATCATTGTCGTGTTCTCCATACAAACTAACTCACGCTAGCGAAGTTTCTACTTACGGTTACTATATATAGACCTTCCGACGAACAACTGTCGCCCCGGGCAACTCCAACTGGCCCGGACACGAAGATCTTCCTTTGCGGTGGTTGAGCATATCGACCTACGTTCCCACCTTTCATTCCTCGCCGAAACTATCCACCTTGTTGTGCCTTTCCACATTCTCCACGTAACGCCTTTTTTTTATTATCAGGCGGTCGTCAACGACGATGTTCACGTAATGGACGGCTTCTGTCCCTACAACACGTCCTGTTCCATGAAGAACCTGTCGTGTCGGTATCTCGCGCATCTCAAGAACCAGTCCATCATCAAGGAGTACTACGCGGACCTGGACTCGGCCATAAACGCCGTGAGACAAGGCGAGGCGTGGGGGGCGATATACTTCAATGAAAACTACACGGACTCGCTCGTAGCAAGACTGGCTTTAGGTAAGCTCTCTTATTTGTTGTAGGTTGAATTCCCGCCTCGAATCTAAGTGTATTATCTATATTAAATTAAATTAAATTACATTAAATTAAATCCAATCCAATCCAATCCAATCCAATCCAATCCAATCCAATCCAATCCAATCCAATCCAATCCAATCCAATCCAATCCCATCCAATCCAATCCAATCCAATCCAATCCAATACAATCCAATCAAATTTAAAAAAATAGAAAAAAAAATTATTTAAAAAGATAAAAAAAGGTCTCTGACGCTAATGTTAGGGGGATAGAAAAAAAAATCCAATCCAATCCAATCAAATCAAATCAAATCAAATCAAATCAAATCAAATCAAATCAAATCAAATCAAATTAGATTAAAAATTAATTTATTTCTGAAACTTAGATCTATCATTACAACAATTACAGCTGGAGAATTCCTTTTAAGTGAACTTTACTTGTGTTAGGAATCTCCGTTTTTCTTATATATACAAGTCGATCTGTCTATTGTATATATTCGTTACAGAAAGGTGTTAAAATTATGTCTATATTTCTAATGCCGGAGCCAGACTTAGATTCATTTGAATGATCAGTGCAATGATCATGTGCGGCCGTGGACTTTGTGTAGTTGCGCAAAGTTTTGTAGTACTTTGTAGTCTTCAAGGACAAAAGTGTACAAACACCTTGAGCTATGTCTGGCTCCGGCATTACCATGTTTATGACAGATTATAATATTAAAAGCCCTTTCATTCTAGGAATACATTTAATTATTTTGAAATTAAGTTACATTTTTTAAATATAATTAAATGAAATTAAATAAAATGTTAACCTGTATTCTTGGAATGAATAAATGTCTATAAGAATGAATAATCTTTGCACGCCATTTAATGGAAATGTAGTAAAAAAGGGAATTTCTTGTGTCATCTTTGTACTTACGTGTCACGTGTATTAAACTAATAAATAAATGAAAATGCCATTTTGATGTGATTTTCACGCATCGCCGCACGAGGATGTGGTTATCTGACGCTAAAAAATTAATATTGTTTTATAGCTACCATTTTTGAGGCAAGTTAGTTCAGTTGTTACAAGGTATGACATTAATTTTAAAAAGTTAGTTTGGTGCTATTTGGATACATTTACCAAAAATGCATAATTTTTTTCTCGAAGTTGTTGTATGCACTCTACTGAATATTATTTAGTCAGGGGAGGCTGACTTATTTTTTTTTTGTAAAATTTTGGAGTTATGAATGCTACAATAGGGCATTTGGAAACATTTTATTTTATTTATATATTTGCATATATATGCTTTGTTAGGAACAGTTACCAAAGTGCTTATTATTACCGTTACTTATTAAGACGAGTAGCGATTTTCTTTTCCGAAAATAGGTTCTTTTACGATTCTTTTGTTATTTAGAATATGGGCATTTAATAAATTGGTCGTTATTTAATTTCTTCACAAGAAGACTGTGCATGAATATTAAGGGCTTTAGCCTTAAAATTAAAAAAAAAAACTTAATTTTTTTTTTTTAATAAGGTAAGATATTTTATAAATAAAAAGTACCGTCTTATTGAGAACCTTCTCCTTTTATGAAGTCGTTTAAAAATTAGACAAAATTTTAACTCCCCAATACGTGTATCTAAAATGAAAAGTGCCAACCAACCATCCACGCAAACGAACTAGATATTCAATGACACTCAATATGTTATTGTTTGCTTTAATTTGTGTCATTTCGGTTGTGTTTATTTTGCATTTCCCACACACAAAGGTACAGCGAAAACGCTCGGTTGTGCGTGTGTTTTAATATTTTCACTAATTAAAAAGGGTGCCCTGCAAAAACATGCGATAGTGTGACTTAACTAGTTTGTTTCGACCGAAATATTAACTCTATAATCCACTTTGTGCCACCGTAGTCCGAAAAATAGAAAGGATGGTTTGAAATTTGTAAAATACAACGAAGAAAGCAAAAATATTTATTCAAATTATATATGTCAACAATATTGTCGACATATTGTAAAAATTTCTGACATATTGTGATATTTCTTGTTGACATTTAATGAAGAATTTAATTGAATTTGGTACTTGACATTTTTTATGTAATTGTAATTTCTTGACATTGTTATGGTATAATTGTATCTGGAATAAATTCCCTATAAATATTAATTCTTAATTTATTAATTGTTAATTTGTAAAATCCCTTTAAATTTAATAAAATACTAGCGGACCCGGTAGACGCTCTCCTGCCCGAACGTTGGCTTATTTTTAATATCAAATTATAGCGCCATCTATCGGTCAGTTACGCCATCAAGCGCCCGCCGCCGGCCCGCTATGCCTTCTTATTTTAAATCTCTCATATCTTCTAAGATATTCATTTTAATGATATGCTGTAAACGATAATTTTGATGTGCATGTAGTGCAGGTTCTGGATTTGTTGCGCCAGATATCATTACAAAAATTGCAATAGGCACAATGTACATCCACTGTAAAAAAAAATTAAAAGAAATGTATAAGGATATGGTTATTCTAGACAAGCACATTCCACTATAGACAACATCTACACTTAATATCAGGTGTGGTTGCAGTCAAGCACATGCCTATTTCACATAAAAAAAAAACCAGAAGGAATGAGGTAATATAACTTTTCAAATGACAATGCAATTAAAATATTGCATGGTCACATAAAATGTCAACAATGTCATTATTTTTTGGCTAACTAAAAAACATGATCAGCTAATTTGGGAATTAATCTTGAAGCCATAGATACAAAGATTGATTTTCTTTTTCTTATCATCCAATAATCCAGTAATCCAAGTCATCTGTGTGAATTTTTAAAACTATTAACTTGTAAAGCATGTAGCTTTTAGGATACTTGCAAAAATTTTAATTTGACCTGATTTATGCCATTTTTCTAATTTTTCACTAGAAAGAACTTTGTATACATCTTCCTGAAAAAACATTTAATTCCAAAAAACCTCATAGGAACTAAAACTAAACAAGTTGTATTTAAGGTTAAGTTATCATTTTCTCAATGTATAAGTTGTTTTAAGTTGTTGCAGAGACAAAACTAATTATTACATTAACATTACTGAAACTTACATATTTTGCTAAAAATGATCTATTGTCTTTTAGTTCACCCTTTTCTCTTGCCTCCCTCTCACGATCCAATTTTTGTATATAAGATGCTGTGTCTGGTCTGTAAATATGTACAAGGTTTTAAATAGTTTTACAGAACACAATTTTAAAATATTAAAACATTTGACACACAAAAACACAATGCAATTTTCTTCTTCTTAGAGTTACCCCAATCTAGCACCAGGGTCAGCTAAAATTGGATAGGATGTGGCTGTGGGGAGAATTAAGATGACAGACTGGTGTGTGACATCTCCTGAGCTCCTCCACAATCTCACAACTACTATCACTCAGTGACATTAATAGGGACCCACTATTTTAGCTGCCTTCCAAACATGTTGGAGGTCGGATTTTCGAAAAACTAGGGTTAGAATGGTTACCCATGCGTTGCTAGTTTGTGGTATAACTGCTTAACCTAGTGATCACCTCAAATGCCAGCTACTGATTAAGCTAATACCTCCTCAATAAAAACATTAAAATAAATATTCATATGAGTATACATCTAATCGCTCATTCAAACATGTTTATGTATGGACAAACTTACTTTAAAAATAACAGCATTAAATTTAAAAATAATATAATTATAAGGTACTTTGTATGTTCTAGATAATCTCTGGTTCAACTGAGCCAAATATGAAAATTCTTTTATTAGCATAAAGGCAATTTGTAATTAAAGTTAATTAGAATATAACTTACACAGGAGCTTGTTCTATATGACGAATAAAGATTTTTTAAAACGATTATAATAACTTATCTCATTTCGTCAACTAATAATATAATCGAAATCAATCATTCCTACGTCATTGTCGGTATTCCTTTACCCCTAATTCTGGCGCCGAAATTGAGGAATTCATAGCTGTGTGATGGCGGCTGGGCTCGAGTGGAGGTTGTTTTGGATAAATTAGCGGTAATTCTGTATGAGATTAGCGCTTGCGATAATTTTATTTGTCTTTTAAAATAATTAAAATTCAACAAAATTCAAGTGTCCGCTTATCACATATAAACGGACACTTGAATCTTCTTCTATCTAATATTGCCACGTCTATTTTTCTTCTGTTTATTATTTAATTCATTGTGTATTAATAAATACAAATTAGAATTGAAAAGATGCTTTATCCATTATAACTCTTAAGTCGTGAAATGTTTGAAAGACTACTGATTCGAAAGAGTTGAAGTATCGGGAAGAACCAGCAAGAAGCTCGTTGGCTACTTGTATATGAATATATAAATTCTTATCCATACTTCTAATATATAAAACTGAAGAGTTTGTTTGTTTGTCTGCTTGAAAGCGCTAATCTCAGGAACTACTGGTCGGATTTGAAAAATTCTTTTAGTGTTTGATAGCCCATTTATAGAGGAAGGCCATAGGCTATATATCATAACGTTAAAATTGAATCTACTTTTTTTTTCACCTAATTTTAAGCGGACGAAGTTGCGGACACCAACTAGTAGAATAAATAAAATTGGCAATAAAATCTCTATTATATAATACGGCTAAAGAAAAAGGACCGCATCGAAGCGTGCACTTCAATAAAACAGCAATCCAAGAAAACTACTCTAGCAGTAATTACACAATTTCTTTTATAATAAACTATAAACAACTTTTAATACAGGGTAAACAACAAATTCGTGCTGTATAACTTTAAGAAAAGATATAATTTTCATTTAGAACTTTATCTCCGTCGCATAAGGTCGTATCTTGCGATGCCAAAGGTATCTTCGGATCGGGAGCACTTGTATAGAACACTATTTTTATGATCGCAGTCATTAGAGATTTTTAATTTAGTCGTATGATTGCAGTGATCAGTTTATAACTTACGCTATTATCAACGTTAGGGGATAATTCTGTTGGATCCTCGCTAATTACCTTCTGTTTTAGTGCTTCAGTAATAAGCAATGAACGTACACATCGCGTATGGATTAATATACTGAAAATTATCATTAATTCTTGATGCGTTGGTATAACACTTCTATAGTTGTACATATACATACAACATTTTTTTTTTCTTTATGTCACAAGGGGGCAGACGAGCAGGCAGCAGGCACCGAAGTGCCTACCGGCGCTCATAGACATCTGCATGACCAAGAGGCAAGCAGATGCGTTGCCCGCCTTTAATAACGAGTTTAGGCCACCGGGAAGTCTCACAAACCGAACGAAGCATTTAATTGACTACATAATGGCTTAACAGCTGAGGTTTTCCTTTGCTGCTGATATCTAACCTATTTATGTTTAATAGGATCTTCTTTATTAAAAGCTCCTTGTAATATTAAAATCCGAATCAAAATAAAATATGTTCTACTAGTTGTTACGTGACGTGTTACGTGACGTGATGATATATAGTCTATAGCCTTCCTCAATAAATGGGGTATGTAACACTGAAAGAAATGTTTAAATCGGACAAGTAAGTCCGGAGATTAGCGCGTTCAAGCAAACAAACAAACTCTTTAGTCTTATATATTAGTATAGATAGATAGAAAGAATAAGAAGATTCAAAAGTATGTTTCTTCCAACTACGCAGTAATCTTGCCAATATTCACTAGTCGGTCACGTAGGACGTATTCTCTGGTCAGAATTCAAGAGGGCAGAAATGTTGCATGAAATTTCATTATTACACTGTTTTTGATTAATGCACTGTTTCTTATTTTGATAAAAAATTAGCACAGATGTTTAATATCACACAAAAATTTTATATAAAATGTATGCATTGGATCAAATAAATACTGGCTGAAATTGAAATGGACTGAATAAATTCGCAAAAAAAAAAACAAATAGCGCGCATTCTATACCATTCTATAGGTTTGATACATACTACATGTTAAGCAATTAGCAAGAAAAGTTTAAAATATGGAAATAGACAGCGATGAACTTGAAATCAAAGTACATGACGCACCTTGCTGAAGTGTGTAGTTAACGCACTCGTGTTAATTTAGTGCAAAAAAACAAGCACTTACGCATTAATGACTCACTTTGCGCTCGGTGCAATAATGTACTATAAATCAAAAGTAAATAAAATCTAACACTGTGTCAGAATAGTTCGTATTTAGGAAGTCAATTCTAATTCTAAGCTTTAGAAATACTACTAGATTTATTTAAATTGATTCAGCCGAAAATCGAACGCTGTACCTTAATTCAAGGCGGAATATCACATCTCTAATCCAGGAAAATCGCCAAAACTTATAGTCGTATTATAACAGCTACAGCTTCGTTTATTTAGCTTTAATTTCCAAGATTTTTGCTTTACAGCTCATTTATAACTATTTACAGCGTCTTTATGATTCTGCTACTCGAAGCACACTCCCAATTTGTCTTCTTTATGCACCATTAAGAGTTTAACGCTTCATTAATACCAACTTGTTAAAGGTAAAAAGTTAAATTAATCATTTTATTATACTTTTAATTTCGATTCAATAATTTTCATTTTCGGCAACGGGCTCATTATAAACTAGTTTCTGCCCGCAACTTTGTCCCTAATATGATAAACATCTAGTGTTATACATACAGTACTAAGTATGTCTGTGAGGAGGTCATGGCCTAATCAGTGGTCGGCATTTGAGTCGATCGCTAAGTTAAGTTGCTCTGGGCGCGACCGGGTGAAACAGATGGTCTTTGGGGATGTTGGTCTTCCATGGAACTGTAAGTTCTACAAGTACTACTCGCTTTAGTGTCTTTGAATAAAGTACCAATAGTACCAGTTTAAATTAGAAACAGATTCCGGATCGAATGACACCTTACCCATATTTTTAGGAGAAAACAAATAGTTCCACCTAAAAAGCACTTGTTGACTAGGCTAAACCCTGTAAAAAAATCACAGTTTGAAATCTTTCAATGAATTTAACTTCTTTAGTGAGCAGGGTCTCTCAGTCTGTCAGATTATTTATTCATAAAAAATAACTAAAAAAGGCAATGATTTTTTTATTTATAGAATCTGAAAAAATCTCATAAAGTGCTTCTTGCTTTATTTGATCAATGATGTCAGATTGATTGGATGATTACGGACAGAAGTTCTTTCCACAGGGAAATTAGCTAATAGCAGACTAGCCCAAATTCGGGTTAGACAACGTCTCTAGGGCTCGGTAGTATTACATATAATGCAGATAGTGTAGATAATGTTTATGGATGCGGGGAAATGATTGTAGGAAAATTATGTACATATTTATTATTTGATAAAATGTTATTGATTGATGGTTTGTCATAATTTAAAATCAAAACATAATAATGTTATAAACAGAAATCGTAAAAGACTGTTGCTGTGTAAACAATTTAAATGCATTCACAATAATGGTTGAAAACAACTTTCCAATTAAAAGCCTTCAATAGGTATGCGGTTTTCCCCCGTTATTGTCACAAGTTGTTTTCAAAAACCCCCTCCCCTTGATCACATAACATTTTTTTCTGATTTGTGCATGTATTATAAACTAGCTGTATCCCACGACTTCGTCCTCTTGTGCCACTCTTTATCACTTAGAGCTTTTTAAATAGTTTTGGATAAGGATTAATATTATGTTTATAAAAAAACCTTCACAAAAATTGCACTATTTTAGTTCAAATTTGATTAAAAGCTAATCAGATTTGTTCTAAAAAGGTTATACTGAGCAAACATTAAAAGATAGACATTTGAGATAGATATGACAATGAGATAGATAGTTTAGTGGTGCTGCGCCCCTATTGGTCTTACCGTGATGATATAATTTATAGCCTTTCTCGATAAGTGACCTATCTAATACTGAAAGAATTTTTCAAATCGGATCTGTACTTCCTGAGATTAGCGCGTTCAAATAAACAAACAAACAAACTAGCCAGCTTAATATATTAGTATAGATTCTTTATTTCGGTTTCATTGTAAAATTTTGTAGTAACTGATAGAATCAGGCGTTACTTTGCAGAGATCCATCACATGCATGAAAAACTAAACTACTTTACCTAAATCCGCGAATGAATACGAGGCATCATCAGGGGTACCGACAGTTTTTACTTCGCGTATTAATATATGCATTACCTGCTTGGATAAACAGTAGTATCTTTTGTATTAATCAGCGCAAATAATATCGTTATCTTCTTTCAGGGTAACCATTTATCTTTCAGCAGTATCCCAATGTCGTTGATGCGAACATTTACAATGATGCTTGGCGAAGTGGACTTCCTCGGCAGCTATGTGCAGCCCTTCTACAAAGCCGACTCAGAGATTCAGCTACCGTTCCCAATGCCAACGTTTATTATTTTGGCCCTGTTCATGGTGTTCATGCCGGTGCTTTTAATGAATTTGCTCATCGGTTTGGCGGTTGGTGACATCGAAAGTGTTAGACGAAATGCTCAGTTGAAACGCCTAGCTATGCAAGCAAGTAACTTGTTTCTACTTTATAGTTATAATCTGCACGAAAGAGGAAGTTAATACAAATAAACTGTGATAGAATGCTAAGTTACGTTTCCTGATATATTAAATGTGCCAGGGCAAATCTTACAGAAAGCTTAAGTTGCATTAATTTAACTTTAAACAATCAAAATCATTTAACTTCAAAAATCAATTACACCATAGGAATAGTTCTACATTTTATCTGACGTACATATATTTGTATATAATACCTTCTTATACTATAAAAGGCACTGCATGAAAGTGTGTCTTGAATTTTTTGTGTCCAGACGTTTTCGTGAAATCGCACGAAAACGTCTGGACACACAGATTGTAATAAACCATGATAACTATTGAATATTGTAGTGAGGTAAGACAAAGCATACTTTTTTTAGTGTTACAAAACAGTTGAAGACTCTCATCAATATAATTAATCGTTAATTTTCCTAATAAGAAAAGTTTAATTTGTATGTTTTGATATGTGCTAATTTTAATATTTGTTCATAGGTGGTGCTTCACACAGAGCTGGAACGAAAATTGCCTACCTTCTTATTGGAGAAAGTTGATAAAAATGAACTGATTGAATATCCTAACAATAAGAAATGCAAACTTGGATTTCTCGATCTCATTTTGCGGAAATGGTTCTGTAACCCCTTCACTGATGATGGTACGGATTAGAAAACCTATTTATTTTATCGTATAATAACTGATGCCCGTAATTTCTGCGACTGGGTTAAATAAATTCGTATTTTCTTTTATTCTGACAATAAGACTGACCTAGGGCTAAAGCTAGGGCAGACTATAGAACTTGATAAGTGCTCAACATATTATAATTAGCAATTTACATTTTTGGGAAGGCTCTTAAGATTTTTTTTTATAAAACAAGGTGCAAACGGGCTGGCAGTTCACCTTAGTGACTACCGATGCCCATCGACAACTGCAACACCAGAGGGCTCACGGATGCGTTGCCGGCCTTTGAGAAATGAGTATGCTCTTTTCTTGAAAGTCCGTAAGTCGTATCCGTTCGGAAATTTCGAAGCTGGCAACTGATTCCACAGAGATACAGGCTTACCTAGTTATGGGGCCAGGGTACTATTGAATTCTGTAACATGAGTTTATAATAAGATGACCGATTGCCATCTGACGTCATCCTCGAAACCCCCACGATCTCTACAACCTTACGACTAATATCACAAAGGACACTGCAACTCATCTGGTTGTCAGTTTAAACCACCTACACACCTAGGCGCGGTGCCATCTGATAGATTTTATTTTATTCTTCATTTTCTGTTAATTTTGGGGCTGGAAACCCTAGCGGCCTAGGGCGCTGAATCTACAAATACGCTACTGGACATACCCCCTTATATAATCCCCTTACTCTCATAAGATTATAAATACGTAGTGATCTAATAAAATATATGAAACGAAATAAATGTACGCTCGTAAAAATGTAAATTTTTACAAATCGTTGTTTATTTTATAACACACAAAAATTTAGTTTCACTGAAAATCACTGATAAAGGCGTTAGCGTATCCATTTTTATGTCAAAATTTTCACACTGACCATTTCGGGCTCTCGTTAACAGCTTAATATCGTGGCACAATAAATTTTAAGCCTTTATTTAACATGTTTGTTTAAGCTTCGACTTAATTTAAAACCTTCATTTCAAAATGGCCACTGTCCAAAGATAGAGGATTAATGCTTTTTTAGGGTAATTTTTCAACATTTTTTAAATGCACGAACGTAATATGAAAGCATTTTTTAGGATAAACAATTTTCTCGATATATATTTCATTTGCAAGACCAAATTTTAAATTACTTTGAAAATTTTGACATAAAATCTTCCGTACCGTACAGTCTTTCGAGTTGATACTAGCTGATGTTAATATGCCGAACGCAAACATTTGAGGCGATATTACACTTGATAAATGCTGTAATTTTCTTACTTATCATGAAAAGGATCTTATAAGAAAATAAATTATAAAACGCTAAGTTGATTATCCCATATCGTTTTCTTAGATTTTCCAATATTCTTACTACCTAAAGACGGCGTTAGTTATTGTATAAAGAAATTTGAAAAGCAAAATCGTTTCACGTACAAACCTCTGCATTCGTAGTTTAAGAATTTTGGACAACAATTTTCTCCTAAACCAATGAAGATAAAATAAACTTTCCATTTCCATTCCATTCCATTCATTCCATTCCATTCCATAGGAGGAATCATAGTTCAGTTAGTGAGTCATTTTTCTCTTTTTATTGTGTGTTAGCGGCTCGACTCGGCATAGCGCGGACAGTTTACAGTATCGAAGTGGTTTTACTGATCCCTAACGTTTTTGATAATTATCGCCTATATTCATCATCATCAAGAGTTTTCGAATCATTCCTGTAGTTTCAGAGGATATTCAATCCAAATAAATAATCAAATCATTCCTCTTTATAAGCGTGAGCGCGGCGAGTCAACTATCAACAACTGATAGAATCAAGCGTTACTTTGCGGAAATCCATGACATGCATGAAATACTACTTTGCTTAAATCCGCGAATGAGTACGAGGGAAAATCGGTGCTTTGTTGGCGGATTCGGTGGTGTAGCTTTCGGGTTGCAGCATTGCATCGATTTTCCCTCGTATTCATTCGCGGATTTAATCAAAGTTGTTTAGTATTTTATGCATACTATCTCAACAACCAACTAACGTTTTTCAGTAAAATTTACCACAAAACTGTTGGTTTTGTGGTAAATTTTACTAAAAACATTTATTTCAGCGATACAGTTTTGAATGTTGAAAAAATCGCACGCTATCTAGTTTAAGTTAAATGAAAGTGTGGAATTTTATCACACAATTTTCAGGACGCTTCGTTAGGCGAGCCTTCTTCGACGCGAAGGCGTAATAATGCCATGCATATTTGTAGCTACAATGACTTTCAAGATTAAGGTTGTCAAAGTATGATAGGGTTTCCTTCACGAGGAAATATTAAAAAAGAGGGCATTACTTTATAGGTATCACTCATACTCCCGTTTCCCTCTCTACTAAGTTAAAATTAAAAACATGTGTCAGGAGTGGGTGCGACAATGCTCCAGCGACGTCTGGTTTTGAACCGGGTACCTTGCGGATTTCAGTCCAACAGTTAAACTGTGGGTAGATTGTGAATTTATGTTACAATAAAATACAGATCGAGCGTGGTTAGCGTAGGTCATTTACGATCCGTAAGCCGTAGTGAGCAGACGTGCTATTTGAGCTGTATACCTACTTACTGTTGTATCGTGTGTGTCCAGAATCAGTGGACAGTACACTTTCTACTTTCCACTTTTTTGGTATTGAGGCTTTATTTACTTATTATTATTTTGCATAATAGTGGAGAAATGAACAGAAAGCTTACCAATTGCGACTGTCTTCTATAGAACACCACCGAAAGGCTTGCTAGTCTTTAAAAACCAGTTAAATCTTTAATGGACCACATGAGAGTAATCCATGTTATTCTCAAACGCCTATAAACTCAGAATTTGCTTAAAATAAGACTGGATGCATGGTTTTTGTTACCTTAGTTATATTAAAAAAAACAGTTTCAGCTTTTAAAAATACTATGATATTTTATCGCTGATGTAAAAGGCGTATGGACGGCAATTTCCGGTGTCGCAAAATATGGCGGGTATGCTATTAAAATCTCATTGTAAGCCAACCCGCTCGCTAAGCATTCTGAAAACTGGCACGACTCTTCCATTTTATATAAAAAATTCTACATATAATAATTGTTCCCTTATTACCTTGACGCTATTATCACGTAATTTTGTAAGGTATGAGTTTAATTGTTGACAATCGTGCGGGTAGATACCGGCATAGTGTATAGATGTATCAGAGTGCGCAAATATCTTAAAAGAATAAAATAAAAATACATGTTATTATATTGTATACAAAATATGTAATTAGTAAAATATTTTCATTCTCTGTAGTATTCAATGAAACTAAGTAAATATTATTAAATATTTATTATAATTATAACTAGCTCAATCAGTGTATGTACACTTGTCGTAATCACACTGATCACAATTTACTCAGATAGTTGTTACCATGTCAACGGTCGTAACACGACTGATCCGTTTATCGGCTTCTCTCTGTATTTGTACTCTTATGAAAAACTACCTTCATTTATTTATACACTACATCCTCCAATACCTAAAAATCACAACAAAGACAAGAAAGAAATTGGTCAATGGTTGAATAAGAATAAGCAAAAAATAATGATGACCGTTGATAAATTAAGATAGAGAGATGTAGTGAGGGCGAATGAATAGGACAAGACAAAAATAAGTCATTCCTCCTTTGTAGATTTTTGGTTAAGTAATGAAGGGAGGCAGCAGTGGAAATTTACAGGATCAAATGGATAAAACGTAATAGTAGCGGTAATGTGATGTAGCGTGAAAAATTAAATTTTGCGCAGTTCTCGAGTATGCCTGGCAAAACTACAAATTAAAAGAGCAGAAGAATTTAAACAGACATTTTGCAGGCGGTTTCGTATTGTTAACTTAAGGCAGTATCCGAAGCGGCTTTTAAGAAGATTAAAATCTGCATAACTGATGTCTTTGTTGGTAAGAGACACCAAACCGAGTAACGCGGTCGAGATTCGCCGCTGAGTCAAGATGAAATTTGTTCTTGTCATTTGTCATTGAATATTTTACAAAATTTTCCTAAGTGACTTTTTTCTATTTTCCTTTTTTACTTTATAAATAATCCTAGCGAAACGTATGAAGTCAAATGAAATGAGATTTAACAGTACATGAAGTTATTTTTTAAATTTTGTTTAAGTCCCCACTATTGTTATTTGTATATACAGATCTACAAGTTATATGTATATATGTATAAGAATAAAAATACCCATTAAAGTGATATATATACAATATACCATATCTAATTCAAAGAATAGAGGTATCTAAACATAAATCAGATAATATGCTGGATTATTTCTTTTTTTAGGAAGAAGAAGAAATCCCCGTTCGAAGACGAAGAAATCCGTTATCCCAGTCTAATCCCTGGTATTATTGCAGAGAATGTGGCTGTGTGTGTCTGTGTAATGTCTGACGTCATCTCCGAAATCCCCACGATCTCTACAATCTAACGAATAGTATAACTCATCAGTGGGTCCCGATTAATGTTACATTAATCAAGACCAACTGTTTTCCGTACCTTCTGAAACACGAAGCAGATCGAATATTTGAAAAAATAGTTAGAATTGAAAAAATAGTGTTAGAAAACCCACCTACCACCCGGTCGGGCAAGAACTGCTTAACCTAGCGATCGACTCAATTGCAGACCACTGATTAAGCCTCGACCTGCTGCAGGATTCATGATTATGTGATAAAATGAATACATTTTTATACTTGCAACCATAGCAGAGGACGAAATATTGAGCAATAGCAGTCATGAATGAGACTCAGTGGTTAAGGTGTTTTTCCACAGTATTAATCTATTTCAGTATAAAAATGTACAGAACTAAAAGAAACAGTAAATATGCGGCGCCCCTCAAAAGACTGTATACAAATATTAACGAAGTCTTGTATCATCAGCTGGTGTGTGACGCAAAACCGAAGAAAATTTCGCAATACTTTCTTTCTGTGGACGCATTGAAATGTAACTACTG
Source organism: Charaxes varanes (assembly GCA_024363005.1). Taxonomy (NCBI): domain Eukaryota; kingdom Metazoa; phylum Arthropoda; class Insecta; order Lepidoptera; family Nymphalidae; genus Charaxes; species Charaxes varanes. Next base: position 7,538,993 of record JANCMC010050420.1, on the reverse strand, counting down.
TAATCTCCCCTATAACACGGTGCTCTTATAACGCATTAATATTATAATATTTAATATTATAATATACTAACTGTGCCCGCGACTTCCTGCGCGTAAAATTATGTATTAAAAATATATTAAATTTTAGTGGGATAATAGCCTTTCTAGGCTATAATATATTATACATTTATAGGGCTATAAATGACCTATCTAACAATGAAAGAATTTTTCAAATAGGACCAGTAGTTCCTGAGATAAACGCGTGATATAATATTATATTCTGCCCAATCGGGGTCGTACAAGCGCGTTGTAGAGAATATTCCTACAACGCGTTTTTCTATAATGTGGACTAAACCTAGCGTGTTATAGTAGGAATTAAAGTAATTTTGACAATTTATAGGAAGTATCAGTTTTGAGAATATGGGACAGGTTCCACTATTAAAAAAAATAAGTGACAATTTGTTTTTTTTTTTAATAAGTAAAACAAATTTGCTCAGCGTAGTTATAAAATCAACTGATTTCATCAAACAATTAATTTATTACATGGAATGGCATTTACGAATAAAAGAAAACCGAAATGAATTGCAAACACAATAGGTCATTTATCAATACACACAAATCAACGAATGTAACCGTAATGAGGAAATTATTGGCACTGAATAAGAATGGGGCACATAAGTACAAAAGATTATATAGGTACAAAAGGGTCATAATTGTGTACACTTATGAATGTAATTCACAAAGAAAGTAATCAAAATCGAATAAGAATGAGCACGAAACAACGAATGTCATTGATTAATAGCCCGTAATAAGTACACTCGTTGAATGACATTCATGAATGGAGATTGTAGTAGTAAATCATAGTCTGTTTTTACATTGCACGATACGATCGACATCGGTACAAACAATAATAAGCTCAAATAGGTCATCGACCCGGTAATCATGTAACCCGGTTTCTGGCTAGTCGTTTGCATGTCGTCGAAAACGTATTTTTGTTTATATAGTGTTATAGGCGTTTGAGTAAACGCTTTTGGTGTAAGTGACGTTATTTGCAATGACCTGCGAATCGTAACGGAACCGAAGTGACCGACGGATATCGTCGTCTCTTTCTAACAAGACGTGCCTATCTCGCTCGCTATGTTACGTACTAGTGCCAGCCAGGATCAGTCTGTACGACGGCGTCCACGATCGAAGACGCCGCCATACCGTTCCTGTATCATCTGTCCGTAACACATATATTCCTGGAAGTTTGAATCACACCAATAAACGTCTAAATACGCAACCGAAGGTAGATTGGCTCCAAAACGCAACACAGCGTCAAGACAGTCGCATAATCGGGATCTTCCACAAATAAAATCGCTAGTCTGCAGCGTGGAGAACGCATTTAAAGCTAACCTAATATGTTAATGGACACAAAGCATGTACCGGTTCTCGGTGTATGAATTCCAGGAGCAATTAACAGTAAAGGCATCTCGTACAACACCTCCACAACACAACACTCCAGCTGTAACGCCACTTCATAAACACATACTCCATTCAATTAAAGGCGCACACTAAAACAAAGTAAAACTCAACATTGCTTTTTAAATTTAGCTGTTATAAACACTTTTAACGTGAATTTTAGCACATATTTAGTTTTATGAATAGTCTATTTTAATAACTCATATTTGTCTGTTTTTTTTTCTCTCACTTGTATTTAGCTTTGAGAAATACTTTTGGGCATAACTGGCTTTATCCCTTACTTCCTCCTACATAAGTAAATATTTTTAAAGAGTAGTCGTTTGTAGTAAAAGCTGATATTTTTTTTTTATCGTAGTATTTTAATCTTCCTCAAGATATTAAGTATCTTATAAACTTCGCAAACTCTTTTACATTCAAGTTAAAAGTTTATTAAAATTATAGATTTGGCATGTGGATCTAAAAAGACAGCGTTTTAAAACTCAAAAACGTTTTAATTTTATTTATATGTTGAATTCTATTTAAATTCTCTTGGATTGAAAATTTTCAGTTAGTTTTCAACGCTATATTCATGCAGTAGCGTTCGCTTTGATTGAAGGTTATTGCTATGCAGTTAAAATTATATGTAGCATTTGACTGCAGTTTTTTTCCGCAATAGAGGTGAAATCACGCAATCTTTTAGTAAATCCGTATGCGTATTCTGAGGATAAAATTATATTAATTAGAAATTTCATTTCTAGCACGAGTACTATGTATAGATATATTTTTATTCTAAGAAAAGCAAAAGTAATTGGAATCTAATCATAGAAATTAACTGAACCAGGATGAAGTAATTGAATTAATACGAGTCCCAAGTAAATGGAAAGTACATCCGCCTACAGATTATCTCTAAGTATTATCTGCACGAGCTATTAGGTAAAAGACCAGAGCAGTCGGTGCGATTATGAAAATTACGTCGGAAGAGCAAAGAGGAACTTCTCTGTGTTCATTTAAGGTTCCCTATTTGTTTCACCTTTGATTATTAAAACCCACAATTTGATCTGTGAAGTGTTTGTCGAATTGTAATCTTTCTTTGTCAATTAGTTAAAAGGCTTATTTTTGCTTGTTATGCATTACGTTTATTTTATCAATAACCCTTAGCAAACTTTAAGGTGTCATCTTCTAGAAAATTTACCCAACATACTTTTCTAATTTAAGCCAGTAAACTGCGAATCGCACATTTTCCTATTCGAACGGTCTAATCGCTATTAAAGGACGTCAAGTTTCCAGTCTTTGTCTTTATTAAAGTATAAATACTGCAAAATCGTTCCATATTTCAAATAATTGGATTTTACGCTCGTCATATTAAGCAATCTTTAATTGGATTATAACGTTAATTTTGTTAGTGTTGTCTGAGAGTAACAACGAAATGAAGAATTTATATGACCCAGAATTTTAACCGCCATTGGATGCCATGTCTAGATTGTATTAAAACTAAGATACAATTTCTGTAAGATCGTTCTATATTTCAAGTAATTGGATTATACACTCGTCATAATAAGCAATACTTCATTTGATTATAACGTTAATTTCGTTAATGTCTTCTAAGAGGATCAATGTAATAAAGAATTTATGAAGATCCAGAGTTTTAATCGCCATTGGATGCCATGTCTAAATTATATTAAAACTACGTTACAATTTCCGTAAGATCGTTCTATATTTCAAATAATTGGATTATACGCTCCCTTAATTGGATTATTGGCCTGAATCAACGCAGCAAAGTTATTTTGGTTAATTTAAGATCGTGTAGGAGTTGAGAAGTTAACACAATGTGATTTGGCTAAAGTTGAGATTAATCTTATGCAAATATATGAAAACTTCAGATATATCAACAGTACAAAATTTGTGAACGCGCAAGCGAGCTTGGAATCTATTAGGAGTTCACAATTTTTTTCCCTTGATATATCTCAGTTAAGTTCTATAGAAAATATTTATGAGTGAAAACTTTTTTTATTATTTTTATATATGATTTATTTATTTAATATGAAGGTAGCGATTTATGTCAGGGAGCAATTGGGCAAGCGTGCCACTTAATTATAAGTGACTACCGATGCTTATGGACAACTTTTAATCCGTTTTTGGGGTAACGTAGTGCTACAAGGAACCCTTATAGTTCCGCTCCGTCCGTATGAACAAAAACTTATGAAATTTGATACAGTTATATACTGCATATGGATTTTATATTTGGCATCACAAAATAATAGTAATTTTACACTTAATTTAATTAGAGGTAGCGCCACGCTTGTAGCCGAATTGGGCCGGCGCGTCCTGGTACCAGCACCTCTTTCTCATATCAGATCGGCGTGAAGTGGCGGCAATGCTGTCACGTCAAGATGGTATTATTGTCGCGTTCGGTTTGTGAGACTTTCCGGTGGCCTAAACTCATCATTAAAGACCGGCAACGCATCTGCTAGCCTTCTGGTCGTGCAGATGTCCATGGGCGTCGGTAGGCACTTAGGTGCCTGCTGCCTGATATGTGGCAAGAAGCTGTTATGTTTACCGTAAATGTATTGGCATCACAAAAAAGTCCATAAAATTGCACATACATACACACACATGCACGCACGCACGCACGCACACACGCACGCAAGCACGCACGCAAGCACGCACGCAAGCAAGCACGCAAGCACGCACGCACGCACGCACACACACACACACACACACACTTGCGAGCCCATATACCAATATAAAGCTCTACTTAATGAATCGTAATATCTGTAACTTATGGCAGCTCTTAAATAATAAGTAACTAACAATTAATTATAGATAAAGAAAATCTGTTTTGGCTTAAATTAAGGTAGTGTTTATTAGTTTGTTTCTTTTTTATAAAATGAGCTTTAGATTTTTATTTAGTAAATAAAATAAGGTGGTAAAGTATTACGTGATGGTACGGAACCCTTAATGCGCGAGTCTGATTCGCACTTGCCCGGTTTATTTTACTATGCTCGTAAAGATGTCATTGATAGTGATTCGAAAGTGAAAATCGTGTAACAGTGATACCGCTTTTGCTATTATGTAGTCGTTTATGTATAGATTCAAAGTAACTTCCTTACCCGCAGGATCCGTCTTACTAGAAAAGATTTTTCAAAATTTGTTTATAACTAACTACTGCCTTACTAATACACATTATTAAAGCGATATTTGAGTTTATTCTATACTTCTGTACTCATATATAAAGCTGAAGAGTTTGTTTGCTTGAACGCGCTAATCTCTGGAACTACTGGTCCGATTTGAAAAGTTCTTTCAGTGTTATATAGATCATTTATCGAAAAAGGCCATAGGCTATATATCATCACGCTAAAATTGAATCTATTTTTAATATCTAATTTTATGCGGACGTAGTTGCAAGCGCAGCTAGTGTTTCATATAATTCCTATTTTTATATGTAGTTAGTTTTATTTATATATTTCCGGATTAGAACTAGTGGACTAGGTTTCATTCTGGAACTTTGACTTGAAGCAGAGTTGTGTATGTATATGTGTAATTTTGATTACATAAGGGCTCGCACAAAACTAACCTCCGAAAATCGATTGGAGGTTGGCCGTCATCTCGCTCAATCCACCCTTTTTGGCCACACAAGAATAAGAATATATATATATAAAAAAATAATTTATAAGTACTGTTAAAAACTGGAATTGAATAAATAAATTTTGAATTTGATTTTGATTTTCTTCTCCCATCTCGCTTTTTTCTTCTAACCTTCTTCTATTGGGATTCAAAATTAAAAAAAAAAACCGCATTCGATTCTTAATCAATTATTTTTTATTAAAAAGAAAACCGCCTTCAAAAACAAAAAGGCGAGGCGAACTAAAAAGCAAAAAATAAATAATTCTTTCATACGATTTAGTAGACACTTCCTGATGTGCTGAAGTCGATCGTTACGTATTGATAACCTCCTCCTTTTTTTGATAATATATAGATTTGTTTAAAAGAGATTAATATTTTATTAAAGGCTGAAACGTCTCTGCGAGCCTTCTATCGAGATATCAAATCCGCTGTGTATTCGATGTAGTTAGAGAATAGATATATGGAGTCCTTATCTTCTTCTTATGTATTAGCGGACCTGGAAGGCGTTGTCCTGCCCGAACGTTGGGTTACTTATTAGTTGCTAAATTCTTTTTTTCCTTCTGCCCTTATAGGGACTACTACGTTCTAGTATCCCGTGATGTTATCCCCCGTTCCCGTTCGCTTTCCCTCTCCCGTACCCTTTTAAAATAAACTGAATACTGTTTAAAGCGTATATTTTAAACGATATTCAGTTTCTTACATCTCCTTTGACGATATTTGACAGCACGCATTCTGTCAATGTTATATCAAACGCCATAAGGTTAAATTCAAGTATTTTAAATTGTCAAAAGCGCAAAAGTTATATTAGAAATAATTCAATATGGTGTTTAAGTATTCTTAAATTTTCTAATTTTCTATCCTATTTTTTTTTTCTTTCGTAAGAACCTTCTCCTGACAATAACAAAAATAACAAAAAAAGTATCAACGAAATTGGTCTAGCCGTTCATGCGTGATACTGTGACCAAGGGAAATAGGGATAATAATAAATAATAAAATCATTTTAGGGTTCCGTAGTACTACTAGGAACACTTATAATTTCGCTGTGTCCGTCCGCCCATCCGTCTGTCTGCCCGTAAGGTGGTCCTCCCCTTAGAACTTCCAAACTATTAGACATAGTAACTTGAAATTTTTCCCCGTTGATAGAACATACTAAAAACTCATTAGGAAAATTATTTTAAACGAAATCGGACAACAACTTTTGAATTTGTTTAATAAATACGTTTATAGCGTATCAGATACAGAGCCCTTTTATATAAGCGTGTCTAGATACGCTCTTGGCCTTTTTTTATACATATATATTGTATAGATTTTAGTCATAATATAATCACTTAAAGAAAAGCAAAACATCCAAAGACCTTTCGCAAGAGTTTCAATATTGTTTCTTATTCTTCCAAAACAATGTATCAGTAATTAAATCTGGAATTTAATTTTAAAAACATCGCTGTAAATTTGTATTTCATTCCTCAAACGGGACGAGAAAAGTTGAGGGTGAAAATTAAAATTGCTCGCGAATCTCGCAAAGTTCAACTCTAACACTGTTTTCTTCAATAAATCAAACAAAAGACATGATTTTCATCTCAGAGCCGCGTCGAGTTCAGCCGATTCTTATAAACAACAATGCCCGACTTTGACAAAAAGCTCGAAAACTTTAAAAAATACCAACGCGCGGAGTGTACAGAAAAAAAATATCAAAAAGCTATGGCGCAAATGCCAAGTTTCGCCTTCTTTATGCATTGTGTCTCCGACGGGCACATTCACACCGTATTGTAACGATATTTAGGCAATTGAATTTGTATCAACACAACCCTAAATACCGACGATACAAACCCCGGTCCCCCACTCACCGTTATATCGACCTTATGAGGGTTGCCCACCTTAGAACCATGAATTCCTTATCTTTAATACAGATTGGTAGACTACTGAATCAGTTAGGTGAATACGAATTCTTATTTTATATTCTGTTGAAAATTTATGTAATACTTTTACTCTTTAAATTCAAAATCATTTCTTTAATTACACAAAATTAAATTATCGTAATAAATTATAATTATTTTCAATAAATATATATATCTTATTATAATTATTTACCGATAAATTTCATTTATCGATATTGAAGAGCGGAGCTTCCTGATACAGGCATTTTTAATAATGCTTGCTATGTTTGCTCCGGTTACAGAATATATGTAGGTCATAAGTTTCTGTATAGAATTATGCGATATAACTAAAAGTTAATGTATGCTGTTTAAGTTTTTTCCAAATAAACATTATTTTATTTATTATTTTATAATAATAGGTAATAAGCATTTTATAGACTTATAATTTTGTATACATGAAATAAAGTATTAATAATTTTAAATTAAAGTGAAAAAATAATTTTTATTGCTAGCTACTTTTTGCATAGTGCGCTAGATGAAAAATTGATGTAGTTTTGGTATGTAAATCGTTGACGAATCGAAGTTCGTAGGCATTTTAACCTTTGAATTTCTTGCTAAATTTACTCCCAATGTGGGTCGTATTATTTTAAATTTTGTCATATTACATTCCTCTAAAAAAATAATGAACTCAATTATTCAACCTTTTGTTTTTCTTTTCAATATTCTTGTTTTTATTTACACGTTTTTTTTTAACTTTTAGTAGACTTTTTTTATATACGTAATATATTTAAGTTAGTAAGGGGCTCTTGAAATGCTATACATATCGTTAAGTTGCGATTGTACTAGAGCCGTATTGTTTTTTTTTTTTCTTGTTTGGTATTATGTATTCTGTTGGTGTAGCTCATAAACAAAATAAAATAAAAAAATTTATTGCTTGGTGCCTGAAAGCCAAAGTACAACATTTTTATTAGTTTATGAACAAAAACCAAGTTGTTTGTTTGACATTAAGGTTGGCAACCCTGCTTGTCGACAGACATACAAATTGTTGACGGCATGCCCGCAACGTGAATTACAAGCAGTATGTATATTACTATTCAATAAATTAAATAAATACAGTTGGGGTTTTCAGTTTAAAATACACTAGCTGATGCCCGCTACTTCGAACCGCTTATTTAAATAACATTTGTAAGGGTGTCGAGTATATCGTTTTGCAAAGGAAGGAACCATATCAGGGCCTGGAAATTACGACTCCGATGTAGGTTAAAAAGATGGCAATGATGTCAAGTGGAAAAGGTTACACCAAAGCAAAAACTAGATGGCGCTGTACGGATGACGACCGCAGAAAATATTTCTTAATTTTCTGATTACTATAGAATCAGAGTATCTCTAAATTAACTGTCAGAAGGCATTGCCTAGGAAGGCATACTCCATCTAAAACTTCCGTCAGATGTGATCATAGTGGTTAAAAATGCGAATCAGTACTCGCTCTTTGGATATGGATCAGAAACTGTCATATATAAATATATAACTTGTTATTAATTGTAATAAACGTGAAAATATAAAGCATAAGACGTTTGTCCTAATATTGGGAAATTCAGTAAAAAGTGAACAAAGTGTTTTTATTATTTTAAATTAAAAACTTATAATGTTGTCATTGTCAGAAAACTGAAAGCTCTAGCAGAGCAAGGCATTAAGGATTGCCTAAAAAGTAAATTACGTAACAGAAAACCGACAAGAAGTGAATTCAACCCAATTTCCTTAAAAATATTCTCTGTGACAGATAATTAAGTACTTCCATTTTTTTCCCTCAAAATTAACACTATTAATGTCGAGGCAAAATTTCAGTAATTATATAATATGCATTCCTATTTTTAGTGCGTATGCGAGGCCTAATACAGCCATTTTCATTTATCTAATCGGCTAGTGATTTATTTCCTCTAGTATAAGGAATTGAATGAATGCAATAATGTAGTCTTGAATAGTGTTAGTCATGAAGTTATATAGAATACGACGTAACTATTTATTTGTCTTTGTGTGACGATTTTACTCTATCGTGATCTGACCAAATGTATTGCTAACCTCAGCCTTCAGTAATTGAGAAGTGTAAAGATTAAATGTAAAATTCGTCAAATTGATTTGTGTAACGTTTGTCAACTTGATTTGTGTAACATTTGTCAGTATTGTTTTGTGGAACAGAGTAGGTTTTAGTTTACTAAAAAATGATTAAAAGTTGATTTTTAATACAGAAAAAGTTGAGGTATTTGACTATTTTTGTCTTTCAATACTTGAGGTAGTTGCAAGTTTATTTATGCAATATTGGAGATATGACAAGAAATTAAATGCTGACTAAAGTTTAAACAATAATCTATTAAATATAATTGCGATATTTTGGACGTATTCATGTTAAGAGTAAAAGGAGATTCAATTGTTAAGATTTAGTACCAATTACCATGAAAATTATTGCACGACATTGCACGTGAATTCGATAATAATGGATAACGTGAATTCGATGATAATGGATAACGTGAATTCGATGATAATGGATAACTGAGGAGAACTTTTTCTCAAAAACAACCAAGATGGCAATAATTGTAAGCAGTTAAATTTTCAAATGTACGTCTATTTAGATTTTTTTTTTGTGATTTTTTTTGTAGTGAATTGAATTAAGTAAAGTCAGTTTTCGTGCTAAGCATTGTGTAGCTATAACGAAATTAAAAGGAAGACTTATAATTGTAATCTTTGTTATAAAAACAATACTGTTTTGTCGATTATCGACACATCTGTTCCTAAGGTAGACAACTTAATGCCTGTGTTATAGGTAACAGCCGCCTGTTATACACAAATACTTTTTTTTAGGAATATATAAATACATACATATGAATAATACATCCAGACTCGAGGTGGGAATCGAACCCACGACCCCGGAGCAGAAGGGTCACTGCCACTGCGCCAACGGGCCAGTCAAATATTAAGCATTGCATTTAAACCTTCTTTAAAACCTGCTGTTAGGAATAACCACGTTGAGAAACCAGCGTTATCGGGCCGTCTTCAGTTCTATATAATACAGTATCTTATTTACTTTCTTATTATCAACAAAGCTATTATTATAACAATCTCCTTTGTTTGTATGTATGTGTGTTACGTACTGGTTATGATTTCTTCTTAGGAGTTGACGGCATCGTTAGATCACTGTACTAACATCTGAGTGCATGGAATCAATGAATATGGACGAAATATACTGTAATAATATAAATAATATTGTTATTATTTATTATTTAGAACATTTTATATTGCTTAGAATTTTAAAATTATATAGTATGCGATAATATTCTGATTACCAAACTATGTATATTGGTAGATATGATAATTAGTTGAGAATATTCTGTAATATGTGTGTCTAATAAAATAAAATAAAATCTGAAATTGCCGGTATTAAAAAAGTTAAATATTTAATTTTTTATTTGTTTTTGGGGATCAAACAGCACAAAATTCTATTACAAATTAATTAAATCTTAACTAAATTCAAGCAAATTCAATCTTCGCTTATTTTTTAAAATTTTAAAAAGCGGTATTCAATGCTTATAATATCCGGTACATTAGATAAAAACTTAAGTTATATCATCCTGAAAATAATTCCTATACTTATTTTTTTATTAAATTTCTTAGACTTATGTGTATTCAAAATAAATAACTGTCGTTAAAGTCAATAAATTTATATAAACAATTGCAGTTTACTCAAACGTGCATGTTTTACGTTTAAGTACATTATATTATGTACAATATTTATTTACTGTAAAAAAAAACATTGTCATAAAATCAGTACCTATCTTTATACATCAAACGATGACTTTCAGGTTAATTTTAAGAAAATTGCGCCAACAGAGGAATGTTAAACTTGGCATAATTATAGTTTATAAAATGTGCACTATTAAATTTATATTTAATTTTTAAATTACTATATTTAATTATTTATTATTATATATAACACTATTAATTATATATACACTATTGAGGAGGTCGTGGCCTGGTCGTAATCAGTGGTCGGCATTTGAGTCGATTGCTAGGTTAAGTTGCTCTGGGCGCCACCGAGTGATAGATGGAAGACCCATTCTAACACTGGTTTATATTTGACATCCAAACTCCTCCGTGTTTCGGAAGGCACGTAAAACAGTGGGACCCGATTAATGTCACTTTGTGATATTAGTCGTAAGGTTATAATTTATAAAATTTGGTTGCAGCAATAGTCTTAACTTTTTTCAACAGCTGTTTATTTTTAGGTGTCAGATGTTCGTTAACAAAAAACTTGCGCTGTGTACCAGACATGCCTATGTTGTCTGTGTTAATACCCCTTGATTTACGCAAACCAGATATGATAGAATCTTTGAGGAAGCGGCTTTTTAGCTTTGCAATGAGTGTTTTAGGTCTACCCGGTTTGTTTTCCTTTGACTGGACTCTTGTTGCAAATTCTATTTGATCAGCTACAAGCTGTACACCTGCGTATTTAGCAATGTCCATGACTAGTTTAATAGGCGACTCTTGTGGCACTTCTGGTAAACCAACAATTTCTATGTTTGACATTCTTGCCCATTGCTGTTGGCTGTTAACTTGTGCTTGTAAGTCATTTAACTCTTCATCTGTTTTTACAAACTTGGTCTCTAGGATTTTGAAATTATTCTCAAGAATGTCGTATTCTGTGCGCAATTGGTTGTGAGCTTCTTCTAAATTTTTTAAATCTATTGATAGTTCGGAACGTATTTCGGTTATTAAAGATGTTTTTAACTCATCAAACATAGTCTGGACCATCGGTTTGAATTTATCGTCTATTATGGTTTCTAAGTTCTGTAAAATTTCAGAAGTCTTCAATTGAATTTCTTCTACAATTGGTGAGCGTGTTTGTTCGCTTGGTGATCCGTAAGGTGATGACGTAGCGGACGAGCTAGGTTCGCTGTTAACGGCAGACTTTCCGGAACTAATTGCGGTTTTAGCTACGGTTCTGCGCTGGAACTCGAGACAGGATGGACATTTCCATTGCGCTCTTGATGACTGTGACTCCTTGCTTAGTTTGAGGCAGTCAATGTGATAGTATTGTGAGCAGTTTGTGCATTTAATTCTTTTATGAGTGACAGCGACGTTTCCGTTGCATATTTGACAGGTTAAGCCCATTTCGATATTTATTTTAATTATATTTAGTAGATATAAATGCAAGAGAAAAAAAAAATTGAAAAATAAAAAAAATAAAAATTACAAAAAAAATAAAAAAATAAAATAAAATAACTAGTCAATGTCCAGGGTTTGAACTCGGTACTGCTTCACTTTAAACAGATATGACCCTCGTTGTCGAAATCTTGTCCACGGTGTTCTCTAGCGTTTGCGTGAATTTTGGTTCCTTTATAACTTGTCCAGTAATAATTGTTATATTGACTTGAAACTACCCTTACTTTTCAAATCACCAAGTAAATTTATTGAAGCATTGATTGCCAAAAAACTAACTGTATTTGCACTTTCAACACTAGTTTTGTATACTAGAAGTTTTCACACACTTAATCGTTTATAATACACTTTAATATTCGCTGATAGTACACTTTTTCTAATGTTTATTAATTTTGTTGTTAAGAGCAAAAATTTACGTGTTTCCTTTTCGAACTACCGAACGTAATTGCTATTCGAGTTGATTTTGAGGTTGTTCGTAATGTTAAAAAAAGTCTTCATACATTTCAATAAGCTTAGATCAAGTATTCGGTAGCTAATAGGATACCGCAAAAGCTGCATGGGACTCCGGTGGCCGGGTCAACGTTCTGGGAAATTATTTTTTTTTTATGTTACAAGGGGCAAACGAGCAGGCAGCAAGCACCTAACATTTTGCGAAAATTGCGCGGAAGGACGAGTAAGAAATTTGGCACAATCACAGTTCATATAGAGGTGTGCGAATGCTAATATCTTTTTAATAATATGCAATATCAATATATTCAATTAATAAAATAAAACCACACGCACACCAATGCCGGACGATATACACACATGTATTGGATGATGTCAAAGCATTACAACCATATGTTATAGATATTAATTGTCAAATTTTATTTGTTGTGAACAGAACAATATATGAATGTTGTTGTACGTAAACAGGTTTGTGGGCGATTTTTACCAGCCAGCATACCTTAGTACATTTAAATATAAACTAAATATATATAAAAGTTTATTGAGTGTTTTTTAATACTAAAATATTTAAAGGTAATCAATGTAATATTAATATTAAATATTCACGAGAAACTCCTCTATAAAATCTATATATTCCTATGTTATACTTACCATGTTGAGTATAAGAATATAAATATAGACTATACCCTGTTCTAAAAAATGAAATACTAATAAAATTATAGACAATCAAGATCATCTTATTAATCTATTAATTAAACTAATTTCACCTATTAAATTTAAAGAAGGAGGTGCCCCTATATATGTTGATAATAATAAAAATAATAATCTTATTGAAGGTATAAAATTTAAACCCTTACTTGTCTTAATAAATGGTCGCTAAGTTTGGTATTACATGCAAAATGTCTTCCACAGTGGTAGCAAGCGATGAGCCTCTCCTGTGTGTGTGAGCGCACATGCATGGCTAGCAACGCTCGTCTGGGGAATGTGGCTCCACACCCACCCCAAGAACAAAGGTGGTTTTCAGAATAGTTAATATGACACTTTACATGGTAGAAGAATGCCTGTAAATTAAAAAAAACATCAAAGAATATTCTTGCTTATAATGTAATGGGATAGATATTCTTTTTAAATTTGATTTGAGACTCAGTCTTTAATGTTATGCACTATCAAGAACAATCTTACATTCTTTAAAGAAAAACTGACTTCAAATTGTCCAAACTGGACAACACAGGAAGCACCAGTTTTCAAATAAAAAAGGATCATCAACATCGGTTTACCCAGTCGAAAGTCTGAGGTAACAAACATACAATAAAATACAGTTGAATTGAAAGCCTCTTCTTTTTTTTAAAGAATAATGGGACATATCCATGTTTCTAAATTGTATGCTTTTAAAAAGATTAAATAATAATGAATGAAATTTTCAGCATTTACAAGGAGAATTCGATTTCTCAATTTTCCTATTACGATTTTCTAGAAGTACCGATTTTCTTCAATTTTTATTACAAATTAGGTGAGAACTGTTTAATCAAGCGATCGACTCAAATGCAGTCCACTGATAAAGCACTACAAGAAGACATAAAGGAGATTGTGCGGTGATTTCTGAAAGAAAGATATGAAGTATGACAAGACAACATGGCCACAAAATTTTATACTGCTAATTTTAACAAATATGCATAATACCTTTGTTAATTCCGCTATTAGCAGACGAGCCAAAATTTGTAGTTACTAAGTATTTTGTTCGTCTAGGTCCGCTACTGGGCCGACAGCCAAGGCTTCCACCAGGAGGACAACATCCCCAAGGTGGTGCTGAAGCCGGTCGAAGAGGCCGAAGACGTGAGACAAGCGCGGCTGGCGCACGAGAAGGCGTGGCAGGAGGCTGCCGCAGCCGCACGCCTCAACCCCTACCCGCAGTGAGTGCTATCAAATTACGTCACTTGTTCTTCTTCTTCTTTACAAGTCAGCAGCAAATCAAATGGCCCCGGCCCAAAACTCCTAAATTACGTCACATGTTAAAGGGGGGTAAGGTAACACAAATGACAACGGGCAGGTGGAGTCAAAAGCTTTGTAACGTCGCGTGCCGAAATTTAAAGTACCAAAAATATGAAATATAAAATTAAAACTAGTGTTTCCTTTTAATTATTTATAATGCGCATAAAATTGAAGAATATGTCACATTATGAAGGGAGGGACTTCCAAAATGTGACAGCCCGTGACACGGACGGGACGGAATCAAAAAGTTGCGTAACGTGTATTGGGCGGTGAGCCTTTGGATCTGAGCGTGATAAGTTTGTCCGTTTCTTCCATTTATTTGGCCACCAACATAGTGTACCGTAAAAGTTACAAGAGTTACAATTAATATTGAACGTAACGGCCTTTATCACTGGCTTTAATGAGCTAGTGATAAACGTCATTGTACCAATGCAAACAGCATTCTGAGGTCTTATACCAAAAGATTGACAAATAACATAAAAAGCTTTCAACGGATTGTATTACTCCCTCACTCTGACGACTTTTTGTCTCGTACGGATTGTTTTAAAGTTGTATTTAAAATTTAAAAAAATAGTATTAAAACTTAAAAACTAAAATTAAATACCAGCGGTTCGCCTCGGCTTCGTAGGGGTGTCTACATTATCGAAGTTTTCATTCGGATTCCTAACTTTTTCCTAACTAACTCAGCACTCAGTTTCTGGCCGATTTTTGGCCAAATGTGTAGGAGCCAATGGCGTTAGGAACTTTCTTATGATAGATGTAGCGCAATCGTACAAAGAATTTGTCTATAAAATACAGCTCTTCAGTTTGTATGTTTGTTTACTTGAACGCGCTAATCTCAGGAACTACTGGTCCGATTTGTAAAATTCTTTCAGCGTTAGATGGCGCTACCTCTAATTAAATTATAATATTTTTGATGTGGAGCCAGTTCCTGCCCAATGTGAAGCCAGATCTGATTATGGCGCCCCTTTACTTGATCCGTTTATATTTATTAATCTTTTTTTTTTAAATTTGATTCAGGTGGGTCAGGAAAGGAAGGTGTGGTTAGAAAAGGGGGAGGTCTTTGCCCAGCATTGGGACAGTATAGGCTAATTTAAAAAAAAATCTTTTTTTTAAATTTATTAGGTTTACTAACAACCTCTTACATTAATACGCTAAATAGCAAAGAACGTATACAAGTAAACTAAATGTAGTGATTACTTAATAGTAAACTCAACATGGACGGGCTATTACCACACATATAAAAGCTATAATTATATTAGGTAAATAGAAAATCTTACACTAATTATCCTAAGAGAAAAATAAAAATTAACTTAATCAAAATTAACTTCATAAATCAGTACTAATATATAAAGTTGAAGAGATTTTTTGTATGTTTGTTTGCTTGAACGCGCTTATTTCAGAAATTACGGGTACGAAATGAAAATTTTTTTCAGCGTTAGATAGCCCATTTATCGAGAAAAGCTATAGGCTGTATATCATCACGCTAAAATTAAATGTATTTTTTTACCTCATTTTACGCGGACGACATCCAAGGCAAAGCTAGTATAAAATATATTTAAAATAATTGCATATTATGAGTGACTCCTAGCTAAGACGCCCCCAGGGACTCGACACCTGGAGCGGCCGCTCCGCGCGCCCTATGGTAGGGCCGGCCCTGTGTGGCGCATCTATTTCTGAAGGTAAAGCCGTATGTTAGAGAAACGACGCTTTGCTATGGCATGCGGTATGCGTCGCCACGGTATGCGTCGCCACGTCTTGCGTTGCCATGCTATGTGATAACAGTTCCTGTGTCTCGCTCCTCACTCGGTTCAGAAATCTCTAAGCTCTCCCATCGCACTAAGTTCCTGCACCTATAGTGTTTTTTGCTACGAAGCACGTTATTATTAAATCGTAACTAACAATTTTTGAAGCGATATATAGTTTATAAATCTAATATTTCCTTTGCCCAGCTGTGGGAGAGAAAGGGTTTTGAATGATGATGATGAATATTTGAGGGTTGCGAGAGATATGGGAGAAACAGAGGTTTATGCCCACAAGGGGGGCGATTAAAAGCTGATAAAGAGATAATATTTACACTGCTTTCAACGATATTCATCGCATTATGAACTTCCTTCCTCAATCGGCATGATCACAAATATAAGTCTTAATGATCAAGATATATATAACAAAGTACTGGAAAAATGAAAAATAATAGTATATGTCATAGTTATGTGTTACAATCGGAAAGTCCATAGCATTATTATGAATCCTTGTCCAACTAAACGCGTCTGTTCCCGCGAGAAATACATCCCAGTAATGGTGGACGCTGATTTGAAATAGACCACGATAATTGTAATTGCAGCCCCGCTATTCTAGATATCTTTAATAATAGCGGTACAAGTCAGAGATTGTGTTATGATCAAAGCAAAAGGATCAGAATTAAACATTACAAGAATAAAATTTATTTCATAATTAAAAGGGAATGATGTAAACTATTGTAGCTGCCGCTACATAACGAGATAGCTTAGATGTCGAGTGGAAAAAAAAGTTACACCAAAGCAAAACTAGATGGCGCTGTACGGATAACGACGATTGCGGTACAAACACTGAAAATCTCCATACAAACCAACTCACGCTAGCGAAGTTTCTACTTACGATTACTATATATAGACCTTCCGAAGAACAACTGTCGGCGAGGCGCGGTCGTCCTTGGCAACTCAAACTAGCCCGGACTCGAAGATGTTCCTTTGCGGTGGTTGAGCATATCGACCTACGCTCCCACCTTTCATTCCTCGCTAAAACCTTTCCACTTTGGTGTGCCTTTCCGCACTATTATTATCTTAAAATTTCTAGCATTGAATCCTTTCAGATAGAAAGTAAAACTCTCAAAATTGAACAGAATGGCTGTCTTTAACGCGGTCAAAGTCACATAACAGCCAGCACCAAATAAAATGTATAAAAAAAATTCACCTGAAAGCGTAACGATGGAAGTCACATTATTTTCCGGGAAAATTTTACTATTCAAAGATAGCCCCAACAGCGATCCTCTTTCACTCACCGCGCAATTATGAACAAAGTGCCCATAATTATTGGCTGAACGCTCGAAGCAGAGAATGGTGCAATTGTGACAATTTTAACTCTTGTAATTGCTATCGTTTAATAGAAAGTTCTTTCAAGTTTTAATTGATATTGGGCTTACCATTGTCAAGTGGTCGGAATATCCTTAAATACATATTTAACTGTTTACCGTTAATGCTCTTTACTCCTTTGCTTTTAGGCTTCCGTAGTACTATAAGAAACCCTTATAATTTCACTCTGTCTGTCCGTCCATCCGACCGTTTGTCCGTCTACCTGCTCGTAAGGTGGTCCCCCCCTCCTGAGTTCTATTGGCCAAATAAGATTAGTAATTTCATGAATAGTTCAGTATCTAGTATTTTCATAGCTTTCATATAGTTGTCTATCTGAACACCTATCGAGTTTCATTGGCTAAATAAGATCAGAAATTTCATGAATAGTTCATTATTCAGTGTTTTCATAGCTTTCATATACTTATTTGTCTGTCTGAACACCTATTGAGTTCCATTGGCCAAATAAGATCAGTAATTTCATGGATAATTCATTGTCCAATATTCGTTCCAGCCATCCAGCGACCACAACGATAGGTACGCTGAAAACATAAGCGTTGTTAATAAATCACACGTCTCATGTCCACTGTTTATTTTCAATTACTGGCGAGCGTGAATAATGCCAGAACAGCTGTTCCACTGGCAGATTAGTGAGTTATTGTTCGCGGGAGGGGGCTATTAATTAAAAAAGTTGGAAATTTTGACCGGTCGCGAGCTTGTTGGTAAACTGGTGACACGGTTTAATGGAGCCGAGGTGGAATTTTAATTTATAATTGATATCCAAACTCAATACAAAGTTGTTTAGATTTTATAAATAATAGAAAGTTAATAAAACAGATCGATGACTAATCCCATAGCATTAGATGCGTGTTTTGCAATCCAACTAAATTGCCAAATGATCACCTTGTCAGTAAAGACCTAATAGCGCAGAGATGGAAGGTGTATTCTAAAATCCTAAAAAACAGAACCTGTTTAAAACCCACAAGCTTTGACGTGTGTCAGAAGTGGAAGACTCCTAGAAGGGTAATCGGAATACAAGGCATATCTATTCTTAATATGCTATTTATTTAAAAGCGACATCAGAAGTAAGTGGCATCATAAGTAAAAGATTAGAATGTAATAAACTTAAAGTAAAAAAAATATTTTTAAAAAGCTTTTATTTAAATGTATATAACTTTTATATAACTCTAAATACAAAGTACTCTTCAAGGAGAATCAAACGAGCCCAAACTCAATGTGGTTATATCGTTTTATTACGGAGTTCCTATGGGCTCCTTCCAGCTCTATCACCATATCAGTTCCATGTCATCATAATATTGCATTGTCATCCGATATACATGCATGTGTACATATGCAAAATTTTACCTCAATCGGTTTAAAACATCTGCTCCAAAATTGAGTTGTAAAAATACACCCGAACAAACATACCTTGCAAGTTAAATACAAGCTTCTAAAAAGATTATACTTAGTAGTCTTCATACAGACAGAAAAAGGCGACTTAATAACAATTTATTTACCGTTAATAATAGTGGTTATTATTGTCATGAACCTTTTCATGACCTACTAAAGCCGATAAGTAGTGTCTGGACTAATTTCTTTTACAAGTGTATACGAGATATACTTGTGTTAAGATGGGTGTAGCCATGAATGAGTAATATGGCTTCATCGATATATGTAATTGGATGTTAAGGGCGAATATTATAATTAATATGTCAAGTACCGTTTTTTTATTATGACTCTGATGTTATTCATATAACATCAGTTATTACCTAAACGCGACTGTTTTTTGTACGAGTACAAACGGGTAATTTTTAAAGTGGCAGGATTACAGATACCTTGAGCAATTGCACTTGAAGACTCACGAAATATGCTATTTTATTACAGTTTAACGTATACACACACGACATACATTATACACGAAAAAAACATAACACTCACAATGTAATTTTTTTTTGCAATTTTGTTTTTTTTTTAATTCTTTACCAAATCATTAAAAAAAAATTATACCTACTTCGATTCTTTTGTAAAATAATCCAATAGTATGAATAAATTTTGGTTTTGACTTTGAATACGCCATATCAAGTTAATCGTATTAACGTAACATGATTACTTAGTATACATGCCGCAGTTAAGTCTGTCGCTCCCGCTCAAATAGTTACTCTGCAACGCCCACACGGCGGCGTTCAAGAAAGGCATAGTGTTTGTTTCAACTTGTGTGGTCCTGTTTGGATTACATAACGTGAAGTAATTATGAATAATTGATTACATCATCGCATTACATCGCGAAAATTCATGACAATCCATTAAAACATATATAATACATACCTACTTAAATACATCTTCTACCCAGACTCAAGCAGGGATTCGAGCTCTGGAACGGAAGGCAGGGACTCTGCCAACTGCGCCAACTGGTCATGCAGTCATTTATGCCGCTCGTTTGTAGCATGTCACTGTTATGGAGAAGAAATAGTGTCGGAGATAGAACACAACCTTGAGGGACACCTGTATTGACAGGTTTATGGTCCAAGAATGTAAGGAAGACCTTGATGCTGCGAATTGTCATAAAGCTAGTGATCAAATATTCAGCAAATCTACTTTGTAAGTACGTGGTAAATACCAGTCTGTTGTTAAATAAAAAGTCACCAAATACATACAGCTTTAAGCGTGTACAACAATAAAAGGAATATTAAAACGGTGCGAGAAAATATCTTTTGTCTGACCGTACCTGTACAGTTGGCAGCGTAGTCCTCGTCGACAGATATAGTA
This sequence comes from Charaxes varanes, assembly GCA_024363005.1. Classification (NCBI taxonomy): domain Eukaryota; kingdom Metazoa; phylum Arthropoda; class Insecta; order Lepidoptera; family Nymphalidae; genus Charaxes; species Charaxes varanes. The sequence continues at coordinate 7,518,556 of JANCMC010050420.1, read as the reverse complement.
ATTTGTTTGTTCACAACGAGATTCCTTTCATTATATGTTCGTGCTCTATAAAATATGCATCTAAAATGAGAAAAATGTGTCGCAACGTAGCGTACGCCAGTGCTAACGTATAAATAATATTTTTACATCGCTCCGTTTAAACAAAAATGGACTTAGACACTTTTGAAATAAAGCTGAGAATTGGTAGCTTAGGTGACGCGTTATGTTCTTTTTCAGGATAAGTGACGAGGAATCATAATCTCAGCTTGTACCGTGAGTTATACAAGTCGTCTATTCACATTAGTTTTCGAAATAAACAAGAATTGCGACTTCTTTTACTAGATACGAATAGAAACTTCCATTTTAATTTAACCGCCATCAAAGCTTAGTGTACTTTTTCATGTTTAATCAACTAAAATGGAAAGTTGGTTAAATATTAAATATAGTAAACAGAATGCAGTGTACCGATGCAGAATCCAAAACGCCAACCCAAGCGGATTATTTTTACAGTATTGTTGCTATTTTTTTTTTTTTTTTAATGTTACAAGGGGGCAGACGAGCAGGCAGTAGGCACCGAAGTGCCTACCGTCGCCCATGGACATCTGCACGACCAGATTTTTACATCTTCATCATGTAGCGAATACTGAAAATAACAAAGTGAACAACACAGATAAAAGAGCAAACATTTCTGTATCCACAGAAATGTTTGCCAACCTGCTCTACCAGGTGCGCGCCGACGCCTCGTGCGTCCCTCCGAGAGAAGAGGAACCCTCGCGAGATCGCCTCGCGGTCCGTCCGTCCGCCTGTCTATTTGTCGGGACCCCATTTTTGTTGACGTCCGTCGTCCCTCGAAGTGGTACAAATCTACCCTCTAAGAGTAGCGATCGAAAGACATGGACGTTTATGTCGTTGTTCCCGCGGTGGTATATTCGAAAAGGAAATCAAAATCTATCGGGCGCTTCCCGCTGACCCGGAATCGAGCAATTTCGCATGAAACTGTACCTAATAGTTACATGATAAAGAAAAGCGGTGCCTTTGTCGAATTAAACGTAATGTTAGGAGCGAGTCCGACTCGCACTCGCTGGGCTCATTATTTGTATCGCCGCCCCCGGTCGGCCTCTCCCCGAGCGTCGAGAGGAACCCTCGCTCTATCGCGCCTCCTTCCAGGACATGCTGAGGAAGCGGCAGGAGGTGGAGCGGCTGGCGGCCGCGGGCCGGCACAAGTACGAGTACGACAGCGACGAGGACGTCTCGGAGGGCACCTGGGAGCACCGGCTGCGCGCCAAGGAGATGAACGCCACGGAGCGCTGGGCCGCCGAGCTCACGGAGCAGGCGGCCGGCAAGCACCACATCGGGGACTTCCTGCCGCCCGAGGAGCTGCGCCGCTTCATGGAGAAGTACTCGGCCGTGCGCGGCGGCCGCGAGCCCGACCTCTCGGACTACAAGGAGTACAAGCTCAAGGAGGACAACGTGGGTGAGTGCGCCGTCCCCCGCCCCCGTCTCGGAAAAGGGGTTAAACGTTTCATAGACTGTCTGACAAATTATGCGGTGCGTAAAAAAGTTCGTTAACATTTTTTTTGCAAATAAATTTATCTACAGCTCTTTAATGGACAAAAGTTACAAGCTAATTCTGGTCCTCGGCGCAGGGTTCAAGATGCTGCAGAAGCTGGGCTGGAGCGAGGGGCAGGGGCTCGGCGCCGCCGGCACCGGCATCCTGCAGCCCGTCAACAAGTAAGCCGCTCGGCCGGAGCGCCAAAATCGTCCTTAACGGCCCACCGTTAAACGAACGTTTTAGTCGATACGAGAGATTCGAGACCTTTACGCCTTCAGATCGGCCGACCGCCGGCGGAAGTGCGGCGGGCGGCCGATAGACGGCGCCGCGTTTTGATATTCAGTAGTAGGAGTGAGCCTACGTTCGGGCAGGACGACGTCCGCCGGGCGCGCTAGTGAATAAATAGGGGTCAAACGCTTCAGCTATCCGACTATGACCTCATGCATATTAATTAATGTTTACAGCGATAAACACAACAATATTAAACAGTAAACAATATAAACTAAAATTGCCTCACGTACGGCGTTAAATGGGTGATCAGCTTTAACAGTAAAGTTTGATTTTATTTCGCCTCTGTGGGTGTCATAAATATGGTCCAGAGATTTTCATATTAATTGCAACTCCACTAGAAAGCCATCGTAGGCATGAATTTTAATTGAGCTACCCTTCGTGCGTATGGACCTTATTTATTATTATAATTCACATCCCTTTTTTGCGTATTGCGATATTATGATACACATCCCTTTTTTGCGTGTTCTGGCTGCTCATTAAATTTAAATTTACTAGCTATTGCTTAAAATTACCCTTAATAATGCTCAGTTTTTGATCTATGACCGGAATATCTTCAGATGATTTAGACGGTCTTCATGATAAATGGTCATTACATTCAAACGAAAAGATCTCGAGGTGGTAATCGAACCCTTAACCATGAAGGTCAGAGCAGCTGTGCTAACGGACTACTCGTATTTTTTTATACAAATATAGTAACAAGTAATACACTTCTTCTTCTTTCAGCCCGCTGACGTCCACTGCTGGACATAGGCCTCCTCCATAGATTTACACAGTAACACACATACACACTCACACACACAAATAATTATAGACTTTCAAGAATTAGCGTGCCCCCAATAATGAAATAACAAAAAAGGCTGCTTAGAGGTATGTCTAATACACTCACTACATTTCCACTAAATGCTTGTGTTACGGGTTTTTATTGACCGTATAAGTTCGACATTTTGCGCTGTATATATCAAGTACTTAGTCATAATTGGGTGTAATAAATTAGCTTTATAACAAGCCTGGTTTGTTTCACAAAAAAGCGCGGTGAGTGTTGTGAAGGCACTAAATCGATTTTTGATGCGGTCCCTCGCCGCGATAATGTGCGGATTCGCCGCCGTATCTGTCGACAAAAACTTTCTCAATGTCCTATAATGATAAACATTAATAATACATTTTGTTACGTAAAATTGAAACAGAATTTTATTCCGTTGACACATACATATGTAGTGTTCCGTTAACGTAATTATATTATTGAGGGGGTCGTTGTTTAATCATTTGATCGATACGTGATACATAACCACGATTGATACGTGACCGGTCTAACATGGGATTAAAAAGCCCCTGACCTCCTCCGTGTTTCGGAAGGTACGTAAAACAGTGGGTCTCGATTAATGTCATTGTGATATTAGTCCTAAGATTGTAGATATTGTGGGGGTTCCGGGATTGACGTCACATGGCAGTCGGTCATTTAACTCGCCCCACAGTCACATCCTCTGCAATTTAAGCGGACACTTCTTCTTCTTCAAGTGCCATCTCCTATCGGAGGTTGGCAACCATCATGGCTAGCTGTAATTTATTGACAACTGCTCTAAACAGTGATCTCGAACTTAAATTAAACCACTGGCGCAGATTTTTAAGCCAGGAGATCCGTCTACGGCCATTATTAATATATTCTTCTCAGCGTTTCGTTGGCAGGCACTAAATTGTGTCGGCCCAGAACTTAGCCACATCAACTGCGTTATGAGTAGGCTTAGCTGAGGGCCCTCAACCCAAAAATATAATGATTCAAGCATGCTGTTCGCAATGATGACAATGTGTAACAACAACATCTACGCGCTAAGATTTTTATCTTACATTATATGTGACAAATATTTTAATGCAAGAGTATTAAAGTCTTTGTCAAATATAGTGTATATATTAGTTAGCTGAGAATGCTTGTTTGGCTGTCAAATAGTTAATTCTGTAATCCGCTTATAACACACTCTCTTATAACGCATTAATATTAGTATAATATATAATATTATATTATGCGGGGCTGTATAAGCGCGTTGTACGAGAATAATCTCATAACGTGTTTTCTTATAATATGGAATAAGCCACATACTTTATAACTCATTATATTATATTTTATATAATGTGTTATAGTGAGAATTTAGATGATTATAGTAATTCAGAGTGGAAAAAAATATTTAAATTTATTTGCACTAGCACTACAAATCGATAATTTTTAAAATATCGACTGTATATAACCTACATATAAGCGTATTTAAAAAAAAAATATGTACAAATATATACAGGATTATATGGACGTCTGTTCCTAAGGTACACTTAATGCTGTGTTATAGGTAACAGACGCCTGATATACACAAATATTTTTTTTTAGAAATATATAAATACCTACATATGAATAATACACCCAGACTCGAGGCGGGAAACGAACCCACGACCCCCGGGGCAGTAGGCAGGGTCACTGCCCACTGCGCCAACGGGCCAGTCATAAGCTTTGATAACGAGATTTCTATAACTTGTCTTTATAGCCATTTTGCGTTTATTTTATTCACGTCTGTTGATGATGCCTTTTGTTGACATCTCTGTAGCAGGGAAATAGTTTCTTAATGTTCAAAGAATATTTCTCCTTGGAGACAGTAAAATTAGGTACAAGCGTGTTGCTCGCAGCAATTTACCGCCATTCCGTGCTAAAAATGGGCCGCGATGAGAGATTTAAATGCCGTCGAAGAGTGTGCCTGTGTTTTTAAATTGTGCTACACGATACAAAACACCGATGTTAAAATTAGAATATGTAGATTAGAATTTGATTTTAGACAATTTTTTACAAACCGAACGAAACGCGACAAAAATACCATCACTTGACGTGACAATATTGCGGGCACTTCACGCCGATCTCATGTGAGAAAGAGGTACTGGTACCAGGACGCGCTGGCCCCATTCGGCTACAAGTATGGCGCTACCTCTAATTAGAAAGATTCTCCATTCCTTTCCCCTATTCCTGGTAGGAGAAAAGGATGGAGAAAAAGGATATAAAGGTAGATGGGGAGGAGAGAAAGGATGCGGATACTACTGTCACGGACGGTATAGGGCTTTAAAATAATCTTTTGACTTTTCATTTCTTTCTTTTCTCTTAAACCTTCCCAGAAATAAGGAGAATAAAACAAAATAAACGGAATTCAAAATGGTTCATAGCCAGACTAACGAACAACGATTGATTTATATATATGTATGTATAGGTATGCCTAACATCCTGGTTACTCTAGTCAAGACTAATTTTTCAACCTTATACTAAGAGTGGGTACGACGAGAGTCCATCAAATTGGGCGTCTGAACCGAGCAACTTATGGATTTCAGTTTATTGTTCTACCCTTTTGCAGTCGAGGTTTCAATTGTTTATAACTATTAACGGAAAACAACCAAGTTTTATGATATCGCAAGTAGTTTAAGTTTCCCATGTAGAGGGTTAACTTCGTAGGGGGTGGGTACGTCAATAGCCCAGCGGGGATTTGGTCCTAGCCGAGCACTAATGGATATCAACCCGCCCATCTGCCATCCGAGTTATTGAGGTTATAAACATTTATGCCATGGGGCGTTTTGAATATATAATTGAAAATTATCTCGTGCGTATTTTGCATAAAACCCTTCAAATAGTGTTAATTTACACTATAAGACAGTTAAGAATTTTTTTTGAGCGTTATATTAGATGATCTATAGCGAATTTGAGTTTTTCAATCCCCTCCCCCAGTCCTTGTCTCAGGTTGTGACGTTTTCGAGACCCTCTCTCCTGGCCTTAGTTGTGACATCACATATTTTTCCATTTTATGCATATATTAAAAATTATGAAAAAAAAATTGCGGTTTCAATTTTATTTTTCGTTTTTTTTTTTAATTTTGACATGCGTTGTCACAAAGCTTATGACTCCTCCCCCAGTCCGTTATCACACAATGTCACCTTTTGGTGATGCCCTAACCGACCTTTATTGTATGAGGATCCTTGCGATACATAGTTTTTAAGTCTTAGGTAATAAGGTCTTCTATTTCTTTATATTTTTAATTAATAGTTTATAAGATTGTCTCGTGTTAGTTTACTGACAAATGCAGGATGATAACTTAATTGTAATCATCCTGCATTTGTCACAGTCGCTAATAAATGTTGTTTCTTTCTTTCTTTAGGACACTATCACAAAGGGTTCCGGAATTGAACCGAGTCCTTACGGATTCTGCCCAGTCTTAAAGCTATAGAGACCCATTTTCAATATGAATGATTAATATTGGCGGTATGCACCCCGGTAGACACCAGCGGTCCCGATCAATCTATTGGCCAGCGATGAATCGGTGGCGTGGAACATACTGATTATAATACAAAATGAGTAAAATATTAAAGTTGTCTGGAATCTGCATATAAATTCATTATACATAAACGGAATTACCAGCCAGCCACTTCACGCCGATCTCATGTGAGAAAGAGGTACTGGTACTGGTACCCGAACGGGTCGGCCCAATTCGGGTAAAAGCGTGGCGCTACCTCTACGGGCCTTTTTATATATTTTGCTGTTTTTCTGCTTATCTTAAAGTTTGTGGTCACAATTGGATTAAAATATTATACCATACCTAAAAAGTATTCCTAATATTCTTTAATAAAAAAAAAAATAATCTAATTTGTAATGCGGCTGGGGACTTTGTCACGTTGGCTCAGTTGGCAGGGACCTTACCTTCCATTCCGTGGGTACTGGGTTCCATTCCCGCCTGAAGTCTGAGTGTATATTTATATATTAAAGAATAATATTTGTGTATCGGTCTGCTGTTACCTATAATACAGTTATTAAGTAATCTATCTTAAGAAGAGACGAAGGTGTGTTGATATTTATATGTATGTCTGTCTGTATGTATGTATCATTCCTTAAAGGCCGGCAACGCATCTGCTAGCACCCGGGTGTTGCAGTTGTCCATAGGCGTCTGTGGTCACTCTATTGACTCCACCGCCTCATTTGGCCCCTGTTATATAAATAAAAATTAAATACATAATAATCTACACTAATATATAAAGCTGAAGAGTTTGTTTGTTTGAACGTGCTAATCTCAGGAACCTCTGGTACGATTTGAAAAATTCCTTCAGTGTTAGAATAGCCCATTTATCGAAGAAGGCTATAGGCTATATATCATCATAAATGAAATCGCAAAACCACTTTTGAAGTTATTTAACAAATTCGTATACAGCGTATCAGATACGGAACCCTTCTATATAAGCGTGCCTTGACGCGCTCTTGGCCATTTTTTATTTCTCATACCTAAAATATTTTCAGCATTATATATATGCCAAATTTTTAGATAAAACATTATAGATGGAATTAAATTGTCAAACAATGGAATTTGTAACCAGGTATTCCACGTGTCGCTGGTAAAACTAGAATCACTATGGACTAAAACCACCATCTGTCTCACCCCGAGTTTTGTCTTAATCTTCCATAATTTATTATACAACTACCATAAATCTGGCAGACTTGCTTGCGAGTCTGGTAAACCCGGACGAATTTTGGGAAAGCTTCCTTGTTTAATTAGTATATTAATTAAAACTATTACGGACTTACAAGACAAGAGCATATTTCTCAAAATCCAAAAAAAATATTGTTAAATATTTCATTTATTCAAATTTTTTTTAAGTCTACCGCTGATTCGGTAATGTTGAGCCGCCGAGAAGAACCAGCAAGAAAATTGTTGATTACTATTTAGATTTTAGGAATAATGGGTAACAATAGATATGATAAATCTTTACAATCTCGCTAATTATGCACTTGTCTACAGATGCTGTATATACAGGTGAAAAATCGATATAAAAACTATGAATTTCTTGTTTAGCATAGAAATAAGCAAAAGGTAATTAAAAGAAACTAATTGATAGAATCAGGCGTTACTTTGCGGAAATCCATGACATGCATAAGAAACTAAACTACTTTGCTTTAATCCGCTTTCAAGACAATACTTCCCCATAATATGGAATAAAGACATGGTCAATTTTAAATATTAGATTATCACTATATATAATGAAGACAGGTTTGAGTTGTTGGACGTTTTTATAACAAATTTCCTGTTCTTTTTAAATTATTATTTTAGATTTTAAATATCTGGAATGGTTGTGGAGATATAAAAAACCAAACCCCATTTTTGTTTTAGTTATTTGTTAATAACTTTGGTGATTTTTGCAAATGCATCTTCAAAGATGAAAAAGTTCTCACCCCACACAACAACAAAACATATTTGTTGACTAAACTTTTAACTACTTATTTTGCTTAAGTGGTTTCATATTGTTTGTGAGATCCCAGTGCCTTTAACCTCTATTTATAGTCTGGCAACACTTTTGTGAGCTTTCTGGTGATGCAGGTGTCCATAGGCATTGGTAATCACTTAGGTGAACCGCCAGCCCCTTAGCCCCTTGTAATATAAAAAAATAATGTAATTATAGGGATAGGATTGTAAGGATAGGCTTTTGCCCAGTAGCGTGACAATACAGGCAAATAAGAATAGCTAAAAAATATAGGTGTAGCATAACTTACATTAACAAAATCACCACCTTGTATCATAAAATCTTTAATAACTCTGTGAAATGTTGCTCCCTTGTACCCAAGAGGCACACCATCTCTCCTATATTCACCTGTGCAGAATTCTCTGAAATTCTCACTTGTTTTCGGCACAACATCAGCAAACAACTCAAAGTGCACGACCAGAAGGCCAGCAGATGCGCTGCCGGCCCTTAATGACGAGCTTAGGTCACCGGGAAGTTATTACAGACTTGGATACAAGTCATGATTTCTACTTTGCCATTTTTTGTTTTGGAATTTAATAAATCGCTATTTTTATTTCATCGCTATAATAATTTTTATTTATTATTTGAATATCTACTATTTATGTTTCCACGTTATCATTTGTATGACATGATATATTATAATGACACTTTCAAGTGGGGTATTAAATGAAAAGGATTTATTTGTGTATTACGAAATTGGATATTTATAAGGAAAGGGAAGGAGGGTTATATCGTAGGGGATAAAATTGCTGAATTCAATGAACTATATAACAAAAATAACCGCGGGGAATATCGTGGTTTTTTTAATTTCAAATTTAATGTTATTAAGAAAGTTATTATAAGGGACCGCAAAATTAAATAAGCAGTACTTTTTTATTACTTTTACTTATCAGATTTAGCCGGATGTTAAAACATTTTTTTAAATCACATAAGCGCTCCGATTACAGACTTGAGCATATATTGTAGTTAGTTTGGATACATTTATTTCTTGTTAAACTATAGCAGTGCCCTAACAGTTACTTAAATATACAACAAAATTTACATAGCAGAGTTCCAGAAAATTGCTGAGATAGATGTGATGGCCTGTCGTTGCTTAATACAGACAGAGCCCCAATAGCTCAACTGTGAGAGGTGTGCTGAAATCTGCAAGCTACCCGGTTCAAACCTCGACGTTTCTGAAGTATTAGAGCAACTTATAATACAAGCTTTCATATTAGTCATACCTACCTAAAAATTTATATTAAAAAAAAAGGAATGTAAGAATATATTAACATGTTAAATTGAAAGAAAATAAATAAAGAAAGAAAACAAAATTTATACAGAAATATTCGAAAAATTTCTTAAGTGCATAAAGTAGAGTTTATTCCGCCATTTGCGTCTTTTAATTTAGAAACTAACAGTCACCGTAACATATAAACACTTACGCGTAAAACACTATTCTTTCATGTGGGTACCGATCTTATCCTTCCTCCGCAGCTTAGGGGCTTAAGGGATCTAGCACTTTAGCTAGAGCAAGGTATCGTCGCGGTTAGCAAACTATCGGATCACAAAAAAACTCGCAAAGAATGAACTTTCAAGATAAAGGAGATAACCAAACTGTGTGAGACATGAGACAACCTTCCATCCGTATATGTAGGTATAAAATTTTTTGTGGGTCATACAGATAAAGTGTAAAAATAACCGGGCCTTGGGAAAAAAAGTTTGGGAAACTCTTAGCTAGAGCATACTATCGCCCTAGCTCTGCTGCAGCTGGTAGTTCCTATAGTAGTAAAAATAACAATTTTTAAAATATACGCTACCTCAATGGTCGATTATCTACGTAACCTCAACAGACCTTCAAGAAATAAGACATCTAATGTGTAAACTTTTGTTTACCAACAAAATGCCCAAACGCCGATACTGCATTCATGAACCCAATATAATAGTCCAATTGTCCATGGGCAAAGACCGTTACAATCTGGCCACCACCAGCCCGGGACAAACCCTTACAATATTTGTAAAAAAATATTAAATATGGAGCTGTATAACAATCTATTATTATCTTTGTATCAAAACGTTTAGGTTTCTTTTTTCGCAGACGATTTATCGATACATTTCAACGTCATGCTGTGAGGGCACTGAGTACGCGCGCACTGTTCGACCTAGGTCCGGTCCTAACGCGAACGACGGCTTTAGAGGTTAACATGGTCAATTTGCTTACTTAAATTAACCTTATTTTTCTAGAAAATAGTAAAACTAGCTCTATTATCTAATGAGTTTTATTTAAAACTCAAAAAAGTAATCTACGTCTACGGTCATATTTAATTTAGAATTATTGGTCGCTTCTGGAGTAGACGAAGGAAAAAGTGCGTGGCCTTTGAAAAATGTTCAGAAACGCGCAACGTTGAACGTTTCTTTCGCATTAACAATTTATTCAGTTTGACATACTAGAGATAGGATTTAAAGGTAGCGCCACGCTTGCAGTCTTTTTGGTCTGCAGCCGAAATAGTGCGACTCGTCTCGGTACCAGTACCTCTTTCTCACATAAGATAGGCGTGAAATCTAATATTCATGCCAAAAAATAACAAATTCTGGTACGCAAAACAAAATTTTAATCTACAATAAAGCGAACGAAACTACGTGGTAAAGCTAGCGTTTAATTACACAAAAAAGTACACACATCACGTGCACATACGTTAAATGTTTATGTTGAATTAACCCAATATATAACAGAGATGTTATTTTAAACCTGACCGTTAGCTAAAATAACTGACTCAAATCCTCTGCAAATAACAAACGGAGAGAGCAAAAAGACACGTGTTTAACATGCGGTAGTTTTGCACGTAAAAGTATTGGTGAACCTTGTCCATTTAGGACGGTAGAATCCAGGAAGGAGGCGTTCTCGTTTGCCACAATAGTGAAGAACAGCGGCAATTGAACGTACGTAACGGGGACGTAGGCCAACCATGACCAAGGCCAAAATGAACCATGTCGCCATGGCGTCATGGTTGAGTGTGAGAAGTGTTCCTGTGGCACCCTACTGTGGCGAGAAAGGTGGACCCTGCAAGGACCCGGCGAGTCTCACACTCTCAGCCGAGACTTTCTCATAAACGAGTGTCAGTTGAGGTGCGAAATAGCGTATTCCAGGCAAAAAAATTCTCTCCAATTTTAGATTTTTTTTTTACGATTCTATTATATAGCTCAGCCCGGTGGTTTAATATATTAAATGATGCAAATAAATATTATGAATGAATTATTTAATGTATTAGAATACACATAATTCCTAACTAGAATACCTAATCTAGACCAAGGAGAAACAAAATGTCTTAAAACGCCTTAAAGACAGGCCATCAGCCAAATGGAATAACAACATCAGATCTGCAACTATAATATGATGGATGGAGTTAGTTCATCGGGTTCAGAATTGAACCGGTTGCGTTTTCCACTTCAGCCGCCCTTTCCAAATTTGATTTATCGGAGGCAAATCACACATAATATATTTTCACCGACGATAAGAGCCCTACCTCACCCAGACACTACGTCGACGCTACCAACTACGTATCCCAACAATTCATATCAAAATTTAGGACAGGTAATTAACTTGGGGACGGTTTAACGACGTCGTCAAATTAGAAGCGTAGCCACGACTACTACTAGATACTCCATTGGCAACCGCAGATATCCATGGCTACATAGCCAGCGACTTCGCCATGGCATCACGGTGAGGTAGGGCTATTATTAACGATACAAATATTTTACGTAGGTTACCGTCATTAGTTGCACATAATAAAAATTAAAATAGTTTTGTAGTCCCGGAGGAAAGGCGAGAGTCGAGTCACTTACTCTGGTTTTCCCGAACACACATATTATTACCGCATATAAAATAAATAGCAGAGGTTCACGATCTGAATCCCGTCCAAAAAACTAATCACGAGTCAAATAACTCTTAATTTAAGACCTTTTACCATACATTATTATAAACTGAAACAAAACTTATAAAATGAGACGAAAGCTGCGTAAAAATCGCGATCTATTGATGAGAAAAACGATACTTTTACTCTTTTTATGGAAATGATATGACAAATTGGTCCAGAAACATTATTGCGGATATTTGCAATATTATCTTTCGTCCTAATACCGGTGTTCTTTTATTTTGAGATCAGACACTATCTTGCTTTTTAAGCAGTTTCATATTTTTTTTTTTTTTTTATTAGTCCGCAAGACTGACAACAATTGCTTAAAAATAGTTCATATTCATATTGGTAAAGTTATGTTATTTCAAAGTGGCCTCAACGATATTAAGGCGGCATTAATCTTCGTGTTTCCTTTTTTTTTTTAAACTAACATGTTTTACACACTTAGGCGCAGGTTTTCTTTGCAACTAACACTGAACTGTACACAAATATAAAGGACAATAATAAAATATATTACGTCCGATCCCTTCGTAACCACTGTCAAGATCGTCGCACCATCGCTTTCGAGGATGACCTGAGAGTCGACATGAACATAATCTTTTATTAATATTCATGTGGGGCCACCTTAATCGCAGATTACTCTTACGTACGCTAAGCTGTGCAAACGGCGGGAGGCGATGTTTCTGACGTTAATACGACACTTTATAAGGTTTACTTTGGAGATGCAACAAATTACTGATGTACCCAGGTATCTCACTTAGTTAATACTTCAGATTTACGCTATGTCCGGGATATATTATGTACCTTTGTGCAAATTTAAGTAAAAGATCCGTGGACCTTTTCATACGTTATCGGTCGAAAGATCATAATTTTTAAGGTTCCTTAGTCCTACAAGGAACTCTTACAGTTTGGAATCTGTATGTTGCTAGGACATGCTAAAAACTCATTAGGTATTTTTTGAGCGAAATTAGACGACAACTTTTGTAGATATTTAAAATTTTCCTTAATCGTGTAAAAGATACGGAACCCTTTTATATAAGGGTGTCTTGTCACGCTCTTGGCCACATTATTGAGTTCTAAATTTGAAAGGAGGCCATAATTTACTGCACATTCTACTAGTGGATATTATTATGTCTTAATATAATCAAGATGGGACCACTGCATCAGTATAAAAATAGTGTATTTAATTAACACGATTTATAAGTAATATACATTTTTATAAAAATAAACCGACTTTTATTCCTTTTTCGTCCTTGAAAGAATATAATAAATAAAATATATCTCCGAATTTATTATTAACACGGCGAGGATAATCTAATCATAAATATTTTTGTGTTTGATGATGCCAGCCTTCCGACCAAATATTTAAGTCTATAAATTTGTTGATATATATTTGGCATTATAAAATTTTTATGTTATAATATTTACAATTAACTTGAATTGAAACAACAAGAATAAAAACTATTTGGCATTTGATTTTATAGTCACTTCATTTAACTTATTGCCCTGTCAATTTAGACAGTCTGAGGAAGCAGGATATTTGAAAAGCAGTGTTGTAATAGGTCATCCATCCATCGCCCGGCAGCGACAAGAATCACTTAACCTAATAAAATGGCCAAGAGCGTGAAAAGACGCTTATATAGAAGGGTTCCGTATCTGATACGCTATTAATGTACTTGTTAAATAACTTCAAAAGTGTTTTTCGGTTTTTTTTTTTAAATAATTTTCCTAGTGAGTTTTTAGCATGTTCTATCCACATAGAAAATTTCAAGTCTCTACGTCTAATAGTTTGGAACTCCTAGAGGGGGAGACCACCTTACGGGCAGACAGACGGACGGAAGGAGGGATAGACAGAACGAAATTAAACTAAGGGTAGTAAGTACTACGGAATCCTAACAATCGGCTTAAAAACCGACCACTGATTAAGCTGCGACTAGCTAATTCGTAAAATAAAATAAACGCAGATAAACTGCAGGTAGGTATACAGGGTAAAGTTATTATTAATTTTCCGCACATAGCTTACATACACGTGCACACTTGAGTTATTGCACGTGCTACTAGATTACTCCAATAAAAGTTTCCCAAGAGGGACAGAGCAGGCTTCGTCGTTATGTTGGTAAGGGTTGCCACTCTACAAATGTTTTTTGACTTATAAACAAAATATTAATTATGTAAATTATTATGTATATATTAATATGTGTAACAAAAACTTTCGGTACCATTTTAGGAAAATTGCGCGGACGGAGGAGTATGAAATTTGGCACAAATATAGTTTATGTAAAGAATGGTGTGCGAGTGCTATTATTTTTATATGATATAATACATTATAAATGTATTAAATTATTAAAATAAAACCTCACGCACACCAATGCCAAGCGATTTACACACACATACATACATTTTACTGTAAGACTGTATCAACGCGTAGTCATAACGACCGTATGTGTATTAGTTGTCAAATACAGCAATGTCATTTGTTTAAAGAATTAAAATTTTGCATATAAAGACTTAAAGAGGCAAATCTAAAGACTGTGGACGAATTTCCACTAGCCAGCGATCTCTAGTTTATAAAAAATATGTAAACAACATGAAAACTCATAACCTATATTTCAAATTCAAATGATATTTTATTCAAATAGACTTTTACAAGCTCTTTTGAATCGTCAAATATTTTAAAAGCTACCACCGATACGGAAGAGCCACGAGGAGAGGAATCAGCAAGAAACTCGTTAGCCACTTTTTTAAAAATAGTTCTTGCAGAAATTAGTTTTGCACATTTTTGGCATGTTAGCTATCAAGTATAAAGCTGGAGCGACTCAGCTCCAAGCAGTCTTATGTTTAAAATTGTCTTCGACAGTTTAATACGCTTTACGAACAAGCGTGTTTTTTAGGGTTCCATACCTCAAAAGGAAAAAAGGAACCCTTATAGGATCACTTCGTTGTCCGTCTGTCTGTCTGTCTGTGTTGGTCTCCCATGGAACTGTAAGCTCTACAATATATCTAGAATTATACTTAAGTTTATGTATTATAAAAGTGAACTTTAATAGATAACGAATTTAATAAGTGAAGGCCACCCTTAAGGGAATAGATTGCTTTAGCAATAAGAGCGCTTTTGCACGTATAGTCGACCAAGAAATTGGTTTGCCACGCTAAGGTCGAACGTCGTTTGCAAGTCAATTAGTTGAAAGAGCTATTTTTGCTTGTTATGACATTACCTTAGTTTGTAATAAAAACCTTTATCAAAATTTCTTTACTTAGGAGCTGTCATCCAAAATGGTAAAACCCGTTCTTGGTCGACAATACCCATTTCAGTCACCACAAATTTAAAAAAATGTGTACAATAAAGAATTTATTATCTATCCTTATAAATATCTACATAAAAGCGAAAGGTCGCTATCACGAAATCTCGAAAACCACGGGACGTAGAAAGATGAAATTTAGCAAGGAGGTAGTTATAGATAGTACACCTCCGCTAAGATCGGACTTTTCGAGAGGACCAAATTGAACGGCTATGGCAATTTTAATTTTACGCAGACAAAGTCCCGGGAAACGGCTAATTATTAACCGCTTAAGACCTATCGTCTCCGCTGCAGTTTGGCGTTCAACTGAATTAACTGCGCAGAAAATAATGCGCTAACATTACAGAAGCGGCCGGAGTTTGTTGGGTTTAAGTTTGTGAAATGTCGTAACTTGGTCCCGCTCGTAGTGTTTGCTGTGCATTTTACAAATACCTCTTAAATTTACTAAAGCCTCAGTAGATCAGCGGTTGAATGGGTGGGCAGAAATCTGTAAGGATCCGGTTAAATGCTTCTAATCTTTGGATTATTCTCGCAATCACTTTTAGAGAATATATACATACCTGAACTAATAGTACCTCTAACAAGTCTGGAATGTTGCTAACATTCCAGACTTCCATTGCTTCCATTGAATTTGTGCACAAAAAATTAAGGGAAGTGTTAAAAACCTGCTTATATTTAAAATAAAGTACATTTGAAATTTAAATTTTTTCATTCATATAATAACATATCTATATAGTTTAAAAAAAATATCATTAAATTATTTAAAATATTTATATAACATAATGATATTCAAAAATGCTTGTAAAAAGTCGAATTGACAATAAATAAAGAAATTTTTATGTTATTTGTTTAAGAAAGCAAAACACATACAAGTTGTAAGTAATGATAATGAAAAATATATAAAAACTAACTATCCGTTATAAATACATATACACTCAATAGAAATATCGACCACGTGCGACAGACCGCAACTCCATACGATGCACGTGTTTCAGCACGTTATTTTTCACAGAGGAAACACGTTAATAGATAAATCTAATCTGTGCAAACAGAGGGGTAACAATTGTAGGATAGGGCTGGACGTTTGAGATTCGTTAAATATCGATGCTTATTATACATCGAGAAAATCAGCATAGATAATATAATCCGTTGAATGTTCTACTTTCTAGTCGATTTCCACAATGATGTCTTACAAACTTATGCAACTTCTTACATATCGATAAATTGGTGTATTACGCGACTATGAGTACATGTCTATCTGTGCCTGCACCGCAAATCTTAAGGGGTTTGCAGTAGTCTATTAAAAATAAAGGCAAAATCATTTGTCAATTCAACGTCAATAAATTTATCACGTAGTACCACAATTAGCACTACAACTTTCTATCCCTGGGAGAAGACCCAGAGGTTGGCCCAAAACAAGGTGGAAAGTTGTAGTGTGCAACATGGCTAAGTAGAGAGGGAAGATTAGGAAGGCTGACCCCACCACCATGTGGGATACGTAGCCAAGACGAGAGAGAGAGTAAGATCCCTGAATCGATATCAAAGTCGGTTTTCAGCGGATTCATCCCTAAAGCGGGGCGGTGGTGGCGGAACGGCCGGTGACGTGCCCTGAATTAGGGCGTAAACAAACACGTACGCCCTCCGTGACAGTTATTCTATTTCGGGTGACGCGCCCCGAGTGCCGATGACAATTGCGCTCACTTATCAGAGTGATGCTCTGTTAAAAATCATTTTAGGGGAAGCGTCCGAAGCTCTTTAAACCTAAATCACCGGAAGACGTTAAAAAAAATGAAAACGCTTTGAAGCCATAGCGTTATTTTAATTGCCGTTTTGTTTACAATCTTTACGTGAGTCTTCCTCGTACTTGTTTGTCATATCCCACGCAAATATGTGTTCGGTATGCTCATCGACCGATTGGGTGTTATTATTATCTCAGTCTAATAGGTCTTTACTGGGCTTCAATGAGATATTACTACGATCAAAGAAGGATGACCTATTGTTTAAATTCTATTTGAGACTACATCTATAGCTCCTTTCAAAGTGTATGTTAGCGGTGGAGTTTTTAGCGTTAAACTTAGAATGTTATTTGTAATTGGAATTGTACAAATCTAGAAATAAAATTTTATTATTATTATTGTACATATAAAAGCGCACTTATCACGAAATCTCGATAATCGCGTTACGCACAAAGACGATACAAATATCGTCTATGTGCGTATTACCTTCCATATAAAGTTGGAAGGTAGTTTATTAGTAGATATCCGCTAAGAGCGAATTTTTTAAGAGAAAAGGTTAAGGAGAAATCACGCAATTTTAATTTTACGCGGAAAGTCGCGAGAAACAGCTAGTATTAGATAAACAAAAGCACAGCGGTTTCAAAGATAAGACTGAAAAAAAAAATAAGAGATTCCCAGTTGTAGAACAATTACACTCCGAATAGTCACTTAAAAATTAAAGGCCGACGTTGAATTCTTAATTTATGATATTGATTATTTTTCTCTATTACCGCTAACTGCAGTAAAAGTTTTAACCCGCACTTAATGTGAATTTAACTAGAACACTATTAGTTTGAACTTGTATTTTCGTGCACTGACTAATACCTACTTTAAAGTAGGGACCGAGTAACTTTTCATACTCCGTAACACTAAAGGTTTTAAGTTCAACTTTGTTAAACATAAACAAACTTAAACCTTGCCCCAACTACACTTTGTGAATTTTGAAAATGTTGTCGTTTGTGGACGTTATAATTGCAGTTATAATTTCTAACCTGGTTTATGTAAGACAGAACGATAAAGGCAATG
>JANCMC010050420.1:7431574-7500344 GCA_024363005.1 Charaxes varanes | reverse complement strand
GTTGTCGTTTGTGGACGTTATAATTGCAGTTATAATTTCTAACCTGGTTTATGTAAGACAGAACGATAAAGGCAATGCAGACATATATATACATATATATATAGCTTCAACTTCTAACTTTAGTTTGAGTCACCGGTCGGCAACGCGTGGCCCTCGGGCTGCTTGTGGCCCGCAAATGTTTTGTAAGTGCAATCTAATTCTTATAAACACTATTTACATTACAAGAGCGCAAAGCTTTATTGTGATGTACTAAAATTTAGAATTTTTAATATATTTAATAATGTGTACTACATAAATAGATAGCGAGACACCTATTTCTAATCATAGTTTTAAAAATGTGGCCCGTTTACATCTGATTTCTTAACGATATAGCCCACTTGCATCACATTTTTTAACAATGTGGCCCTCGCCTGCCAAAAGATTGCCAACCTCTGGCTTAAGGTAGGGTTGTAACGAAACCTCGCCTCCGCCTTCCGCTGGAAATTGAACCTCGGCAATCTCTTCCGCCTCCTTATCTTTTTTGTGGAGTTGTAACGGAGGTATATTCACATTGACTCACAATACGAGAAGAACTACGAACTACTAAGCGATAAGTGCATTCGGTTGAGCGTTGCGTGTGCGACAGTGAAGCTAATGCTTTTATTACTTACCAACCTACAGTTTAAAGAAATATCTACTTTTTAATTTCTATTTCTTTAATAAATGGCGATTTAGAAATTTTTTTCACTCCCGCCTCTGCTTCCGTTAAGAAGGCGCCTGTTAAAACTCTAGTTTAAGGTATAGTACTATATACTGAACTTATTACCTTAATTGACCTATATGCGTGATATTAGTCTTAGTCATTCGAAAATTTCCCATTATTATTACTGTTTCCTATTAGTATTGTTGTCCAGTCTAGTCAAGTATTTATATTTGTTAAAAAATTAAAAATTTCTATGTAGCTGCCATTGTCATATCTTTAAAAGATGAGTTCCTAACTAATAAATAAAAAGCTCTTCATAAATGTCATAAATAACAAGTGGCCGTATTGGGCAAGCAAATACGTACGCCCTCCGCAAATTAGTCTTAATCCGTAAATCCGAGTTGACATTTTTGGGTGGATTGAAAATTGTTAAATATGCAAAGGGTATATAATTGCGGCGAAACTCGTTTTATTTGATATGAAACTGTATGGTAGGGTGCCGCGCGACCGCCGCAAGTTTAGGACACGAGACTCAATTATGCATGTACCCATGTTACACACCCGCCCTTGTAATCCCCTATATGTATGGTGATTGTATCTTCCTACACTATTCTTAATATTATCTATAGTTCTGTACTAAAGACATGGGTGCTTGGAGTTGAGTCTATATTTTATACTAAAAGTGAAACTTTCCCTATCCAATTTGGCTTTTAGATAATGATTTATAATCGTGAATTGCAATTTTATATCAGCATTGGTAATCCAGCATTACCAAGAAGATTATTATCAAATCACTTGAACGGTAATGATAAAGTAAAGGTTTATTATTCCTTTGATCTCATTAGAGTCGCGGGTCCCAGAAAACCCCCAACGGATAGGGAACCTACGCTACGTGCCATACTGCATCTATAGTGTCGGTAATCCAGACATTATCTTTAAGTTTATCGAATCATGCGTACTAGTTAGTTAGTAAATTAAGATCGCTGTGATCAATAAAGTCTCGGAAAACCTCTAACGGATGGTGAACCTTCATGCCTTAGTAATTCCGAAGTTTATCAAATCACGTGAACAAGTCAACTAGTAAACAGAATTGGTCTGATCTCAATGAAGTTGCGGGTCCCGGAAAACCGTCAAAAGGTAGGAAACATGCATGCCATCGTGTGCATCTGTAGAGTCGGTAATCCAGTTATTATCGTGAACTTTATGAAAGCACGGGAACAATTTAACTACTAAGCAATTGCTCTGATCAATGAAGTCTCGGAAAACCTCCAAAGGTTAGCAGGGAACCGTCATGTCACCGTGCATTTGTAGCGTTGGTAATTCCAAATTTTATTTTATGAAATCACGCGAACAAGTCAACTATTAAATATATCAATACGTGAAGCGAAAACATTCGGTACCATATTACGAAAATTTCGCGAACGGAGGAGTTTTAAATTTGATACAATTATAGTTTATAGAGAGAAGGTGTGCGAATGCTATTTTTTTTTATCAAATAAAACCACTAGCAATCCAATGCCAAAAGATTTAAATGACTTACACACACATGTATACCTTATACTATAAGTTTGTGTCAAAGCATAAACAATTTTATCTTTCATCACTTTAGTATGTTTATCGTTTATACTTTCTTTCTATATATGTATTATATTGTTTATTTTAACTTTAGCAAGAAAAAGGACTAGAATTAAAACGGAAAGTAACTTTTGTAGACATTTTAATGACTAAAGCAATACGAAGCGTATGTAATATGAATAGTGCATTGACTTTAGTAGTCACTACACACGTCTCGATAAATCGTTGCGAAAAAACTGTACAGTTAAATCGTTGCGAAAAAACTCTACAGTTAAATCGTTGCGAAGAAACTGTACGGTTAAATCGTTGCGAAAAAACTGTATAGTTAAATCGTCGCGAAAAAACTGTATAGTTAAATCGTTGCCAAAACCGTGCAGTTAAATCGTTGCGAAAAAACTGTGCAGTTAAATCGTTGCGAAAAACTGTGCAGGTAAATCGTTGCGAAAAAGCTATGTAGTTAAATCGTTAGGAAAAAGCTTGTACAGTTTAATTGACGATTTTTCATACACGAAAAAACTGCGCAGTTTTTTCGCAACGATTTATCGAAACGTGTGCAGCGGCTTTAATAAACACAAAGCATCCACGTCTGTGCATAATGCGTCAATCGATGGCATACATACATTATAATTACTTATTCCATACCTAATTTACACGAAATGTATGAAATAGTGCCACTTCCCCGATATTGTAGATGTCGTAATAACACTTTCTAATTATGTTCGTGCATGAATGCAAAAGGAAGCGAAAGAAAAACATTTAACTGAATTTTCGTGGGCCGTTCTCATGTCAATAATCTTAACTTTAAATTGAATAACATGATTATTAAGAACTACATAGTTGTACCCCGCAAATTTGTCCGCGTGATTTTGTTAAAGTTTGTGGGTTTTTGTGCGGCACGTTAATAATTTTTCTAAAACTGAAATAGTACATGTCTTACAGCTAGTGTAAATATATATGTATATAACTCACCATTTATTAATTTCAGGTACATTGGTGACCGCTACAGGTATAGCACCGGCGGCCCTTAGGAGCCGTACACACTCCGCGTCTTCGTCTGCTCGTGTACTCTTCCGCGACATTATACCGAGAGTGTGCAGCATGCCTTTCACGGCATGGCTCTCTTTGGCCGTAAAAGGTACCCCTGTGTGGAAGAAAATGAGTAAAATTTGTAAAGTGCCTAGAGAGCAAACTTAGAGGTACAGTCGACCGAGAAAGTGCTTTACCATTTTGGATGACAGTTCCTACTTACTTAAAAAAAAATTTTGCTAAGGGTTTTTGTTAGAAATTAACAAAATGCATAACAAGCAAAAATAAACCTTATAACTAATTGACGTGCAAACGACAGTCGACCTTAAGCCGTACAAGCGCGTTGTGCGAGAATATTCGTGCAATGCGTTTTCCCATAGTGTGGAATAAGCCTACCGTGTTATAGGGGGATTAAAGTATTTTTATTTACTTCTTCCTATTATACTGCAGAGGATATTGCTGTTGGGGAAGATAATATGACAGTTTTCCGTCTGACGTCAACCCCACACACACACACACACACACACACAACACACACAACACACACACACACATACGCAAACCGTTTTAATTTTTAGTTTTAATCTTAATTTTTAATACACTTTTTTAATCGGTTGGTACTGCCTAGCACAAGTAACATAAATTGCTTAAAAGAAGTTCTCCAGTTATTATATCTATAAGCTCAGATCTATGTATGTTACCGAAATAAATGAATTTTTAAATGAGAATGAGTGTGTTGAAAAATATTTTATGAAACTATATTATAACTAACGGGGACGTTTGTCGCGACTAGTTAATTAAAAAATAGCTTTTTGTCGGTTTGCTACCGTTCACTTATCGAGGTTTTGGAAAATAAACAACTTTCTTCATAATAATGTTTGGTGCAGAAAGCTCGTTGCGCTGGGTCGCGGTAGACGAGCAAGGAGAAATATATAATTACGTCGTTTGTATGTGCCGGCACGACGTCAGGCGTGCACTGGCTTTATTGAGGTAGGGAGTTGATATATCGACATGTGCTTATCGATGAAACCCATATTTAACACGGCTGGGAAGTGTGGGTTGGGAGACCGAGTTATTGCGGCTTTCGTAAAAGAAATTATCATAAAAATCATGATCAGCCCTTAATCGCCCACTGCTGAGCATAGGCCTGCCTTCTTATAAGAGACTGTTATCTCTTGAAATGCGCATCCAGCTACCTCTTGTCACCCTCTTTATGTCGTCCATCTATCTTGCCAAAAACCACCTACCATCACCAAGTGCAGCCATATATCCTGCTCAGCACCCTCTGAGCTCCGCTATCCCCCTTTACGATGTCCTTGACTTTAATGTGGTTATTTTGTACATTAATGACGGTCCCGCCAGACGTCAAACTTTATAAGACGTTAGTGCCAACAGAATTAAACTTTTTTATTAAATTAAACTTAAATTAAAAAAAATAAAACTACTGCGTTCCTCTAAGCGATCTTAGTGGAACGCAGTCAGTGGTGTCGATACAGTATCAGTACTTAAAATTTTGAATCAGTTAAGCTTTATAGTAGGTATCTAGTAGCATACACACGTACAATTAAGAACAAGAATAAGGCAGGATACACTAGAAACTCTAGAGAAAGGATTCTGTTTTCACTGGCAAGCCTAACGCCTCCAACTGAAAAGGAGAACCTATTTTATTACATCAATTTAGAGCCTCAATAGCTCAAAAGTATAAGGTATGGACTGAAATCCGCAAGGTACCCGGTTAAAGCCCCATCGCCGTTAGAGTATTGTCGCACCCACTCCTAATACAAGCTTTTAATTTAAGCTTAGTAGGAGGGGAAACAGGGAATATTAGACATACCTAAAAAGTATTTCTAATATTCTTTTAAAATAAAAAAAATCTACTAAAAATTGCATTATTATACAATTTATAATTGTAAAGAATTGTTTGTATTTTAGGTTAAAAAACCGACCTGAAACTTTTGGGCCTGACTATTAACCGCACCCTCAACTTTAACACTCACGTAACTGCCGTCTGTAAGAAAGTATTAGTATTTAAATACTAATGATGATTTTTTTAATACTGACAACACCAACCATTTTTCTTTAGCGTTTGATTTGAAATTACATTAATTATAAAGTTGAACGTGAGATAATAGGTAAATAAGCATGCCAATTTCTCTGCAGCATTTACTTAGGGATTTGGCATCCCTAAAGGAAAACTATATTAATCAAGAAAGAAATCTTTGCGTCCATGACTTAACGATACTTTATTGTATAATTTTACATTTTGTATAAAAAATATTAATATTAAAGTTTTCAATGTTTTATTACTTCCGATATAATATTTATGTTTTTTATTTTATATTTTTATATTAAGGTACACATATCTGAAGCATTATTTGCTATTTTATTTAGGCTTGCTTGGGTCCGAGTTCCATAAATAAGCGAATTAGCTTATATTAAAAATTATAATACAAAACATGTAATGTTTTACGTGAATAAATTATTATTATTAATAAATAAGGTGATTTTGTTAATTATTTATTCATATTAATAACTAATAGGTACCCGCGCGTCGAAAGGTTTGTAGCATCTGTACAGATTAAATCCCTTGCCCTCCTTTTAAACTTTATCACGTAGATAATCACAAACAATGCATTTTAAAAGAACTATCAAAGCGCCTACGTCACATTTTAGATGCAGTCTGAACTTATTCCAATATAAATATTTGACTGACCCATTTGGCACAGTTAACCGTCACCCTGTTTTCCGGTCCGAGGTCCAATTCCCGCCAGTGAGTGTATATGTACATAAGTTCGTATTCATGTATAATTTAAATATATATAAATACGATACTGATCGGCTGTCACCTGTAATACAGGTATTAGGTTACCTACCTTGGGAACAGGCGGCCGTGTGTTGATAGGCCTATATATTTATTTATGAAAAATATGCCAGAAATAAACAATCAAAACTTATATTGATGGCTGAGCCTTTGAATACGCTATAGTGCGTCCTGAAATATTTGTATGGCTGCCACCGGTGACAGTTTGGAAAAAACGATAGCCGCATCTAATCGGTTAAAATAGCGGCCTAATTCATTATTAGCAGATAAAAAGTGGACAGCAGATAGAATTTGTTTCTTTTAACGCATTATAACGTCCTATAATAAAGGTCATAGAATGATAAACAGTGACTCGGCCCCAGAAGAATATTTAGTTCAACTTTTTCTTACTAGTAAGATACTATTTTAGTAAATTTTGCATATCTACTTATACGACCGTCCTTATATGACCGTTTTTTTTAATAAACGGAAAAAAGCTTCAAAAAGAATAATACTATAGACTTGTCATTTTTATAGAAGAGCACACGCACGAACGCAACATTATAGGTGTATGAATAACGTCATCCTCGGAACCCCCACGATATCTACAACCTTACGACTAATATCACAAAGTGACATTAATCGGGTCCCACTGTTCTTCGTGCCTTCCGAAACACGGAGGAGATCGGATATCAAATATAAACCAGTGCTGGAATGGTTCACCCATCTATCACCCGGTCGCAGCTAGAGCAACTTACGCTCGACTCAAATGACAACCACTTATAAGGCCACGATCTCCTCAATAATGACGATTACGTAATTGTTTACATATAACATATTAAAAAGTGAGAAAGTACATTTTAGTTGTTTGTAACGTTCTACTGTGAAGTTGGGAATTTTGGGTTACAACAGCTTACGTGGGAGCTAGCGAAGTATTCCTTAGCCTAATGACAAATTGAAAATTGTACGATTTATTTGACGAGGTCGACATCAAGCGCTATTTTAGACATCTTTTATAAGAGAAATTAGATGTTGGTTGGATGAAGCTCCTGATAGTTACTAGACGGTATTCTTTTCTGTATTGACGACAATGCGAAGGTTTTGCTGTTGCGATAAATTGAGCGCCATCTGGTGTAAAAGTGATGTTTCTAACCGCGCATTTAAAGAGACATTCGAAGCCTACACTTGGTCCTCAATGTCCTAAAGTCTAAAACCGTGCGATTCTCTAGAAGCTCTTAACTTGCACAATTCCCCCGTGGAATCAGTTGCCAGCTTCGGTATTTACGAACGACGACGACGATACGACTTAGGGACTTTCAAGAAAGGGTATACTCATTACTCAAAGGCCGGCAACGCATCTGCGAGCCCTCCGGTGTTGCAGTTGTCCATGGGCGCCGGTAGTCACTTAGGTGAGTGCCGGCTGCTCGTTTGCCCCTTGTTATATATATTTTAAAAAAGAACTTGGGTTGAAAGTCCCAGGAGCTGCTTCAGTTTATCTCTGCAACGCGATGGATCTAGCACCCGCTCGTTGAATTCATGGGGTTCTAAGTAATTCGTCTTCTAAAACTATTATGATAGTTTTGGTATTCTTTCAATTGTTATATCAAATACATGATTTTGGCAACCCTATTGTGATGAACGACAATCTCAGTGCGACGTTCCGAAGAACACCTGAGCTCGCACTATCGTAAACATATCTGAGAATTATGATAGCTGTGATCTTCTCGCTATACCCTGTATTATCTACACTGCTGTTAGACTAATGTTAAAGAGAGCATCACCAAATTGTGACATGTTGTGACAACACGCCAAAAGCTTTATGACATCACGTGTCAAAAAAAAAATCATTTGTAACTATTGTTATCTTTAATTATTTTTAATTGTAAGATATGTGAAAAATATGTGATGTCACATAAAGGGGTTTTTGATAATGTGACAACCCATTAGTTCCACTTATATTAGGAGCCCCAGATATAGCTTTTCCTCGAATAAATAATATAAGATTTTGACTTTTACCCCCAACTAACATCATTTGAATTTTATTGGAATCAAGGTAGCAAACAAGAATTAGGAGTTTTGAACCTGCTATTCCACCCGTCACACAATATTTTTACAAGGTAATTTATGAGTAAGATTTTTACTTCTCATGGGATTTCCTTGAATTTTATTTCTTTTAAGTCCTTGTATAAATTATTACGAATATTTAAAAAAAACCTGATAAAAACAGTGTCTTAAAAAAAACCTAAAATTCCTGAGGCACTTAAACTTTGTTTTCTCTGTCAACTTCTCAATACGAGTCTGCAAGTTACATCTTGTTATTTCACGGTTAAACGTGTTGTTAGATGCTGTCTCAAGTTTTTTTGTATGTTTGTTTTATTTTATAGTTACCAAACAGTCAAAATGAGTGACAAACCTAAACTAAGCGTTGGGAAACACTGCTATCTTTGTTAACCTTTTGTCTCAAGACTAATTGAATAGGGTATAAACGCATATGACAACAGAAAATGACAAGATATTAGCGCCTTATGCGATAGCATGTTGTATTGTTTCTAGAAAATTAAAACGAAACGTGTCGCTGACGCTTTGACCTCATTATAAATAATTACAAGAGCAGGGAATAATAAATATGTAATTCGGATAAATTGTTTAAACAGCTAAAGCAATTATGCAGTGATACGCTATCGGCGGGGCTATATATAAACCACTCGGTGCGCAAGTACTAATTTCGCAAGTGCATTAATAATATTTTTTCCTGTATCACGTTTCAAACAGTCACAATATCGATTAAATTAAGAAATGCTTTTTCTTTCTACTACGCAGTAACCTCATCATTAATCTATGATAATAGGGCGCGAAGAACACTTTTAAACTTAGCTTTAAGTCATAATAATATAATATATAGATATTTTTGATAATATTTTACATATGACGTTCATAAGAGCCTATAAAAGAGTCTACATCTTCCTAGCGTTGTCCCGGTTCAGTACCAGGGTCCGCTTAGGTTGCAGAGGATTTGGCTATGGTGCAAGTTAAGAAAACCGACTGCCGCCTGAAGTCATCCCCGGAACCTCCACAATCTCGAGATGTGACATTAATCGGGACCACTGTTTTACGTACCTTCCAAATAGGGAAGGAGGTCAGATATTTGAAAAACCAATGTTAGTATAGTTCACCCATCTACCGGCCGTGGTAAGAACTGATTCACATAGCGATCGACTCAAATTCCGGCTACCGATTAGGTTATGAACTCCTCAGATCTTCTTCCTAGCGTTATCCCGGTTAAGTACCAGGGTCGTAGATTGCAGAGGATTTGGCTGTGGGGCGAGTTAAGATGACCGATTGCCATCTGATGACATCCTCGGAACCCCCACGATCTCTGCAACCTTACGACTAATATCACAAAATGACATTAATCGGGTCCCACTGTTTTACGTGCCTTCCGAAACACGGAGGAGGAGGACTATATGACACACGGACGTCTGTTCCTAAGATAGACAACTTAATGCCTGTGTTATAGGTAACAGCCGCCTGTTTTACACAAATATATATATTTTTTTAGAAGTATATAAATACATACATATCGATAATACACCCAGACTCGAGGTGGGAATCGAATCCACGACGCCCGGAGCAGAAGGCAGAGTCACTGCCCACTGCGCCAACGGGCCAGTCAATACATATATACTTTACAGAAGTAATAAATTAAGGTCGGAACTCATTGCACCGACGCTGTTCCTGTGCAGCATTGATTTACTTGATGACAGTTCTTGGTCACTTCCATATTAATTAGCCATGGATATGATTATGAGGATTGATTATATTATCTCAGTTTTTATACAAGGTGTGAAGGGCTTGGTTAGGACACAGACGAATAACTACACTTTATTACCGAATTTTGATAAATAAGACTATACGTTTCTTACAGGTTCTTAAAAGACACCAGTCTAGAATCATTGTAGCATGTAACTGCACATTACGATGTTTTAACATTCAATTATTATAATTTTTTACTGTGAACCATACCATTAGAATCATATTATATATCATAAAATTGTTCAATACTTAAGCACATAATGCTCACGTATATATTATGATGCTGCAAACAACTTGTCATAAATAATTTAGTTATTGTCGCGTTACCGGCGTTAGATACGCCCTTCACTGACACCTTTTCTGTTGATTTGGGCAATAAATGTAAACACAATTTGCTCCGGCCATTTGGAAGATAATTTAATAAACGTTATTTACGCCGCCGCCGCGCCGCGGCTTTGGAATTTATAATACAATTCCGCTGTGTAAAAGGCGTGGCTTTAATTACATGAGTGTTTACCTTTACGAGCTGGGACTATTTCGAAGAGCGTATAGTAGAGCGAGTTATAGTGACACTGGCTGTAGCGCCCGTGAATTCACTGATTTTGTTAAATTTTGAGGATTTTTGTTTTTTTGTTCGGAACCATGATTATTTTACTAAAAGTAAATCTAATTTAAAAAGTATGTAATTTATTGTAACATTATCTATCTGCCAGTAAGCATACATCGGTACTAAATACTTGTATAAATATCGAATAATATAAGTTATTCTGTTGGCATGAGATCCATGGGTCGTCAGGCGTAACTTACTTTTCTAATTAGAGGTATCGCCACGTTTGTAGCCAAATTGGGCCGGCGCGTCCGGGTAGCAGCGTCCAGTACCTATTTCACACATGAGATTGGCGTGAAGTGGCGGCTATGCGGTCACGTTAACTGATGGTGATGTTGTCGCGTTTCGTTCGGTTTGTGAGACTTCCGGGTGGCCTAAACTCGTCATTAAAGGCCGGCAACCCATCTGCTATCCTTCTGGTCATGCAGATGTCCATGGGCGTCGATAGGCACTTAGGTGCCTGCTGTCTGCTCGAACCATTTATCCTGTATCGGCTCTGCCGTCCAACCCTGGGCTTAAAACCAATTTATTATACGTGATTTGACGTCTTGTCTTTCTTAAACACATCTTCCAAACTTATTTGTATAAGATTCTTATTACTAGAGAGATTTTTCTAACTAAAGAACTTTTTTTTAGTTAGTTATTACATTACCAGTGTTTCATAAATCTATTCAGATTTTTCCGCACACCGGCATTCGTCACCGCTTGCTCGAACACGCATTAGTAAAAAAAAAAAAAAATTAGTGCATAGTGCAAAAAAGATAGTAACACATACGGGCAGATATTTTAACGATTATTATTTATTTTAATATTTTAACGAACGAAGCCTTTCCGTTTTATTGACGTAAAATGTCGGTTTTAATCTATACCCTTCTTATTGTTTTAAAAACAGCGATCGAGAAGCCTTCGCCTTGGTCGCTTCGCGCCAAAATGTCCTATTGTCGAGCGTTCATACCTCGAAAACGGTCATAGTAGTTACCCGTTCCTGCTCGTCAAATTTAACTTTATTATCAAATCGCCCAATTGTCAAATAGCAATATAATAATGACCGTGCAATGTGATAAATAAATTAATCACTTAACCCGATAGAGCTAGACATTGTTCATAATGCCCGGGCATTATAAATAATTCCAGCATTAATCATTTGGCCCTTAACATATATACCTATATTAATAATGTATATCAAATTTATCTATTGAAAAATTTTCATAGAATCCAATTAAATGGGACAAAAAAACAATATACCTGATTGGTATCTGTGTGACTTATGTCCCATTTAATTGGATTATATGGGAATATTTCAACAGGGATGGTAAAACCTCTTATGTCCATGGGCGACGCTGATCACCGGATACGTTTGCTCGTGTGCCCGCTTAAACTATTAAAAAATCTATTCCGATATCAGTTAATAGTAAGGTAGTACAAAAAATAACAACTAAAATTTAGTTTTCTATTAATCTATTTATATAAAAGCGAACAGTCACTTATCAAATCTCGATAACCGCGGGACGTAGAAGGATGAAATTTGAGAGGAATGTAGTTTATAGTTAGTAAACATCCGCTAAGAACGGATTTACTGCTACGGTCAGATTAAGGATGGCTAACCACAACATTAAAAGTTTATTGTTACGTGAACAAAGTCGCGGGAAACAGCTAGCCATGAATAAACGATACCGAATTACACACCCATTTTTAATAGGAAATAGCGCGTTGTAATTCTGATGCTAATAAAAAACATAATTTATCAATAAGTTCCATACAAAAGGAAGGAGTCATTTTTATTTCAGATAATCGGTCGATTTTGTTTAAGTGAGAGATAGAAACGTTTTTAAGAATAAGAATAAATAAGAATAAGAAAACTTTATTAAGTAACGAAGCACTGCAGTCATATACATGTAAAATAATGTATACTAATTACTTTCTAAAATTTATCTCTTTTCTTAGGTGGCCGAGTTCGGTCCACTACCTTGCTCAGTGGTGACCACGACGCGGTTAAGAGTCTTGTGACGTCACATAACGAAATTAAAATAAAAAAATTAGGAACTCGAACTACTTGGTTATGTTCTTCGGCGCCCCTTCGGTCGTCTGTGTGACCTTGGACAAATGCACGCGCATAGAGAATTAGTGCCTTCATAGACTTGTATTGTTCACTTGATAAGTGATCAACGTAATTTCCTAATACTTAAAATATTTTAATATTTCTCATTTACAAAATAATTTTAAAATGAACGAAAAGACTGACGTAGGTATTCCTTACCGCAAATTATATAATGCATACTGTGCACCATATGCCGATAGAAATAAAAAAAAAATTACAAGATGACCTAATGGAAACTTTTAAAAAGTTGTGGTTAAGAAAGAAAAGGCGGGAAGATGTTAAAGTAGAAAGGCGCGGTTTTTAGATAATTTTCTATAAAATCTAACTTCCAGAGTTGATTCTATAATAATTTTGTAAATATTACTTTTTGTTACGTTTATATAAGTGTGTAGTGGTGAAGAAGAAGAAGGAATGCCGAAAAAGAAGCGGAATTGGGATGATCACGTCCCTTCAGGTTCAAGCCAGCAGCCGCTGCAATCCACGGACTGTGACTGAGCAGAAACATTGGCTTCAGCGCGCTCAAATTCCAAGTCCAAGGATGCGGAAAAGGAACCCAAACAAATATACCATTTATAGAGTAAAAGGGTGTACTGGTGGGGGGTCCTCCCTCTAACCTTGTAATATTTAGGTTAAGAGCACAAATAAAGGGCTTAACAAACAAAGAAGACGTTTCAATCGGATGAAATTATCACAAGGGTATACTCGTAAGTACGCGGAGGACTCCAAACAGATTGAGCTGACTGCTTTTCTTACCAAATTAGATGAGAATACTGTATTCAGCAATAAGAATCGTTTAGCTCTTTCCAAGGGCATAAGGGAACACAGGGTATCTAGTGTCATGCATTTACGAATGTCATAATTTTAATATAAGATATGTAACGGATAAACCAATTAAATTAGATATAGCATTAGATAATATTAAAATAACAATTGAACTTGATTCTGGTTCGGGTTCTTCAGTAATAAATTAACTACAGAAGTATACGGTCTTTAATTCACATCAGTAATAAATATAAGGTCGGTGTTTATTTGCCTAACAATACAAATGTTTTTGCAAAACAAAAAACTGCTTGATCAGTTATCTTTTAAAGCTTTAATACCTGCTAAGGGCACGGAGGTCACTGGAGTTCTCACCTCTGTCCCAATAGATACGAGGGCTACACTGAAAATTTTTGAGAACTGGCTACTTGAAAGCAATATAATAAAAATAATGTTTAAATTTAGAAAATGCAACTCTTTACGAATAATACTGCTCTGGCCCCCTTGAAAAGTACCTTATCTATATGACGACCCAGCTCAGTTCTTATAACACCTGGGTGAAGGCTGTATGTATTGATGCCATCTATATTATTCGCCTGAAAATATAAGAATCATAATATTTCCCTTACCCAAAGACACTAAAGCGAGTAATATTTGTATTTATAGAGCTTACACTCCCACCAATGGAAATTTTGGATGTTGGTCACTCAAGAACAATATCCTTAGAAAGCATCAGATAAAAACAAGTAGTTTGACCTAACAAATGTGCTAGTTACAGTTACAAAAGTTACAAAACCAGTTTATATGTTGAAGAGATGGGAGCAAGGGATATACCAGCAAAATCCTAGTATAACCTACTAAAAGACTTATCAAGGCTTATCAAGAACTACTAAGTTCTTTTGCAGAAAGAACATCTAAAGCTGCACTAGTAGGATCATACCAGAGGGAAAGGGAAGTGTTTCCTGCCCTGCCTAGACACCTCTGGCAGTGAACCATAATGAACCCGACACCCTCACTGTGAATGATGGAATGGAATCCGATCCATGGAATGCTAAGAAATTTGTCTCATAGTTTATTGTACATAAATATAAATTGGTCATATAATTTTGCTAAGATGTTTTACATTGCAATACAAATTCAAACAACGGAAATAGTTTGCCTGCAAGCTTGGAATAAGGTGAACTCCCTTCATTGATTAATATAATATTATGTGATTTTAATTTAACTCTACAGCTGGATTCAATCCTGTATTGTTTAGGAAACACTTCTTTGTACTTGTCGCAATTAAAGTAGTGTTAATTTTGTATACACAATAAACAATTAAATTTATTATGACTTATGAGGTACAACAATTATGCCTTAATTTGAATTGTGATGTGTGATGATTTCAAAATTAATGTATAGTCACATTTGATTCGGTTTGTGAGAGTTCCCAGTGGCCTAAACCAGTTTTTAGAGGCCAGCAAAGCATCAACGTGCCCTCTGATGATGTAGATGTCCATGGACTTTGGAAGCCATTAAGATGAACCATCTACCTGTTTGCCTCTTGTAATATAAAAAAAATGTACCTTAAGCTTAGCTGCTAGTTCTTTTGAAAACAGCACATTTGCTAGTTTGCTTTGTGAGTATGCTTCAGCCGCGTGATATCTTCTATTCTGATAGTTTAAATCGTCAAAGTTGATGTC
Organism: Charaxes varanes; assembly: GCA_024363005.1. NCBI lineage: Eukaryota > Metazoa > Arthropoda > Insecta > Lepidoptera > Nymphalidae > Charaxes > Charaxes varanes. The sequence continues at coordinate 7,485,299 of JANCMC010050420.1, read as the reverse complement.
ATATCCTTAAAATATAATCATAAATTATATTCTTTTAATTTAAACGGATAGATATGACATATTTTTGATGTCTTCCTTAATAAAATGAGTTAGAACAATTATTTTTCAAGACATTATTTAATATTTTTTTCATTGAAAATACTAGTAACAGCTTTAGGTATGCATAATATTACTTTTATAATTAAAAAACATACTTGTGTGAGCTTTTGATGACACAGTCACAATCCTTGCTGGGGTACTGTTCCTGGTAATTGTGCAGTTAGCGGTTTTGTTGACAGATTCTCAACTACTGTCGATACGGTTGTGGCAAGTATAGGTTACTGGACCAATGAATCTACTGGAAAAAAACTGCCATTAACTTTTTTCTAGGAAACTTCTTCGCTCGTTGAATGTTTGTGCGCTTTTATTTATAGTTCGCTTGTTTAGTCAATCGTAGCTTTTGTTAAGTAATTGTACGCTTATCGGTTTTGTTGCTAAATTTCCTCGTATATACTCGATACCGATGTGTCGAGTATAGGTTACTGGACCAATGAATCGAATTCTTTGCTTGTTGAACGTTTGCACTTTTTTTGAGTAAAGTTCGCTTGTTTAGTAAATCGTGGCTTTTAGATTAGTCTGGTTTTTAGACTTGCTTGTTAAGTAATTGTACGTTTATCGGTTCTATAGGTAATTTCCTATCCATACCAAATACGATTGTGGCACTTAAGATAAAATAATAGTAAATGAACCAATGAAACTACTAGCAAAATCTTTTATTTACTTTTTTCATGTTTTTCGTTAGTTTGTCATCTTGTATATGCCTAAGTAGTTGCGGCCGTGACTTTGTCCTCGTAAAATTAGGTAAAAAAATAGATGCCATTACAGCCTATAGCCTTCCTCGATAAATGGGTTATTTACCTAACACTAAAAGATTTTTTCAAATCGGATCAGTAGTTCCAGAGATTAGCGCGTTAAAGCAAACAAAGAAACTCTTCAGCTTTATATATTAGTATAGAGTATATATCAGTGGTCCTACTTTTTATGTGTCTTATATTATCTTTCTCTCATACTATAAATAAATAAATATATACAGGACTATATGACACATGGACGTCTGTCCCTAAAGCAGACAGCTTAATGCCTGTTTTATAGGTAACAGCCGCCTGTTATACACAAATATATATATTTTTAGAAATATATAAATACATACATATACATAATACACCCAGACTCAAGGTGGGAATCGAACCCACGACCCCGGAGTGGTAGGCAGGGTCACTGCCCACTGCGCCAACGGGCCAGCCTATGTTTTATATTAAAAAGATTATAAGCATAGTATGCAGTATCAGGTTTCCATAGGAAATTCTAAAAAGCGATGACATAGCAACGGCAGCGCTAAGTGTAGACTTAACACATCAGAATTACGGGGAAACGTTCTAAAACTAGGGCACATTTGCAAGAGCTTAAGTACGGATGAGCAGAAATGAAAGCAAAATAGCGGAGCGAGGATTTTATCACTATTGTAAGTTCCATGAATAAGCAGTCCGAACAATAAGAAGGTTTGGGGCAGTGTGGGTAGGTTAACAACAAAATCGCTACGTAGCGATAAGACCGCCAATTGTACCTGTAGCACTTGTTATTACTAAGACTAAATATTGTGTAATATGTATTCTTGTGGTGTACAATAAAGAATATTCATTCATTCGTTTGTTTCCTATTAGATTATTGACTTTAAGATATTGCTATTGATCTATAATACACTGACCGTATTAAGCAATAATGCTGTCTTATGTGAAGTTCTATTTAATAAAAATATTTTTTTTATCATCTTTGTTATTTGCATTGGTTGGCATTTATTGTGTTTTTATAGTTATTAGTTACACAACTAAGTCTTTCAACATTTTAAATTTTTTTTATTCAAATATATACTACATTGAAGAAAAGTTAATTAAAAAGTATAAGATTGCATTTACATGTTTTCTTAATTAAATATTGAAATCACAGGTCTAAATAAATAATACATAATTGTTATTTATTAACATTTATTTTGACATTAATTTACAAACATACCAACTAATATTTTTATTAGCTTGTACATACATTTGTACAACAGTTCTAAAGTAAAATATGTTGTAATATTAGTTAATACTCATATTAACTATGCATTATTTACGAGATAGCATTTCATGCGATTTTAATGAGACTAGTACTCAACAATCAATAAAATAAATCTTTGCATATTGTAGAGTATACATTTTCAAGCGAATCCATTAATAAAGACTAAATATAAAGTCCCTTAATCTGTTGTTAACTTAATGTAAACAATGTTATTTACAATGTATAAAACATATAAGCAAATATTAATCTCTTGTAAAAATTAAGGCCACTCAATATTATTCCTAATATTTATTTTATTATAAAGCACCATATTGAATTATTTATTATAAAGAATGTCCAAGAGCTTGGTATGTTGGTGTGATGGCACTTCATAGTTGGTTAATAAATCCTTAATAATCTATGAAAAAGTGGCAGTTTATTTTAATTGTATCCTTATTAAAATATAAAACTCATCCGTCTCCACCTCAAACTATCTTAAAATATTTTTAATTGACAATGAAACAAAGCATGTTTGTTCTAGAGAATGGAAATCGTATAATCAGTATCAAAACTATTATATTTGGCAATGGTAAAATTATAAATGGAAGCACTACAATTAACATCTATATTGTATATTTTTCAGTACATAAAATATATAAATCAATTATAGCTCTAGTACTTATTAAAATGTCCATTGGGTATACACAAAATTTCTAAGATAAGATTATCAAAACCTGTAACTACTCCATACTGATATTTATAGAGAGATATTCGCTATAAAATATGAAAAATAATTAGTTTATGAAATAAAATTTTCTTATATTTAAGACCAACTTAAAATAATTACTATATATGCCTACAGATAGTATACAATAATATAATAATTATAAAAAATGTCAATTTACAGTTATATAATGCATACTATGAGTAGCATTGTTGCTGATATCAATTTCTCCTTCAACGCTTGGTAGTATTTTTAAGGGTACAAATTATATAATTTTTTATTATACATGGATGAATGTCCCATATCAGCAATAACCCTACCATAAACAATGTAAGATTTTCTTCTGCTTACAAACTACATCTTTGTATGGAGTAGATACATTTGATTCTAGTCAAATTATAAAAATATGATTTCTACTTCTTAATAAATTCTGCCAATGTAGTTGTTTTTATGGATGTTGCTTAAACTGGCATTATAAAAATATGATTTATACTTCTCAATAAATTGTGCAGTAGCAGTTGATTTTAACAGATATAGTGTTTCTTAATTTACATAGTTACAATAATATTTTTGAAAAGTTATTTTATGAAAAATAATTATTTTACTTATCTACATTGTGAAATACCTTGACTTGAAATAATTTGGATTTTCCCATTTAAAAAGTAAATAAGTTGATTGATGCAGTATGTGCGAGTTTCTTGTTATTAGAAGCTAGAATTTGATCTCTTACAGAACTGTATAAAGTATATCTTCCATTGTATATATGTCCAAAATAGTTTTCGAAAATGCATGTAACTTGTTATTGATGTCTTTACGTATACAAAGGCACATTAAAAAGGCTGCATTGAAAAGCATTCTAAAAAATATTTGCAGTGACACCAGATATTTATAAATAAATAATGTTTTATTGTACTCTTTTGTGAAATTCTTTACGTCCAACCGCCAGTCAGTTTGTGGAATAATTCTTCATCTAACGTCTGGTTCGCGTCTTTTGATCGCATAGAAAGGAATATGTATCCTCCGATGAACTCGTGGACCACTTTGCAGTCGGCCGATTGTACGGAGAATATAATGTTGCCTTCTTCAAATTGGACCATCATGTGTTTTATCTCCCAGTTGACATTCCAAGCCTGAAATAGTAATATATATGTTACGGACAGATGATACAGGAACGTTATGGCGGCGTCTTCGATCGTGGACGCCGTCGGATGGACTGAGCCTGGCTGGCACTAGTAAGAAACATAGCGAGCGAGATAGGCACGTCTGGTAAGAAAGAGACGGCGATAGTGCTGTCTCGCTCGCGTAAACACGAAATTATACTCGTGTAGGGTGCGTACTAGTGTCAGCCTCTATTTAGTAGATAAGGTTGTGCCAAATTGTTGGACGGCACGTTCCCATAACGCTTTCATTAACCGGTGTAAATAAAAGCGCTTTGTAAATACAGTCTACGAGAAGTTTATGTCAAGTTGGTGTATTATTGATCCCCACGTCAATAACACTCGGAAAAGACACCAACGTGTCCGTTACAATATATAATTGTTAAATTTTAAATGTTTGAAAATATTATTTTGTGGAAATAATTTAGACACAATTTTCCCACTAAATAGAGAGTAGGTACTGTGAAATGGCTAAATTTGTATGTACCTAAAAGTAGAAAATATTCTGTTTCGTGAATTTTCGAAAAGACTGTCTGATTTTGGTTTGGACATCATGTGTGGGCGCGTTACACGAGAGACGCATACTCGAATTATATACCGTCAATAGTCCGCAATTTTTTCGGTATAAATATAATCTTAGCTATTACCTAAATTGCGGTAATAGCTAGATTTAGATTTTAATGAATTTGTAAATAATGTCAGGCAGTTTTTAGGGATCCGTAGTTCTACAAGGGAACCTTATAGTTTCGCTCTGTCCGTCCGTCTATCCGCCCGTAAGATGGTCTGCTCCCTATGATTTCCAATGTATTAGATGTAGAAACTTGAATTTTTCCATGTTGATAGGATATGCTAAAAACTCACTAGGAGAATTATATTGGGCGAAATAGGACAAAATCTTTTCAATTTATTTCACAAATACCTCTATCGCGTAGGTATCAGTCACGAAACCTCTCTATGAGCGTGTCTTGACACGCTCTTGACCGTTTTTTATTTTAGAAGAATTTCATAAAAATTCGAAACCCAGGCATGCTTTAATTGGTAGTTTTATTCATATTGAGCAGAAAAACGACTAGTTTTCCCAAATTCTCAAACCAATGAGATTTACCAACCTTCATAGTACTAAACCGCCAGGTCTTAATGTGGTCGCCGGTGTTGGGGTCGAGGCGCATGATGCGGTTGTTGGCGATGCTGATGATCTCGTCCTTGCGGTGTCCCATGAAGCGCACCACGAATAGGGTCTGTCCGTAGTCGGGCAAGTTCTGCCAAGTTTTGATGTACTGCAGCTTAGCCTCGAGCAGGGGCAGGTCCTTGACGTTGGCGTGACTCTCCAGCACCCGTTGTGTGAACTGTACATTACAAAAGAATTTAATAGATAATGGATTATAATTTCAGGATGCAGCAATCCTAGAAAGGATACGTCTATAAAATATATGACTTTGATACATAGCTTCAGCAAGCGAGGTATTGGATATAATATTATCTTAATAGACCGTGAAAGTATGACGTCACAGGTCTATTAGGGTTGTTGGCATGCCCATCGCGGCCATCATTTGTGGTGGACAAATGATCCGCGCTTGAATGACGATATGGAAGTATAGATGAACCAGTCTAAAAATGCACACCTCTTCACTTATAAATTTATGAAGTAACACATCTTTACGCACACGTGACTTGGGGAGAAAGCTGGTGAAGTCGTGACGGTAGCGTTACGGAAAGCGTGATCGGGCGAGGCGAACGGAAGTTGAGGGGGATATTTTTTTGACTGTCCGCGCCGTACTAACCTTGCCCTTCAACTTCTTGAGGAACCTCGGGGCCAGATAGTTCTCAGGCTGCAAGTGGTCCAGGTGCGGTAAGCTGTGCTGGTTGAGCGCGGCGGCGGGCTGCGGCCGCTGCAGGGCCAGGAGCGTCTTAACCGCGGCTGCATATTAAGCTCATAGATACTTAAAAAAAACTTAATAACCTAGATACACAAAGGGATAGCCATCGTTTATAATCGTATTTCAAAAGTATTGAATAAGAATATTCACATAGGCCTCCTCCATTGAATCCAGTATGATAAACATTTGACTATCCTACTCCTACCACACTTCCTTTACCTATATGTACTTAGTAGTTTATAAGAAAAATTTGCTAACACTTACCAAAGTTATTCATTTTAATATACACATAAGTACCTCTTGTGCCGCACTTCTGAAACATTCTTTGATAATGTGTTGATAAAATATATAGGAAACTAATTGTTATCAAAGATCTTTATATCAATATCGCTTCATATCATCATGCTATTTATTTGGTCTTGCTTTATGTAATTGGTGTTATAAATTTTGTTATATTTTTAGAAAATTGTAACACTTATTGTAATCTGCCCAACGTCTAGCATTTCCATATAGCTTTCTACAGAAGATCGGCTATTCAAAAATCAGCGCTATTCTTTCCCTCACATTTTAGTTGTGATACTAAAATACTTTATGATACAATCTAAAATAAAACTGAAACTAAACTAATCTAAACTGTTGTATATTAAGGTAGATTCTATTCACTAAGTACCATTAGTAGAAGAATTATCCTGTTTAAAAGTTCCACCTTTTAGTTCCAGGATTATCATCATTAATTGTAATATTTTGGGCTTGGTATTGAATCTTATCCCGTAATGGTTTTACTAGTAGTTCTAGCTATCAAAGGTTTCTATGCATCTTCTTGATACTCTTTATAGCTTTATCAAGAACTTAAACATTTGTATTAAACATTAGCAGTTTAATATATCAATATACTATTTAGATTTATTTAAAATTAAATCTTTACATTCCTTGCTTCTAATTTCGATAGTTATCTTCATTCAAAGTTCAATTCGAACATCTGAGGGAACCTGTAATTTGTAAATACTTAAGAAATGAATTTCTTAGCATTCCATGGATTCACCGTGCTGGAGCCGGGTCCATCGCGTTGCAGAGGAAGAAACCATAGCAATGCCCGGGACTTGTGACTCAGGTGTAGGACGTCCTCTGCGTGCCCTACGGCATCCTGCATAATAAAGAACCTGGTGCCAGTTTATGTTACTACCTTCTGGGCCGCGAAAAAAAAGTGTTTGCTAACGAAATGCTATAAAGACGAATTGCATGCATGCAACAGCCCATGTCTTTAAGTAGGAAGATAGTCGAGAAGGTCGTGGCCTAATCAGTGGTCAACATTTGAGTCGATCGCTAGGTTAATTTTCTCTTGCTGCAACCGGGTGATATATGGGTGACCCATTCTAGCACTGGTTTATATTTGATGTTCAACCTGCTCCGTGTTTCGGAAGACACGTAAAACAGTGGTATAGAGGTAGAAGGGAAGGAAAACGAAGGATACGGATTGCAGATACTACTATCACGGATGGTATAGGGGCAGTGCCAATAGCAGCTAGGGTAGTCAGTGATCGCTTACCCGTGGATTTATCCAGTTATCAGACAGATAAAAAGGAAGATCCAAACCCTGGACAGAAACGGAGGGCGTGCAGTTTCTGATCATTCTCAGATAATTCTACTCTTATTCAGACTCAAGAGAACTTTACTGGGCATCAACATAATAAGAACTGTGTGGAAAATCCCAAGAGTTACGTAAGACAATTAGGATGGCTTAAACGTAATACGGTTAAAAGATTCTTCACATATATTTCTTATAATAAAACAACATTAATTAACTTTTGTACACCATATGCCAAATTTGTTGATAAAATAAGGATCATGTTTGATTAGTTAACATTCGTAGTCAATCTGACTTCAACGAAAAACCTTTGTAAAATCTATTTACTGATCAAAGCTCTCTTATTGGAATATCTCGGTTTCGGAAGGAAATATTCAGTAACAGAATAAATCTGTACAAAAAGAGGTATAGGAGATGTTTGGTGGTGTATCTTCGGTCCATAGAGTTTTAGTGTTCTTATAAGCGTTTTATTCAGTTCATTTTTCTAAGTCTAAAGTTAAATTTTTGTATTCCTCCAAAATACTTTTATTGTTTATAATACGGCATCATGTTTTTCGATTACGTTTATAACTTCAAGTACCAAGTAATAACTTCATTTAGTACCTTCGTGTAGGCAGGTTGTTATACTTAACGGATGGTTCTATATGTTAAATATTTATATAATAGCCTTTTCACGGAGGAATATCACGATTCAGAAAGTGTCTCTTTCGTGTGAGGAATATCTCGGCGTTAAAACGTTATACGATGATTTACTCCTCATAAAATATTTTATTCAAAATGTCTCTTGACTTTTATCGCTAGGAAAAATATGTTTTTCTGACGCGAGCACGTAAAATTTTTGCTTGAATTAACAATATGTGTTAACTAACCAAATTTCATCCCAGCAACTTCGTAAATAATGTATTATTTTATTAGAAAAGAGCTATACCCCGCAACTTCGTCGATTGTAGCGATTTTGTTAAATTTTTAGGGTTTTCACTTTTTTGTACGGAATTCTAATTATTTTTCTAAAAATAAGTAGCTCAAGTGACAAGGGGGAAACAAAGGCTACTTTACTTTACTTTTTTTTCTTCCTTTACTTTACCATCTGGCATTGAAAGTTCCATCGAAATGATCCAGCCGTTTTAGTGATTACCCGGAAAAAACAACCCGACAGACAAAAAAAATATCTGTGTTTTTGTAATAGGTATCGTATATATAATATGATATAGTGATATGCATTTAGTACAATAATTGAATTTCGGCCTACAAACACTCCAATTTTATTTATATGTATAGATAACACACACTCCTATAGCCTAACAGGATTGGCTCAGAGCGCAGAGAGTGAGAGGGAGAAGAGAGTCTAAGAGTGATGCCATTTTATCAAGGCAACGATTAGGTGAAGCCTATAAGGAAAATGTCAACGTCACATTTTCCTTACCAAATTTTACATCGCGTAATAGGGGTACAACGAAAAATAATTCGAAATTATATACTTGTTAAAAAAGTAATCCTAAAGCATTGAAACCTGAATTGAATGGAATACAAAATTTCATTTCCTCTGAATGATGCGGCGTTCGATCGTTCGTTCAATGGAAGCTGTAAACTCAATCATTCAGCGCCTCGTGAGTGCACGCCTTAAGTGGATTATTCAATCTCGCGACGCGGACGCGGGGAGTTGAAAGTGTACATTTGCACAATATTTGTACATTGAAATACGTGGGTACTTAGCGGATTCACTTTAACCCAGCTGCTTTTCAAAGCACCAATAATAAATATTTATTTTGTATATTAAATCGTACATTTTGAGTTTTGGTCCTGTTTATAGAAAGTCCTACCTCGAGGCTACCCGTGCTTAGGTCCTGGAGCATCGACTGGAGTTCAAAAGCTGTGGATGCAAAGAGTATAATGTCATCAGCAAAGCGAAGATTTGTCAGTCGTTTACCGCTGATGTTCAGGCCACGATTCCGTCACGTATCTTGGAGTTTTATGAAAATTTCTTGTAGAACAGCAGTAAAAAGTTTGGGTGAGAGTGGATCGCCATTTTATCATCAAAGTCCATATAAATAAAAATAAATGCTCCTAAGGGCAAAACTCGAGAACGGCTTGGCCAATTATTAGTAATTGTTGTTTTTCGTCATGTTTGAGGTAGTTTTAATAAAGAGAAAAATATAAGTACTTTGGCCAGAATAAAGTCTGCTCGAGCAGCTAATATTACATAATGATTTAAAAAAATACATACATAATTATGATGTAAAAGTCTATATGAATAAAGAATTTTTGACTTTGATTTTATACATATTTTTACATTTAAATTCTTATAATCTTTTAATTATTATTCTTTATGAAAGATTGATATTCCAAATTGCCAATATCTAGTCAGAAACGGCGTGGGACGTGCCATCTTTATTGAATTGCAGAATGCATTAAACTCTGTAATATAAATCGAATCGTTTTCATTTGATCGTTATTGGCTGTCGATTTAATGGAACTCTATTCTTGGACAGTAGGTATTCAATCGAGTTTTAAAATGGAAAAGTTTTTCTCCGCATTTTTCTCTCTTCCTTACCAATCATATAACATTTATTCCATATCATATAACAATTAAGCGTGAAGAGTAAAACCTTCACGTTCAATTCTTTTGTAATCATATAGAAGACGCTCGAATACAAAAATTTCAAAAGGGTCGAAGTAGGAACCCTGCCATTATAGGCGGATTTGTAGTTTTGTGTTATATTTTATAAAAACTGGCACCCCTATAAACTTTTTAGGTTATTCTCATGAGGTAAATGCAACAACTTGATTTGCAATGTGATTTTTGCTATATATTGCCGGGTGTGACTGACTTACTTAAAGATATTTTACCAACTAAAGAATTGGATAAGTGCTACATAGGCATTCCAGTATATTGTTCTCCTAAATTAAAGTATGGGTCCTAGAAATTGAAAAGGATAATACTAAATATTTCTTTATATATCACTTAAGTATTTAAAAGATAATGGAAATAAGCTGATTTAGTATTAAGTGAGTATATCTAGTGATAGTTTAGTAAATGTAAGACGTTAATGAAATCAACGCGTGACTAAACTGTATGGCGGCTAATAAAGATACATAGCATTTATTTAGATCAATTACTATATGAAGGTCGGTACGATAATATTAAGTACGATACGATAATACATTCTTATTAAAATTCGTAGCTACTCTCTCAGTTCAAAGTATACCGTGTTGAAAAATTCCCATAGAATCCAATTAAATGGGATAAAAGCCACACTGAAACCAATAAAGTATATTGTTTTCCCTGCGGTTTTTGTCCCATTTAATTGGATTCTATAGAAATTTTTCAATACGCTATGCTTCTGCCGTCAAGATCGTAACGATATCAAACTCTTTAATACCGGCAAAAATCCAGTGTATATGTAAAGTATATAATATATAAAGGTATACACAGGGCCGTTTTTGTCACTTTATTTTAGGGGCACGCTAATTCTCGAAAGTTGTAAGCTCATGATTTTCTGTACCCCCTCCTCATTCTTAACAATGTTTTTATATTTAAAAACATATACCTTCAACCGAGTGGACAGGGATCTATGCGACCATTTTATTTTCAAATTAAGTAGTTTTTTATTACAGTTCTTTAACAATTTTTTTTGGAACACTGTGTCATACTACAGAAATATCATTAATACAAACATATTATAAACTTCAGATGCTCTTCGAAAGCAGAAATAAAACGCGTTCATGGTACAGATTTACGGTCTTTGTCAAATTATTGTTAAATGTCAATTCACTATAATGTCAATGTCAACTGTCAAACCTCACGCGATGCGGTAGCGTCGCTTTATTTTATTTCGTTATTTAGAAAATTGTTACTACACTTTTATTTCTTTATAGTATTAAGTGAAAGTTCATTTATTTCAAGTAATATGCTGGTGCTATTCGAGACCCCGGCGGGGTATGCGATATTCAAGGTACTCGAACACGTGTTGATTATAACCTCTTTGTTAAATACTAATAAGCTATTTAGGAAAACTGCTATTTCAAAAAACATGATTGTAATTAGTAGCTTTTGGATTAACTTAACATAACTCCTTAAACAAACATGACATACAGACCAATAAAGCATGTCAAAATTAGTTGTTTCGATTTATGGCATTGTTAATCAATGAGTCTGAAGTTTTGTCATTTAATTAGTTGTTAAAGTTATGTTTTATTTCTATGTAATATAATCTTTCTTATAGAGTACAAGCCGTAAGGTGAAATCTAGACTTCTGTTCTGAACAGTTTGTATACAAACAATATTCTTATATTTCCATAGGTGTTTTTCAGCAATTTGAATAATTGCTACTCCTAGTGATTACTTTCCTTATCACCATTTTGACTGCACATGGTTTTCTTCCAAATACAATATATCAATTAAAGAATAATCATCTAAAAGCTTTGTAGTTAAATAACTTAACTCCATTGCAACTGAATAAACAAAGATCCATAAAAAATGAATGTATCAATGTCCATGGAAAAATTAAACTTTATAAACTCAGAAATATGAAAATAAACCTTTAATTATTGTATTGATTTGTATTGACCTAAATCTTATTGGTAATTTGGTGTGGCATAGTCTAATATAAACCTTTATTTATGGATGTAGGGAGCAATGGGCTTTGATTTATAACAGTTTTTTTAGTCCATTAGTTCTGAAATAAATTGAGAACATAATATAATCAGTTAAATTAAATATTTAAAAGAACTGTATCAGTTTAATGAAACAAATGGTCAAGCTGTGGACAATATCTGCAAATCAATATCTTTTAGATTATTTATATATCTATATTATATCTATTTTTATATATACAGCCAAAAGTTCTTTATTCACATACACTTTTTACAAGTACTTGTGAACATCATATGGATATGTATTTTTTTTTTAATTATTATTCATTATGTTAGCGCCTCAAAAATATATATTCTTCTTCTTGATATTGTCTTCAAGTTATGCTTCAAAATCTCTTTCTTTATTCATAACCTCATACCTGAAAGTTCTGATCACAAGATCAACTTTCTTTGATGATCTGTCTCCACCAATTCCATTCCATACTTGACCTCACCACTTGATAAAACTTACTGGGAGAGGTGGCATCCATCAGATCATCATGTTCACAAACAAAATTTACTTTGCTTTAAAATCTACTTGCAGCTATATATTACTTACTTTTAAGTATAATTGGTAAAATGTACTATTCTTGTTTCAGTTGCTTGATGAATCCAAATTATCAGAAATAGATAATTTGTACCAAGAATTTAACACACCAGAGGGTGCTGCCTCAGTGTATGTATACTTTGTAATGTTCACTTTATTATGGGCATTTTGTAGCATTTACAATAGATTTATGGAACTGCTTCAAATGTATGCCTGTTTTATGCAATAGGTAATAGAGATCAGAGATATGCTAAATATCTTGACATAATTAACTGCATCATATTTCTTTTCTACACTACTTATGTTTACATCACATTCTCGCTTGCACCATAGAGAATTAGTAAGCCAAGTATTGTAGGTGAGTCCAGCAACTTCACAAACTGCATTTTTTGCTTAGACAAACTTTATTTCACATGGTATGAGGATAATTTCAGTGAACTTAAATTTGGTTAAGAAGGTTAATACCCAAATTACTTAGAATGATCGATTTATCTGAATACATAAAAATCAATCATATTTTTATTTGCAGTCATTTAATTGCATGTATGTTTCTATGTTTATTAGTCTCACGAAAAGTCCAAAACCATGTTTATTTTGTTTTATATCCCTTATTTCAGGGAAGGTTCAAAAGAGAGGAAAGAAATAAATTATATGATTATTTAAAAATGCAGATTTGTTGTTACATCTGAATACTTCAAATAGATGATGTTTTCACTAGATCTTCTCTCTGACGTTCTGACTAAAATTATTATTTTATAAATTATATGGACAGTGTAAAATTTTAAGGAAAGACATTAACAAGATTGGATAATTGCAGGCAAGACAGTGTCTGTCAAGTCTGTTAGTTATTTTATGAAACATCAGTGTTGTATCTGAAGTTCCCATAACTTAAAGAATATTGTTTAAAATAGTCTAATTTTCTGAGATATGAAGACACAAAAAAATGAAATCATGTATAGAAGTCAATTAATTTACAAATTAATTGTTTATTGTAGAAAACGTTATTTGCTGGGGCTCATAGTTTGAAAGGCATTGTATTTGCTTCGCACCTATAAAAGTGATTTTTGATGATAAGCATTAATATGAAAACAATAATAGAACATGATATTTATAGATGCCTTTGTTTCTACAGGGTTAAGTTAAAGAATTTCATAAAATTTGAGGATACAACAGAGGCCTTAGCTGCAACCACAGCAGCAATTGAAGGAAAAATATCAAAAAGTTTGAAGAAAGCTCTTAAGAAACATGTATGTAAAGAAGTGCAAGATCAACTCTTGGTTGGAGACGCTAAGCTGGGCAGTGCCATCAAAGAAAAGTTTGATTTACAGTGTGTTTCTAACTCCAATGTCCAAGAACTGCTTAGATGTATCAGATCTCAGATGGACAGCCTACTCACAGGGCTGCCAAAGAAGGAGATGACAGCTATGGCACTGGGGCTCGCCCACTCTCTGTCTAGATATAAATTAAAATTCTCTCCAGACAAAATAGACACAATGATAGTCCAAGCGCAGTGTCTTTTAGACGATTTAGACAAGGAGTTGAACAATTACATCATGAGATGCAGGGAATGGTACGGCTGGCACTTCCCTGAACTTGGAAAGATTATAACTGACAACACTTTGTTTGTTAAAATTGTGAAGTTAATAGGCACCAGAGACCACGCTGCCAAGACCGATTTATCTGATGTACTGCCAGAAGACTTGGAAGAGAAAGTTAAAGAGGCTGCTGAAATTTCAATGGGCACAGAGATCTCCGACGACGATATCATGAACATACAGCACCTCTGTGACGAAATTATAGCTATCACAGATTACAGGACACATCTGACTGACTACCTCAAGGCTAGAATGATGGCGATGGCACCTAATCTGACAGTTCTGATTGGTGAACACATTGGAGCAAGATTAATAGCTCACGCGGGCTCCTTAATGAACTTGGCTAAACATCCGGCTTCCACCGTACAGATATTTGGCGCAGAAAAAGCTTTATTTAGGGCATTAAAAACAAAAAAAGACACTCCCAAGTATGGTCTAATATACCACGCGCAGTTGGTCGGCCAGTGTAGTACAAAGAATAAAGGGAAAATGTCCAGAATGTTGGCAGCCAAAGCGGCCCTAGCGACGCGCGTGGACGCTTTCGGTGACGAGGTGTCATTTGAATTGGGGGCGGGACATAAGGTCAAATTGGAAAATAAATTAAGACTCATGGAAGAAGGTAATCTTAGAAGAATTAGTGGAACTGGGAAAGCAAAAGCCAAGTTCGAGAAATACCACAGCAAATCGTAAGTTTTTGTTATTACTAATATTTGATTGAAAGTTCACAATTTAAGAGTGTAAAAATTTAGGGGAGGGAATTTAGGGTACTAATTTTATTTATTTATTTATTTATTTACTAATGCAAGTATGTTGGTATGAAGTAGTCATTCTATCTTATTAACCATAAGTATATATTTGAGATACCTAGTTTCAGTTAAATTACTAATTCTTAGAAAAGTGGTCTTCCCTTACAAATTATATATTTTTTAAATTACAATATTGATATATCTTTATTGTTACTGTTTTGGTAATCTGATATAATTTAAGGAGACTACATACATCCATATTTTTTGGTAGGTAAAATCTTGGTGTCACTCATATACATACTAATGTGTATCTGGCTAGCTCCTGATAAACGCTTAATTGTTCCATTTTCAGTATTGGTCATTTACATTAATCACATAGATAATGTGCAACCGGAGATTAATCTTTTTTTTTAATTTAGTTTAAATATGTCACATACGTCAGTATCCATGAGTATTTATGTTTTTTTTGTCAAAAATGTCAATGTCCGGGAACTACGTCACTCGCATTTTAGGAATTTTTAATTGCCCCATCCTTGTCACAGGTTATCACCTTTTCCAAACTTGATGTGATATCACGTAATTTCGATTTTATGCATGTTTAATAAATACATAATTAAACGAAGATAGCGCTTCCAATTTCTTATTAACATTTTCAATTTTGGCATGCGATGTCACAAAGCTTTTGTTCCCCCCAGCCAGTGGTCACCCAATATCGCATTTTGGTGATAATCTATCCCACCTCAAACGTGTGACGTAATTTTGGTGGTCTCTAAGAGTTCGTACACCCACAGCGAGGTGTTCGAGTACCCCGTGGCGGCCGACAGCACGCTGGGCAAGAAGGCGCTCAAGCGCGAGTGCTCGTCGCCCGCGGACGAGCCCGGCAGCAGCAAGAGGGTCAAACTGGAGGACACGCCCGACGTGAGGGACCTTCTTTATTACTCTTATTATTTCAGGGGTTACTTCTTCATCGTTATTAATTATTATTAGGATCGTAAACCCTGCTATGGCACAAAGGTGTCAGTGCCCTAATTCCTCCTGGGCTTAGAGTATGGTCTCTCATTACATTGGACAATTGCAGAGGATGTGGCGTTTCCAAGTCCTCGTGACAAAACCTGCAGACTGGTGATTGACGTAGGTTGATGGTATGTAGACGTTTATTCAGTTTGCAGTGACCATCATTGCATATTTCTAGTAGTATAACTAAACTTAGTCGTGAGATTCTAGAGATTGTGAGGGTTCCAGAGATAACGTCAGACAACTATCAGTTATCTTAACTTGCCCCGCAGTCACATCCTCTGCAATTTTAGCGAATCCTGGCACTTGACCGGGATAGCGCTAGACAGAAGAATTCATTTACAGATTGGACGGACGTACGGGACATTAGTATACACGTAAGATCTTCGACTGTGTCCGCTCTGAATTTGATGGTTTTCATTTTGCAGAAGTTTTGAAGCTTCTAAGTATTTTTCAGGGACTGTAACATATTTTATTTTTAGTAAAATACGATGCCACAGCCAGAATCATGTACATATTATGTCATCTTCAAAAACCCTCGTCTTTGGGGCCACTTTCTACAGTTATATGATGCTTATTTTTCATTAACAGGTCAAGCCCAAAAAGGAGAAAAAACTGAAACAAGAACCCGAAGATGAAGTGGACGCTCCGCCCGAAAATGGAGCCAGTTTCACCTCCTCATCGGACGCTCTGTCCGAGAAAAAGAAGAAGAAAAAGAAGAAGTCGTTGGATGCAGAGGCAGCCGAAGTAGAAGTGAAGACAGAAGTCGCAGAGGAGCCCGAAGAGCCCAAAAGTGAAAAGAAGAAAAAGAAAAAGAGACAGTCGCAGATGGAGGAAGATTAACTAGAGTTACAACAGCTTAATGCAGATGTGTGTGAGAGAATGGAGATGTGACTGATGATGATATTAGAGTAATTTGATTTGCGAATGTTTATACATTGTTATGAAAGGTTATGGTTATTACACCGAGTAAACGCCATTAAATATACCGTCGTTTTATTAGTAAAACCTGGACGCCTAAATAATTTTGAGCAAGATATGTAAATAGTTTATGACAGTTAGAGTATCTTTAGAGAAGGTCGTAACTTAATCGGGGGGCGGCATTTGAGTAGATCACTAGGTCGAGTAGCTCTTTCCGAGGCCGGGTTATAGATGGGTGACCAATTCTGACACTTATTTTAAACCGAGCTCTGTGTTTTGGAACGTACCTAAAACAGTGTGTACTGATTTATGGCACTGAGTGATATTAGTCGTGCAATTGTAGAAATTTTTGGGGTTCCGGAGATAACGTCAGATTGTCACCTTATTTTGTCCCACAGGGACATTCTCTAAGCGGATCCTGGTACTGGACCGGGATAACGCTACAAAGAAGAATCTCTCATTCGTTTGCAATTTAATTAAATTTTAAAGAGTAGCTTAGAAAGAACAGTATTGCTTTAAAACCTACTTTAAATAATTAAATTAGTACTACATGTTTAATAAGCTCGTTACCACTCCAGTTAAGCTAATTAAAAAGCTTGTATTGAAGTGGTTGCGGCGATATCCTGACTGGGTCGAAGTTTTTGCCTATCTGCCAGACTTCAAATTTATTATTTACAGCACTTCAGTATTACAGCAATGTGAAATTTGAGTTCTCTTGTAGCGGTAATAAAGACGCGGCATTCCCGTGTTGACCGACGGCACCGCCCCCCTCCCGCCACTTACCTCGGATTATCCGCCTGCCGGCCCTAAGCCGGAAACAAAAACATTTTAAGAGTCGCCTTCTACTCCTGTAAAAACATCAATTAGATAAACAGTCCAGAAAGCTTCTAATAGGGGAAAATTCTGCATTGCCAGAATATATGTAGCTGGGTGTGAAGAAATAAAGTACCTAAGCGTTAAAAGCAAGACAAAATACAGCGAAAGTTTATACTATCTTTATGACTGACAAGATCATGTAAAATAATTGTTTTCTAAAACAAAAAATCCGCCAGTGTCACGTTTTACGAAGAAGATTGGTTAATTGGCTCCTTCTTCCTTGTTCTCTCATTGCTGAGGACTGTGACCACGGACAAGTAATCTCCAAAAGTTACGGTCATGCAATACATTAAATAAAAAGAAAAAGATATGTAAAACAAGACATTATATAAAGTAAATAATTTTTAACAATGTATTATTTACTAGATGTACCGCGCGACTTCGTCCGCGTGGGCAAATTTTATCACTTAGGGGTTCAAAAAATTGGTTTTGGATAATGATATATACAATACAATGTTTATAGAACACCTTCGCAGATAATGAATTATTTTAGAATATATTTGGTTAGCAGAAAAACAGTAATAGGGAGCCAACCTTAAAAGATAGACATATGGTGTCGCGGACTTTTATTTAGAACTTTTAAAGAGGAACAATTCAGTCATACATGAATTTTGCGAAACTTTAACCGTTTACGCAGCGCATGCAGCGGAAGCTCTCAAAAGGGGAAAAAATCGCCGATTTTGAAACATTCTTCATTGGTGCTCCGCTCCTATTAGTTTTAGCGTAATAGCATAAAGCTTATAGCCTTCCTCAATAAATGGGCTACCTAAGGCTGAAAGAATCGGACCAGTAGTTCCGGAGATTATCGCGTCCAAACAAACAAACAAACTCTTGAACTTTATATATTAGTATAGATATATGTAAAGCCCTGGCAGTAGTATCTTACTGATATTGCTAATACTTAAATTAAAAAAAAATAGGATTCCGCACAAAATTAAAACCATCAAAATTGGACAATGAAAATTATTGACGCAACGTGTCAAAGTTTCGGCTAACACAGTGTTTACCAACCTTTTTTAGGACATGCCCCAAAATTGTTATGCTCCCCCTAAACAATTTCAACCTTTAAAAATTGTTTTGTTCTCTTAAGTAATATAAATGATAAGTTTTAGGAAGTTGGTTTTTTTATAAGGTCCAACAAATTATACCTGATAATTATTTTCAGCATTTTTTTAAAGAATAATTTTTTGCCTTTGATGTTAAATTTGTCACCGATATCTAAGCATTACGTTTAAATAGCCCAAAGCGAAAGGATTAAAGTCGTGTCAAATCCATTTTTAAATTGCCTCCTTAAATGTCAAATCACCCCCCCCCCCCGTTGGGAAACACTTTGCTATCAGCTGTATACCACAAAAATATAACTTAAAATCATTCGAAAAAAATAACGTCGCCAACAACGTTGGTAACCACTGAACTTTCTTGCAGTATTCGAACTCAATCTCACAAATGCAAACTTTATGCGGATTCAAAATTAAATTTTGTGACGACCTTCGGACTGTCGTTGCGACTACAAATTATATCACGAAAATTACGAGATTTTGAACTCTATTTTTATAACGATAAGTAAAACAAAAGTATGTCTTAATATTGTTACATTTGTTACCAGATTGTATTGCGGTGGGATGAAAACACGCCTGGCGGGATTTAATTTCATTCCTCCGACAGCGATGGATATTTGTTTCAATGTATTTTTTAATCACAGCAGCATTTAAGTGAAGTACGTAAGGATTCCGTATGCTGTTCTCAGTTTTGAATAGTCCTCCTTCCGTCCAAGAAAGATACAAGATAACTGCAGATCCTGTATGGTCAAATTTGTTTCGTATTAAATTTTAGAATATTTAAATTGATACTTTTTAAATTTATGTAGTCTAATTTAATATATTTTATTTCGTCTTACTTTAATAGGCGTGACGACAATAATCTAAAGTCATTTAAATTATATATTTATCCGATAAAATAAGATGTACAAAGCTTAACAAACGCATTTATTTTTTATATTTCTAGCGAGATTAATAGGGACTAAGAAAAAGAGGAAATTACAAAATACAATAGTCCGCCATGATAGCTAAAACACCCAGCAGAACGTATGACGTTGCCGTATATTATAAGTGCGTTCCAATAAACGATCGCAATTTTTAAAAGTGCTCATTCAGATATTTGACATTTGACGACTACGATCGTTACGGTCGCGGCTTTATTTATTAAATAAATCTAGAATTTTTGATAACCAATTCATTGAAATTTTTCCTACTTGTAATTCAATGTTAAGATTCCTAATTCTTTTTTTACCAAAAACGTGATATTACAAGTGTGTTAGAAAGCAGATACAATTGTTTCCAGTAGATTGAACTAACTTAATAGAATTATTGTTACAGGAAAAACCCTTAGGCAGTCTCTCTATCGTTTGATGCGTGCTCTCGCTTGCACGCTCGACTCAGGCGCAACGTGACAATGGGTCATGTTTTTTCGTGCGTGCAATGGGCAGTCGGTGACTTACAATACGACGCGGGTCGCGGAAACTGGTGCCGAGTTGCGCGATGTCGTGGTCTTCGCCATCGGACTGAGGCAGGGCGGTCGCGCCCAGTGCAGCACATCCTTCTCCGCCCGTCGCGCCGCTCAACTGAGACGATACATAGCGAATTGCTGCCACCCATTCCTCACTGGAACAAACATATCATTTGTATCATATTGTACAATTTATTTTGTAATTCTTTAAGAGAGACAAGACATTTTCAATTAGAGATAGCGCCACACTTGCAATCCTTTTGCAACCGAATTGGGTCGGCGCGTCCGAGTACCAGTAACTCCTTCTCACATAAGATCGTCGTAAAGTCGGTCATCAAACTCTAAGACCGTGTACGCAACACTGAGGTCCGACGAAGGACGAAAATTCGAGACATCGGAAAAACAGTGTTGCTCCTCAAGTGGAGCTGGGCAGGACCCTTGGCCCGACGAAGTGATGACAGGTGGAGTAAGGCAGTGACGGAGTGGTGGCATCAATATCCACAATATTGTCCTACATCTAAGCGAGAATTAATAGGATATTGTATTATATCCGTTTTGATAAAACATTGATATCGCTTGCCAAACTCGTAATACAGCTTTACGAGATAAATTAATCTTCCCCGCCATTATTCCCTGTTTATCCCCCTTGTGATATAGATAGATTGATTTTTTTGCCTCTTTCCTGAATAACGATATTATATTAGGGAAGCAATAGGAGAACTGGATAGGTTGTGGTTAAATTGGTTCGAACCCTCAATTTATCTACCTTCGTTATTCTACCTAATTACGTTAAAAGAGAAAAGGTATTGGATTCGTTGATCACATCTACATAGAAGTACTGATGAAAGTCAACCGTCTTCTGAAAAAAGACGTTGGTTATCTGTAAAGTAAGCAATATCACTTGTACAATCAGCTCACCCAGAACGTGACACTTTTTCATGCATGTAGCCAAGGTTCATCGATTTATCAGACGTTATCATGTCAAAACATTTACAAGTTGTTCTGACAACTCTACCGCGACAACCTCAATTCAAATAATGCCATAAGTTGGAAAAAGATATTGAAAATCATTTAATTTGCTCGTTTCATCAAAAGTACGATATTTATATAATATATAGGCTGTAGCAAATATATTTATAAAGACAAAAAGATTTGATTATTATGCTCCTACCACTATTTTTGGAGGAGTCTATAGCTAGGTTAAGTAGTTCTTGCTGCGACGGGATGATAGATGGGTGACCTAGAACTGGTTTATATATGATATCCGACCTCCTGCGTGTTTCGGACGGCACGTAAAACAGTGGGATCCGATTAATGTTACTTTGTGGTATTAGTCGTAAGGTTGTAGAGATCGTGGGGGTTCCGAGGATGACGTCATATGGCAATCGGTCATCTTAACTCGCCCCACAGTCACATCCTGTGTAAATCTAAGCGGACCCAGGTCCTTGACCGGGATAACGCCAGGAAGAAGAAGATATTTGAAATGACTCGTCTGAATAAACTTCAGACCCAACTGTCCATTATCCCTTGCTTTGTCTGGACTTCTGCGAAGTAACGCCTGATTCTATGAGCCAGTACTTTAACTAATGACTTAATAGCGGTGAGTACCATCACTGCCACATATCCATTACGAATTTTAATTAATAGCTTCATACGCCGCCATCTCTTCGAACGCTCTTGGTTATTAAAGCCTATAAAATTTAACACCGCTATTAGGTTATGATCAATTATGTGTTATGGACTAGTTCTTACACGTGACTTCGCCTATTCAAAGTAGAGCTCTAGTTTTATTATAATTCTTTACTTTACGATATCCACCGATATAGACAAAAGAATCTTTGATTTGACATATGAGCTCAAAAAAATGGTTCTTAATTTTTCTTCTTCTTCCTAGCGCTATCCCAGTCTAGTACCATGGTCCGCTTTAAATTGCAGAAGATGTGGGGCGAGTTAAGATAACCAATTGCCGTCTGACGTCATCCCCGGAACCCCCACAATCTCACAATGTCACAACTAATATCACCTAGTGACATTATTCGGGACCACAGTTTTGCGTGTTTCCGAAACACGGAGGATATCGGATATTTGAAACACCAGTTAGAATGGGTCACCCATCTATCACTCGACCGGGGTAAGAACTGCTTAACCTAGCGATCGACTCAAGTGACGCACAGCCAAATCCTCTACAATCTAAGCGGACCCTGGTATAAAACCGGGATAACGCTAGGAAGAAGAAGAAGAAGAAGATTCTACATAGTAAAGGAGGTTGCTAAATAAAATTGTTATTAAATTTTCTCGTAATATGAAATCATTCGAGAAAAGAGCTTGTACTAATTTCTCTTTAATTTCTCACTCATTTTTCACTAAATTCTCACTTATTTATCTTCTTCCTGGCGTTGTTCCGGTTAAATACCAGGTCTTATGTTGGGTCCAAGTTTTCCGAGGCCTACATCAAACCTTGCCGTGTACAAATTGTCAGAGCAGGAAGGATCCAACATAAGGTGCTCCATCCTTTGGGAAACGATATAATACAAACACTCTAAGTGTTGTTTGTAATGATTGTTTTAATATAGTTTTGTGATTTGATTGGAGTCAGCGATGAATTGTCATCTGAATAAGTTTTGTTACAAGGGTTCAGGTCATGAATAAAATATTTAGAGGGACGACGCCGAGCTAAATGAAATATGCCCTGTAAGATGGTCCAGTCTTGATAGTTGGCTTCGTCAGCTTCACTAGAGATGATATTAGAAAATTGTTTAAATATCAACCAATGTCGATGCACTGTTCCGCTAACCCAAATACGTCGGTGAGCAGAATTTAGAATTCGACCCACTCGCGCCCCATTAATTAAAATTTGAACCGGATCTAGGTTTGAAACGTCTCGATGTCAATGCAGGCGCAACTTTACGATTTGCTAGGTTTTTCCTTCCTCAGTAGCCACCACCACAAGATAAATGAATGAATGAATCCATAACTAAGCAATTTAGTAGAAACAATTTTGTCTTGTCTGCTTTTAGCGGATTTAACAAAGTCTTTATCCATATTAGTTGAAATTAGGCAGATATAAGTTTCTGATCATGTTATATCGTATATCTGTCTTTCAGAAATCACCACACAATAATAATTTAACATAACACATCAGGCAAAACGTCTTAAAACCGTCCTATCGTTTTCGAGTTTTAGCCATACTAACTAACAACGCTAGATTTTTTATATATAGGTTTTTCGGATCGCTCAATAACTATGTAACACCTGCTGCCACTCCATCATGCCAATAAATCCATGTATGTGACTTTGTGATTTGTTAGGAATTTCCTGCCTCCCACAACAACTCTGTTGCCAACTACTGTTTCCCACTGTAAGACCTAGCAAAATAGCATGCATTATTTGGTAGTTCCGTTTGACAGCATTCAACGTATAGCGTCTCAATACGTGTCAGTGTACTTTGAACTCTCTCTGTGTATCGGAAGACACGTTAAAGTAGGTAGAGGTATGAAATGCCTGCAATGCTATCATGTTAAGTGATGGTATTGTTGTCGCGTTTCGTTGGGTTTGTGAGACTTCCCGGTGGCCTAAACTCGTCATTAAGGGCCGGCAGCGCATCTGCATACTATAACTCGAAACTTTGTCACATATATTTTACGAACTCCCCCCCCCCTCCCCTCTTTATACCGAACTTGTTGCCTATAAAGGGGGACATAAACCTGTAAGAGAGTAATGTAACTTAATAAAATGTGCTAGTAATCTATCTGAACTAATATATAAAGCTGAAGTGTTTGTTTGTTTGCTTGAACGCGCTTATCTCAGGAACTACTGGTCCGATTTGAAAAATTATTTCAGCGCTAGATAACCCATTTATCGAGGAAGGCTATAAGGCAAATATCACACTAAATGTTTTCACATAATTTTGCGCGGACAAAGGGTTGTCGGTTCGATTCCCGCCTCAAGTCTGGGTGTATTATCTATATGAATATATTTATATATTTAAAAAAAAATATCTATCTGTATATATATTTTAAAAAAAATATATTTGTGTATAACAGGCGTCTGATGCCTACAACACAGGTATTAATTTGTCTACCTTAGGAATAGATGTCCGTGTGTCATAGAGTCCTATGAATCTATGTATTATGTGTTTAGAACTAGCGAATATTTTCGCGTACCTACAAAATTCTCCAGTACATTTATACTTTATCTTAACAAAAAGAAACAGAATTAACTTAACAAAAAGATACACTATTCTCAACAAAAAGAAACAGAAAGATTCGCAGCGTTTCCAGTTATTTGTCGCCGTTCGATGCACTGGATGGCGTTATTTCTTTTGGATTAGTGCAATAAAAGTTTTATAGGTCGTAAATAAATACGGCCCGCTGTTTGACCGCTCCCCCCCCCCCCTCCCCACTAAATTGTAACCGGCTGTAAAAGTGCACTCAAACATATCGTAATGGTTTTCAGCCAACTTCCGAGAACAAGGGAATCCTCAAATCGGCTGATTTGGTTTGATGGTGTCATGATATTACCTTTGTGACTGTACAAGCCTTTGTTATCCTGCCACTCCTAAGCCACTGGACCGATTTGGATGAAGTTTTGTGTGTATATTCTAAGGGATCCGTTGATGGTTTGCAGATAAATTGGACCCGGTAGTTGGCGCTGCTGTCGGTGTGCAACCTAAATTAGGTAATTTTCTCGCTATAACTTACAAACGGCTGGGCGTTTCTCAATCCTGTCCGTTTTGTTTTATTCGCATTATTTTTGGGAAGGTTTAAGAAAAACAGAAACAGTGGAAAACTCAAAAGAATATTTAAAAAAAAACTAAAAAAGGAGTGGGTCGCTTCTAGGTAATACTTCCAGAAGACGGCGTTCTTACTGGATCTTTCCTCTGACCGTGAATCGGAAAGACAACGTCTGCCGGGTTTGCTTGTTTATTATAGTTATAAATTAAATGAAATCGTTTATTTTTTGAGCATCACACTATACGTTAACTATACTACTATAAATAATAAAGAAATAAAACTTGCTTATACATATAATGTTAGTGTGTGCAGTTATACGGTGGCACGCTTCCACGACACGGCACGTAACTAATATCAGCTACGGTAGTCACGTATGTGCGAAAAATAATAAAAGTTATACTTTTGTCTTAAAGGAATATTTAAAGAAAATTTTGTACAAATGCATATTAAACTTTGATATAGATAATCTATATATATAATAATGAATCCCAATTTCCCTTGGCCACGACTTCACGCGTGAACGACTGGACCGATTTCGCTAATTCTTTTTTTTGTGTTTGCTATGGTCAGGAGGTGTTTATGAATGAAAAAAAAATAAAAAAAATTAAGAATGCGTAACCATCATATTAAATTATTTCTAATGCAACAGGGGCTGGACTGGGACTGGGACTGGGACGGGAACGGGAACGGGAATAATATTATAAGATAATAGAATTTAGTAGATAACCCAACGTTCGGCCAAGTCAACGTCTGCCAAGTCCGCTAATCTATACTAATATATAAAGCTGAAGAGTTTGTTTGTTTGCTTGAATGCCCTAATCTCAGTAACTACTGGCCTGATTTCAAAAAGTCTTTAAATGTTAGACCATTTATCGAGGAAGGTTATAGGCACATACCATCACGCTAAAATTGAATCTTTTTTTTAACATAATTTTACGCCGACGAACTCGCGGGCACAGCTGGTTATCTATATAAATTGTTAATAGATGCAGACTTTATAGATTGTTTCGTTACATTTACATCTAAATTAATACTGAAAATTGTCTTTGAATTTAAATGTGGCTAAGATATTAAATGGAAATCATAATTGCCAATCGGAGATGATGAGAGAAATTCTTAGACTTAACACATGAACGGTTTGAGTGCACAACGGTTGTTTGCGCTCGTTTAGAAAATGCATCTCGTTAGCCGCCATACATTGGCTGTTTAAGTTAAAATAATACCAGATTATTAGTTCTCATTGCTAGGATATAAATACCTTCACTTAATAATAAAAAAAACTCTCAATGCAACGTATACAATAAAATATAATCTATCTCTCAGCCTAAAACTGCGTTAAGTCTAGAGATCGCGTAAATCGCTACCGCAGCTAAAAAAACGACCTAACGACCTTGAAACGCCTAAAAAATTCTTCATAAATTTTAACTTACCGGTCACTTCAGCTTTCAATTAAAAACATCACATCGAAATCCTTTAGAAGCTAAGACACTGTTTACACAAACACGACAAACATAACTCCATTTGTTTGATCTAAATGTTCTAAAACAATATTTTATATATTTTTAAATAACAACACCGTGTTGACGCGTTTTTAGTTCCCGCCAGTTCTCTTTTTTCATTATCTTCATCTAAAAATAAAAAGGCAACAAGCGTGCGGCATACAGCCTATGACCTAGTGAACTATTATTTTATAATATTAGACTGTATGCTGACGCTCGCCGAACTAATTCGAATTTCGAACACCCCTCTCGGTACCCGGTTCAAACCCCACCGCCGTTGGGGTATTGTCGCACCCACCCCTAATACAACCTTTTAATTTAAGCTTAGTAGGAGGGGAAAAGGGAATATTAGACATACCTAAAAAGTATTCTTAATATTCCTTAAAAAAAAAGTGATGGTATTGTTGTCGCGTTTCGTTTGGTTTGTGAAAATTTCTGGAGGCCTAAACCCTATCTTGAAGGCAATGTGTATGCCTGCCTCATGGCAGTGTAGATGTCCATGGGCAAAGTCATTAAAGTGAACTCCAGGTTCGTTTGCGTTAGTTAAGAATACGATAGCAAAACAATTTTTATTCTCAACTAAAGCTGTTGGCATTTCGTATATAAATAGATAGTAAGAAAACATTTAATACCTCACCGAACGGATGGAGAATCCTTTGGCTATTCGCCAGGACAGCTCGGACAGGAGGATTTTCATGTAACCACCACCCCTTAGACGGCTTCACCTATTTTATTATAGTATTAACGTCTCTTTCGTATGCCACTAGTTTTACTTCATCATTATTAAGAGTGAATAAAGCAGTCTGTATGGGATTTTTACTATTGATAAATATATGGATGTTGAGGTGAGTTTCTTTGTGGCGTCAAAGCGAATGACTTTACGAGCTTTGACGTCTTAATTGCGGAACTGATAATTGTGAAATGTTGCATAAGCGCTGTTTCTCTCTTTTTTACGGGCATAAGAACGGATATAGGATAGAAAAATAGGTTTCAGGCTATTTTCCCTCATGATAATTCTTCCCTTTTATGTGAAACGTCTTCGGCAAGGGGTGCGAAAGATGGACGTTGGCTAGACTGCTTTACAGGAAGTCTTCAGTCTGCCAGCGCCTCGTTGACAATTGTTCGTCAGGAGGTGTATATACATTAACCGTGCGCAGAAATTTCGTTACCAGAATCAATTACGTCTAGTTTCTTATCTTTAACAACTTCACATTTTAATTTGTATATATATAACAAGGATATACGAGACAAGGTAAAAGACCAAACGAGTCTTTCATTTTTGGTATCGTCATTTCGACTCATATATCGTACACGGCATAAAATATATGCCGTGTACGATATAGAACTAACTTCAACCAATTACCATATCAAAACGTCTAGGGGACGGATTGTACGGGGCTAGAAATTTGCATAGATTTTATTGGCGTGGCCTGTTGTGAATAGGAATTGATAGCGACTATGAAAGTTAGTTTTAATGTACAGTAATTGATAATTTATTTATATTTTTCCTAATGAGTCTATGAATATAGTTTAGTGATTATGGGCGATCATAAATCTGCATGGTTTTTATATGACAAGGAGCAAAAGGGCAGTTGGCTTGATTGACCACCAACGTGGAAGGACTAGAGCACAAGACAAATTGCAGATGTGTTGCCAGTCTTTGAGAAGCGAGTATGGTTTTTTTTAGGGTCAAGACACGCTTATGTAGAAGGGTTCTGTATCTCATACGCAATAAACGTTTTTGTTAAATAACTACAAAACTTGTTATGCATTTATTAACAATTTCAATGACCCGTGCCCTCCTTTAAGGTGTGACGTAATTTATGGATGACCCCTTAGCAGCAAACGTTATTGACAAAGAAATGAGTACGTTCATGTTGCAAACTGTTGCACTACAAAATATAATTTCGTTGTCAGCCACTTTATGGGAAAAACTCAATAAATTTTGTATCGTATAACAATGAATAGTGCATACCCATTAACCTGCATTTTCAATAAAACCAATTTGCGTCGAAAGCATTTTATTATTTTCTACTATACATCGCAGTTTTTTGTTAATTAAGATTCATGTTACAGGATTTTATACAAAAGTAAACATTAAAAATGTTTCAGTATCTTCTTTCTAGCGTTATCATGGTCTAGTACTGGGGTCCGCTTAGATTACAGAGGGTTTGGCTGTGGGGCGAATTAAGATAACTGCCTGCGTCTGACGTCGGCACCGGAATCTCCACAATCTCACGACTAATACCACTCATAATCGGACCCAACGTTTTACGTGCCTTCCAAAACACGGAGGAGGTTGGATGTTAGAAAAGCACTGTTAGAATGTCCATCTATAGCGCGGCCGCGGTAAGAACTGGTTGACCTAGCGGTCGGCTCAAACGCCGAACACTGATTAAGCTACCGTTTCCTCACTGTAAAGAATCGGTCGGATATTTGTAAAACCACTGTTGGAATTCGTCACCCATCTATTACCCGGCCGCGACAAGAACTGCTTAACCTAACACCGACTTAAATGCCGCCACTGAGACAAGACACAACTTCGTAGTAGGAATATCATTATGACCGTGGTATTAAAAAAATTCGCCATGTACTCAAAACTCAACCATGATTGTTATTATAAATTTGCTAAAAGTCACTTTCAGGTTTTGGACATTAGGGTTCCGTAATTGAACACGAAACCTTTCTAGTTTCTCTCCGTTTGTCTGTCCGAAGACTTGCAATTTTCCATGTTGATAAGTCATCCTAAAATCTTATTAGGAAAATTATTTTGAGCAAAATCGGGCAGTAATATTTTTTGTAGTTATTTCATACGTAACCCTGCTTTATAAGCGTGGTTTGATAAGAACTTGGCCACTTTATTTACAGACTAGAGGACCCGGCAGACGATGTTCTGCCCCAACGTTGGGCTACTTACTATTTACTTCTATTATTCTATATCATCCCCGTTCCCATTACCGTCCCCGTTCCCGTAAGTTCAAATTGACTCTACATTTTAATTATAAAACGTTTGTATGGGAAAAAGAAAAGGGCTGTTTTTAGGGTTTTCCCGGCAATTATTCGATTTTTCTCGCCCTAAAAACCATCCTTGGACTTCAACGGACATTAAAAAAAAAATTGGTTAAATGTGCAGTGGGCCACCCCACCCTCCGCTCCGGAGGTCGTGGCTTCGATTCCCACCTCGAGTCTGGGTGTATTACCTATATGTATGTATTTATATATTTCTAAAAAAATATTTGTGTATAACAGGTATCTCTCACCTACAACACAGGCATTAAGTTGTCTACCTTAGGAACAGACGTCCGTGTGTCATATAGTCCTGCATATATTTATTATTATTTATATATGTAGCCCTTAGCCTTCCTAGATATATAGGCTATCTAACACTGAAAGAATTTTTCAAATCGGACCCGTTGTTTCGCAAACAGACTTTTCAGCTTTATATATTAATATAGAAGTAATATAGATAATATTTATATACACATTAATAAATAAATAATAGAGAATTTGGCGTTACTTTGCGGAAACCCATGACACGCATAAAAACTAAAATGCTTTGCTTAAATCCGCGAATTAATTTGGTTTTTCACGCCTCCATCCAAATTTCATCTTTGTACGTCTCACGATTTTCTAGATTTCGAGACAGATAACCTTTCGCTTTTAGTTATAAATAATATATCTAGATATAATTTATTTGTTATTACTTGTTAAGGAATGAGCTGCTAAGTCCTGTAGTATTATTGAATGATTACATTTAACATTAAATATAACAAGAAAATTAACAAACTTTCATCCCACAATTCTTTAAATAAACCAACAAAGTAAAGTAACAAATGACGTCCAAATTTTTCACTTTACCGTCTTCTCAGACGGACCACTTGCTTAAGATGGATAGCACGTACCTAATAAACGGAGTCGCTCTTCAAAAGACGTTAAATAGTAAAATTCGCTCATACTGCATACAACTCTCTATATACGATCTAAGACTATTCGAATGTTAAGACAGGTTTAGACGAAGCCAGTGCTGGCTGCCAGTGACAGGCGCCACCAGCGCTGGTTTTTATTGGCCTCGTATAAACGGTTTCTCAAGACAAGCCAGCGCTGGCTGAAAGCACTGGCGGGAATAAACAGGTTTACGTGAAACCAGCGCTAGCTTCCAGTGTCACTGGCCACCAGCGCTGGCTTATAATTGGCCTCGTGTTTTTCAAAAAAAGCCAGCGCTGGCTTAAGCATTGGCGGGAATAAACAGGTTTGGGTGAAACCAGCGCTGGCTTCCAGTGTCACTGGCCGCCAGCGCTAGCTTGTCTGAAAAATGACGCCAGCGTCACTGCTTCGTGTAATCCTGTCTTTACGTTCAGAATATTCTAGAACAAAGTAACAATTATTTTTACTTCAAAATGCAAACTTATACTTCATGTGTATAGTTTTTATTAAATGTACAACCAAAGAACTATAAGGCCTGAAAAGCAAAAATACCTAAAAATCCAGTATTACAGGGTGGGCCAGAAAGAATTGCGAATTTGAAAAAAATATAATAAAAAAACTAAATACAGTTCACATACAATGATGTGCCTCAATGCACGTTTCGCTTCGACACCGAAGCATCATCAGGAGATAGACTCTACAAAGGTTATTCGTAAAGCTCTTTACGAATTAAAGCAAAGTAATTTAGCTTCTCATGCATGTCATGGACTTCCGCAAAGTAACGCCTGATCCTATCAATTAATTATTATCACATCTATTATTGCTTTCACACACGTGGGAATTAAGCCAGCGCGTTGGAAGGCCAAGGAAATTGCAAATTAATCATGAAAAGATGTTTTCCATACAAAATTGATATATATCCATTAACCGCCAGTTAGCAATACATCCCTCACCCGGATTCTCTAATACCAGCCATTTGTCGTGACAACCGAAATCAATGGATCCATTAGAGATGCCTGATTTGCGCAATTATTTATTTCACTTTGGATTATTTTGCATTAATTACGTTGCATTTTACTAAGAACTAAAGATCACCGGCTGATCCAAATTCGGCTATAAATTTTTAGATATGCTCATTTAATACTAGGTACGGAAACAAAATTTGGAAATGTTCAAATAAGAATACTCAATTACAAGAGAAACTGTTTTAGAGGTAACAATATAGAAGAAAATCTTTGAGATAATAAAACATCTAATATAACAGAATAGAAAAAAAAGTATTCCAATTTATAAAATAATGATGTATTAAGGAGAAGAAGCAAACCAAATAACACAAGAATTAATATAAAAACACCAAATGAATGAAATAACCACAATGAATCACAATAATAGAACCAATTGATCTTGCTGTCCATACAAATCGCCTTGCATCAGATTTGAGATGGAATATATTTACAAATGAAGCTTTGATCAAATAAATAAATATCGTCTATTCAAATAGAAGATAACACAATATATTTAATGACACAATGCATATATAATGTAAATTACATGCGACTATTTATGATGGTACCCATATTCATAGACAACTTCTTTGCCGGAAGGCTTTCACGTGCGTTGTCGGCCTTCGAGGGACGAGTATGCTCTTTTCTAATAAGTCCCAAATTGACAGCTGGACTGACAGCTCCGTGGAGTTTGGTAGTCTTTTTTTTATGTTACAAGAGGCAAACGAGCAGGCTGCAGGCACCTAAGTGACTACCGACGCCCATTGACATCTGCACAATCAGAAGGCTAGCAGATGCGTTGCCGGCCTTTAATGACGAGTTTAGGCCACTGAGAAGTCTCACAAATCGAAGAAACGCGACAACAATATCATCACTTGCCGTAACAGCATTGCCGCCACTTCACGCCGATCTTATGCGAGGAAGAGGTACTGGTACCCGCACGCGCCGGCCCAGTTCGGCTACAAGCGTGGCGCTACCTCTAATTAGAAAGACAGAATGGATGGAGAAAAAGGATATAAAGGTAGATGGGGAGGAGAGAAAGGATGCGGATACTACTGTC
Source organism: Charaxes varanes (assembly GCA_024363005.1). NCBI lineage: Eukaryota > Metazoa > Arthropoda > Insecta > Lepidoptera > Nymphalidae > Charaxes > Charaxes varanes. The sequence continues at coordinate 7,452,824 of JANCMC010050420.1, read as the reverse complement.
ACGGACGGTATAGGGTTGTAAGAAGATTGTATTAGTGAATCTAAATCTAGCCTTGAATTCCTTTGAAAGGAATCCTCACTTTAACACCTTCGACTTTTTATTTAATTATTAGCTGTGCCCGATACTTCAACTTCGTAAAATTAGGTAAAAGATTTCTTTTATGATTAAATTTTACCGTTTTGATATATAGCATTCCTTGATAGATGGACTTCATGGAGTTTAAGGCGTTCAAGCAAACACACAAATTCTTCAGCTTTATATATTGGTATAGATCTGCTGGCCACTTTTACACAAAATGTAAAAAATATTTCACGATTATATCTTAAAATCGTGCTAAAAATCGTTAGAAAGCAAACATGACGTGCAAGAAATTAAATAAAAACAAAAAAATTAAAGGCACTATTATTACAATGATGCAGAAAATAAGTCCTAGGGGGAGGGGATAGCGGGGGGGAGGTGTCCAAATTGCGGTCGGACAGAAGGAAGGACGATCAGAGCGAAACTATAAGTATAAGTTCCTTGTAGGACTACGGAACCCTAAAAATGAGTATGACATCGGACTCCACACTCACATGTTAAATGTAAAGACTTTATCTAGCACCCTAATTTTATTAGCTATGCTACGCCTCGTTACTAATTATTTTTATAGGGGTTGCAAACATTTTGCAGGGGAACACCGTATTTAAAGTCGAAAAATTACAATAAAAGAAAACAATTCTTATTTTTAAAATAATTATTTATTGATCTTCGTTAGAAATTTTTAAAAAATATGTGCAATGTTTTACTATAATTATGAATGATAACTAGAGATTACCGGCTGGTCGAAATTCGCCCACAAATCTTTTGACATACAACGACATATATTATTATATTCACAGAAAATTTAAATTTGTCAATTAATATAACATACGGTCGTCACAATTACGCTTTGACGTCATCCAATAAAGGTGTGTATAAAACGCTAATAGTTTTAATTAAATATTGCCTATTATATAAAAAAAAATAGGATTCGCACATCTTCCTCTATTTGAACTACAATTGTGCCAAATTTCGTACTCCTCGGTCCGCGCAATTTTGGTAAAATGACACCTAAAGTTTTCGCTTCACATATTAATATGTAAATATTATATTGATCGATGGCTATAACATCATCCACGGTATTTTAAAAGGATCCATAATTCGTTTTTTTTTTCCAAATTAAAAAATAGCTGATGTGAAGCAATATACTTTTTATGAGTTTATTTTCCTGTGCAAGTCTCTTCCGAAAATGGAAATCGAATCGAAAAGGAAGTTACACATACCTTTGTTGTATTATGTTTGGATTATATGATTATTTGTTTATAGTCTTAGATATAAATAAAATAATACAAATTCGCCGACAGAGCAAAACAGACCTCACTACACTACAAAACACAATTCGCGGATGTGGCCAAAACAATGATAAGGTTGGGCATGTCTGCTGCATATCAGATGATCTTTGGGCCAAAATTTTCACTTTAAGGATGCCAGTTCGAAAACGACCGTGCGGCAGATCAAGAATGAGATGGAGGAATGACTTGGATCGTTATAATACAGGTTAGCAATGCCTAGCCCTAGACCTGTATATATTTATACAGCTCTAGGGACATATGGAACACATGGAAAAAGGGTAGGGAGGCCTTTGCTCTGCAGTGAGAAAAAAGGGCTCTAAATAGCTATAATAGCTTAAGCTATTATGTCGCATCCTACGAGTACATCAAAAGAAGGTAGGGCACTCCCTACCTTCTTTTATGAACAACTCATTCTTCTGTGTTCAGAACACTTTCTGAACACAGAACAATGAGTTGTTAAGAACTCCAGAGGTTTTAGGAGGGCCGTATGTGAGTCCTTTTAGTGTTTATAATATAACATCTCCTCCATTTCTGCATAATTTAATTGTAGTAGAAGTTTGTCTAGATAGTGCGAGTCGTGGGAAATCTGAGCGGATGCCTCTAGAAGACTTGGTAAAAAGTAAGGGAACATCAACGCGGCTGGGAAGCTACGTATGGAAAATATGTCGAACAACGGCAAACGTTTGTGTACCACAAGTCAGGTGCCGTGTACAGAATAGTTAGCAGGCATCTATTCCGAACACGGTATGAACAAACTATTTTCAATTGCTGCAATTGATTTAAAATAGTTTACTAGCTTTTGTCCGCGATTCTCCTAGCTTTAAATCATGTCAGTGGGTCGTGTTCTTATGTCGGACGTCCGTCTTAAAGTTTTTTTTATTGCTCTGTAATACTATTTTTTCTGGATCAAATCTTGTCCTGTACTTAACCAGTCACAAAGCATATGTAAATTGACCGGTCAGTTGGTAGCTTTTGCGCCTTAACTACAAGGTGCTAAAGCGTAATAATTAAACTGACATTTGCATTAAATAATGCAAAGCGTTTATCCTTAATTGTAAGATTAGTAAGGAAAATGCTTAAAATACAATTAAATGTAATATAAAACATGATAAACACCACTGAAAATGCAAAAAACATTGATCCACCGTTTGATGCTAAGATTTTCTAAAGAAAGATATTAGAATAACTTTTTAGATTTACTTAATATTGTCGCTGCAGTTCCAACATAGCGTAAATTTTGCTAGAAGAGGTTGGTGATAGATTAGATTAGACTGGCTTCGAATATAGCACATTTCACTGGCGTGAATGTAAAACTTAAAATTATGTCTAAACACTGATGTCTGTAATCATTGTCAATCAGATTTTAGACATAGCTTTAAGTTTCACATTCACGCCTGTGAACATGACAAACAGTGGCAAACTCAGCCAAATACTGTGCCAGGGCACAGCGCTGATTTTCAGTTTGCTACTTTTGTAACAAAATTTACATTTGCATCGCCCGTTTACAGATATTATAATATAAATATTTTATATTTATTCTTAAGGCATCGTCCGTGAGAGTAGTATCCGCATCCTTTCTCTCCTCTCCATCTACCTTTGTAACGTTTTTACTCCATCCCTTTCCTTTAATCCTGTCTACCTAATTAGAGGTAGCGCCACGCTTGCAGTTTCTTAGGCCTGCAATCGAACGGGGCCGGCACGTTCGGATACCAGTAACTCTTTATCACATAAGATTTGTGTGAAGTGCAGCAATGCTGTTACTTCAATACTGGTTAACGTGTACTGTTAAACCTACACTTAATCGTTTTAAGGATTGCGCCAAGAGAGACATGGATTTTAATATCCATCACTGTAACCGGGAGACACTGACGGAGCTGAACGGAATGTCGTAAACAATTAATGGAGGGTCGCAAATATTGTGTTGAGCCCGAATTCGTTGTACTTGCTGACAAGAGACGTCAATGGGACATCGTCAGTCCTCATTTGCACGATAGTTAAAAAAGCGCTGCGTAAAATCTCGGATTTGGCACTTTTTTCAGCATCGTCGGTACGATGAATGAAATGAAATGTACCGTATATGTAAATATATATACATAACGTTGAAAATAGAACATTGCTGGATAAAAAAGCGTCAACAGAAACTTGGAAATCCATATATTCTATTTGAAAGCTTTTTTATCACGTAGTAAAAATGCTCTCGTGTGAATGGGGGCTAACACCTAGCGCACATTTCTCTTGCCAAGCCTGCAGTAAGAATTGACGCTCTCGCATAGGTTTATACAGGTACCAAAGGCGGTGCAACTCCAGCATTGCACAATAAATTGTCTGCAGCAAACGTAAGGACCAGTGATGATGTTGATCATGATGATGGTGATGATGGTGATGATGGTGATGATGGTGATGATGTTGATGTTGGTGATGATGATGATGAATAGAAAAATAAAAAACAGACTTATCAGAGTCGCGGCGCCTTGCATCAAAAACGCCGTGGGCTTCACTTTTTCACCGTCCATTTTGATTTTTTCGCAATTTTTCACCTATTACCGTCGCATTTAAAATAGCACTAGCATCTAATTATATTAATTTCGTAATATTAACAGTAACAAAAGTTTTATTGTTACGGATTAAATGATAACGTATGGATCTGTCTCGTTATCTCATTTAACTTATTGCGCGGTGGCTGACTTTGCTTATGTGTATATAGGAATATAATTAAAGTATTCGGTTATTGATATTTAAGAAATAATCATTCAGTAAACCCTTATTCGCACGAGGGTTAAAAAAACGTTGCGTTAAGTCTCGGCTTTAAAATATCCACTGTAAAGTTGGTTGAACACATGGTCGTGAAGGCGATTATGTTCCCAAAATCCGCTCTAAGCGAACATCTACTAACTATCTCTCTGTCAAATTTCAAGCTTCTAGCAAAGAAAAGGACTTACATATAAACCCTTCGAGCCCCTTAATCTGGCAGTCACTACATCGGTATTAGCGGACGTCTGCTAACTACGTCTCTGTCAAATTTCAAGTTTCTATTAAAAATAGGATAATGTTTTTTTCTTCTCGAAGTTGTTTGCGCTCTAATGAATGATATTCCGTCGGTAAAGGCTAACTTTTTTTTCTAAACTTTTCGAGTTATGAATACTACAAAATAGCGCATTTTGGTGCAAAGTGACAACAACATACCAATACACATACATACATACATACCAACTTTTTACATACTGATCATAGCAGCACCACCTATCGGGTCCTAATATATTTCTACATTCCTCTTCTTTCGAACCCCATTGTAAAATACACACAAATTTAATACAAATCTGTCCAGCGTTTTACGAGAAGTAGAGTTACGGTTACGAGAAGTAGTAGAGACTGCTACTGCTCTACCTTCACTACAGTCGATTTTTATATAAAGCTGAAGAGTTTGTTTGTTTGAACGCGCTAATCTCAGGAACTTCTGGTCCAATTTGAAAAATTATTTCAGTGTCAGATAGTCCATTTATCGAGGAAGGCTATATATGCTATATAATCACGCTAAAATTGAATCTATTTTTTTTACCTAATTTTACGCGGATAAAGTCGCGAGCACAGCTAGTAAATAATATTTATATGTGCAAAATAATACTTGTGAATAATATTTGTCTGACTGTGAAAGCTTTTTCGTATGAACACAAACCAACAGACACTCTTATTAATCATATAGAGAGACTGCATACTTAATTGATATACTTCTGGACTTTACATCTGCCGATTACAACAGAGATTCCACTATCACCCTTATTATCATCAACATTAAAGGCCACATTCCAATGTACGTATCAACTACTTATATATTTAAATAATAAAACAATGTCTCTCTTCAAACAGTTGTGATGGTGCTGTTTGAATACCTGACGTTGTAAATTTCGTGGGTAGCGTTGACAAAAAAAAAACAAAGCTTAATTTATACTATTTTTAAAGATGTTTGAGGTCTGCCTAAACCTTATTAACCAAAAAATATGAAGTCTTTCAAATGAACATTTAATTTTACTTTTTTAATATGTGCTCTATTCTATACACTTTATGATATATTTAAATTTGGAAACATATTTAACGTACTATAGCGTAACGTCATATGAATTTTCGCCATAAGCTCTTAAAAAAAAATTCTGACACAAAACCAAAATCAAGGACCCATGGTTTCCGATGGTGCAACACTTAGCACTAACTATACACTAAGCCTTAAGAATCAGGAATGGGGGGTTTGATAATAATTCCTAAAAACCTGCTTCTAGGAATTAGATTATTTTTTACTTTATAACGAGGCATCGAAATCCGCGCACCGTCTGGCACGAATACGCCAAAAGAACGCAGTACTGAGAGGGTAAACGCGATGCCAAGGGGTTTTTGTTCTGGAATATTAATGAGGGAAATTATTGTTATTCAGGAGATTCCAGTGCCGCTTGAGTTTTGTTGATGGATGATGTAAGCTTTTTACGACTGGAATTGTTTTTTTTTTTCGACAAAGTGTAAGGGCACTCAACTCGTTTTCGTGACACTTGAGTGGCAGCTTTTCTTAAGGAGACCTCTTAACTTTTTACATATATAAGAAGGCACGGTATGTTATTTTACAAATATCAATTTTAGAAATGTTGGCCTGAGGCCTTTGCTTCACTGCCCTATTAAACGTACCTTTTATGTGTCTTATTTTTTATGTATACATATATGTACATAAGTGTATGTGTATATACTATACTAGCCTTTTCACGAGACTTCGTCTGCATAAATTTACGGGAGCCCTTAATCTCCTTAATCTGGCCCTATTGAGTAATCCGTTCTTAGCGGACGCCTACAAACTAAAAATTGCCTCCCTGCCAAATTTTATACATCCCGCGGATGTCGAGATTCTGTGTTAGGTGACCTTTTGCTTTTATATATACATATCAGTCATGTTTATTTTTTTAATTTTATTTTTAAGGCGTGTTTTAATAGTTTGTAAAAGCTGTATTAAGTCTTAGTGCAATTAATAAATGGTTTTATTATTATTTATGAGGACACTAATGTCATATTAGGCGTGTTTACACAAACGAAATAATTAAATAGTATTTCGGCTAAAATATAACTGAAAGATATAATAAAATATGACTAAAAAATAAGAACAAATCAGGTGTTACTTTGCGGAATCATAAGCATCAAAATGAAACTGCTTTATATAGATCCGCGAAATAAAATTAAAAGACGAAAGGCTTTAATCACCAATACCGCTACGAAGAAAATGTTTGTGGAAACTAGTCACAGCTACAGTCTCTTTGGCGTTATACATTATTCACCAGACAGGCAAATAAAACTATTTAGAGAATCTTAGCAGCGCAAAACCTAATAATCGGATTCAGTAAAAACATTTACGTTGGATGAGGAACGAGAAAAATGCTGCACAAAATATAAATAAATAAATAAATACAGGACTATATGACACGCGGACGTGTGTTCCTAAGGTAGACAACTTAACGCCTGTGTTATAGGTAACAGCCGCCTGTTATACATGTTAGATATTATTGGATATAGATAGATATATTATTGTATACGATTATTAGATATAATATAATATTTATAGATTTTATAATAGGAAATATATTATTGTATAAATTAATAATGAAGAACCGGATATACTTGGAAATGACATCGAATGAATGGGATTTTTATATTTAATTTAAAATAAAAAAAATTATAAAACTCTATAGGGTCTTCTCGTCTTTTAAATAAATTTTAGCTGTATATTATTAACTTTCTCCCGTAAGTTCGTAAGCATAATCTTTTATTATATGTATATACAAAAGTCAACTCTCTTTTTTACATTCTTTTTCTCTTTTTCCTACAAATTTACCTTATCTCCTTTTCTTTAGCCAGTTTTTCTACATAATCATCCAAGTCGACCTGGCTCTATTTATTTAAAATTACTTTATTTTCGACTATGTTCAAGGTACGCGTACAAATATATTAAAAAAGAAGGTACACCCTACTGCACACACACAAGCAAGCGCTGTGAATTGAGTGAAGGAGCGTTCATATTAAGACTGAACGGACTCTGCATTTGTATATATGACATTAAATTACAATTTAGAAAACACAGACGACTTAAAAAAAAAAAAAATTTAATAATTTAAAAAATATATAAATAACGCTTACAAAAACATATTTTTGTTTACGTTTACATTTCGTTATTGTAGCGTAGTTTTATAGTCTGATATGACTATTTAGTGCAAAATTATTTACAGCGAAACCTTAACAGATGTACGCATTTAACTACAATTATATATTTTTATGATCTATATATTACATTAATTCACAAAAATGCAGTCGTTGGAATCTATTGCAAATGAAAGACTTATAGCTAGATAGGCTCTAGTCACAACATTACAGCCGGATGTTATTCAATAATTTGTCTAGACATTAATAATTGCAAAATTGAAAAAAAAAATGCACAAAAAATTGTTAAATATCACGCAGTGAAATAGTAGTTCTCAATTATGTTTTCACATTTACCTTGACACTTTCTTTCTTCTCAACCAGTATACGTCAAATGTTTGAACTATAAATCTTCACAGATTTATCAGACTAATAAACTAAACCGTTAAAGACTTGGAATTCCAATTCGCTTTTGACCCCAATTCCCAATTTTTTATAAAACAAGCGATTGGGAAGGTGGTTTAAATTGAAAACTCCCCTAAAACCCTGAGGGCCCCGCTGGGCTTTAGTGGGTATTTTAGCGGCGCTAGCGAGTCCCAGACTCCTATTCGCATATGTTCCTAGATCATGAGATGATTTGCGAATGGGGCAGTGCGTAAAATCATTTCCCAGCGCCAAAAAAGGTGGCTCACCTAAGTGACTACCAACACCTATGGATAACTGCATCACCAGGCTCGCAGATGCGTTGCCGGCCCTTAAGGAATGTGTATGATATTTTGCCTTTAAGTTAAGCAGTCTAGATTTACTTTTTTATTTACAAATTGTAGTTGGAGGGGAATGTAGATTATTACTTCAGCGAAAATCCATTACAACATTTAAACGAACAATTAAAAGCAGGATTAATTGTGAAGCCTTTTACCGGTACATTTGGATTCCGCAACTTTACTATTAAAGCAAAGTAGTTTAGTTTCTCATGCATGTCATGGATTTCCGCAAAGTAACGCCTGATTCTATCAATTATTCTACATTTTAGTTAGAAAACGTTTGTATGGGAAAAAGAAAAGGGATGTTTTTAGGGTTTTCCCGGCAATTATTCGATTTTTTCCCTCCGTAAAAACCATCCTTGGACTTCAACGAACATTTAAGAAAAAAAGATTTGGTAAAATTGGTCCAGGCGTTGTTGAGTTATGCGCTTACCAACACATTTTGCGATTCATTTATATATATATATAGATGAAGGTCGCGCCCATCTTACTATGCTTTGACAGAGAGTTAGACTAGCTATCTCCATAAAACCCGGTCGTTTTTTTAAATATGAAGAAAAATTTTTAATCCGTTGCCTATAAGTGAACAAAAAATGTCATTTGCGTCGTTGTCCGTGTAAGCGGTCGAAAGGTTGAAACACCTACGGGCTTGTTACGGACTTTAAAGGAACTCACTCAGTTGATATCGCGATGCCTTGAGAATGCGCACGTCTTTTGTGATAATTTCATATAAAAAAGAACAACGTTCATAAATGAAAAATCTAATAATAAGATATTAAACTAATAATATAATATAAAGTAACTTTTATAATTGAAAAATACTTGCATTTAAATATAATTATAATATGAAGCAACATTTTTAAATGATAGAAACTCGTAAGAGGCACAAAATACAAGCGTGTGTACATAGTTTTATGACTATACACATAAGTGGTATATTTTTGTATGTTCGTAAGTGAATAAATCATATTGTATTTGTAAAAAGTGAGTGTTTTAGTGAGTTGCAAAATGATTAAATACATAAAAATCCTTAACCTTCAAATTGAAGGAAGCTTATTAATTGCTCTTCTGAATGTTCAAAACTAAAGTGTAAATTTAGTGTTAACAAATTTAGCAGGAAAAGAAACTTTTCTATTCTACAACTTCCGAGTTATAAAATTATTTAAACTTTAAAGCCAAATTTGAGAGAGAGCCATATTAAAACCTCTTTGAATTTTCAAATCTTAATGGAATTACGTGGTTTCAAGTAGCCCAGGATAGGAAAGAATGGATTAAGAGGGGGTAGGCTTCTGCCCAGCTGTGGGTCACTATTAGCTAATTAAAAAAAAATGGATAACTGCCATTTTTGGATAGTAATGACTTCTAATTTAAACCTGCAGACGGAAACGCCCTGCGGGTCAATTATTTTGTAATTAAATAAATGAATATATACAGGACTATATGACACACGGACGTCTGTTCCTAAGGTAGACAACTTAATGCCTATATTATAGATAAGAGATGCCTGTTATAAACAAATATTTTTTTATTGTGAAAATATATAAATATAGATAATACACCCAGACTCGAGGCGGGAATCGAACCCACGACCCCCGGAGCGGAAGGCAGGGTCACTGCCCACCTTGACTGGCCCGTTGGCGCAGTGAGCAGTGACCATGTCTTCTGCTCCGGGGGTCGTGGGTTCGATTCCCGCTTCTAGTCTGGATGTATTATCTATATTATGTGTGTATTTATATATTACTACAAAAATATTTGTGTATAACAGGCGTCTGTTACCTTTAACACAGGCATTAAGTTGTCCACCTTACTAACAGACGTCCGTGTGTCATATAGTCCTGTATATATGTATATGTATGTATTATGTATTAAGTACAATACGCTCGCATTACTTTGAACGCTATAGGAACATTTAATGGACATAAACACGAAATCCTTTTCTCTATGCCCGCTTTTATCCCTAGGTCCATTTATGAGCAGAAAACAATAATTTGAAATTTCGTGATGATACGAATGGGCACATAATAGTAGTGTTATAGAGTATTCCATTCTAATGTGTTCGGGGTTCAAATTAATTCGGTCCATTTTTGAAACTTAAAAAAATGCCTGTATTTCAAGAGATAATGAATTGAAATGTGCATGTTTTGCAATTAAAATAAAAAAAATATAACTTCCTGCTGTTTTCGTATCAAAATCTGACTTCTTTGTAAAGGTAACAAACAATGAATTTGTTACGTTTACTTTATTTATAACTATAAATTTCACGTTTTAGAGCCATTTTTGAAAACGAACCGAACTCATTTGTAAACCTCTGCAGGTAAGTTTTTGGATCATATATTTTTTTTTATATTACAAGGGCCAAACGAGCAGGCGGTTCTCCTAAGGGACTACCGACGCTCATGGAGCACCAGAGGGCAGATGCGTTGCCGGGCCTTGAGAAATGAGTATGCTCTTTTTTTTAACAGCAATTGAGGCAAAAACACAAAAGTATAAATAACGATAATTAATATTATCTCTCATCACATAGATCCAGAAATAAATAACGTAAATGTCTTAAGACTGTCAAAACTGATTTGAATTTAATATTCGGTTAGTAAAGGGTCTTGAGGTGTTAAATAGTTTGCTTCGATTCTACTAATCACTTAAGGATAATCGTAACTGAGTCAATCATCCGATGGCAGTTCAATTAAGGAGCAAACGACGTGCGTTAAATACGTGACTTGCTTTAATATGGTTTAAGTGTTAGCGAGACTTACCTTTTGTTTACTTACTTTTGCGTTTGTTTGCAAGATTTATAATATTAATTGATAATTACTTTCAGTGTTTGTATTAAATATAAATAACGTTGAAACGTTTATCTGTGAATTAAAGCCTCAATAGCTCAACGGTATAAGGTTTGGACTGAAATCCGCAGGGTACGTTACAAACCCCACCGCCGTTGTGGTATTGTCGCACCCACTCCTAATACAAGCTTTTAATATATGCTTTTTGAGGAGGTCGTGGCCTAATCAGTGGTCGGCATTTGAGTCGATCGCTAAGTTGCTCTGGCTGCGACCGGGTGACCCCCCCCCCACCTAAAATTTCAAAAGTGTAGCTAAGTCCAAAGCAATCAAAGTCCTGAATCTCATATGAGTCCTTAGTCTGTTAAAGCCAACCTCATTGGTAGAAATTCGAAAGAATGTTTTAATTGTTCTATTCCCAGCATTTCGTTAGCGCTGTTGTTCTAAGTTGTTTAAAATCATACTTTTTCATCCTCTATTTCGAGCTGCCCCCTCCCAACCTCTGGCTCATGGCTAGTCAGTGTATCACCCCTGATGCAGACACCTAATTTAGTTCCCTATTATCATTTTTCTTCTAGTGGTTTAGTCTCCTTGATAACAATAGAAGAATAGACTGAAATCATTTCGAAACCCTGTCTCGCTGGCCTGTTGCCGTCTCCATTCCTAGTGACAAGCTTTAAAAAAAATAATTAGAGCCTTAAGTGTTAACAAAATAAATCAACCAAAATAAAGGTAGCCCTAATATTAAAAACAAAAACAAGAAAAATATGAATTGTTTTTTTAGTGGTACGTGTTTATGAACCAGGCTTACCTTCATTTGAATGATCATTTCAATGATCATGTAGTGTGGCCGGGGATTTTGTGTATTTGCGCAAAGTTTTGTAAAACTTTGTAGCCAGCAAGGACAAAAATGTACAAACACTATGAGCTATGTCCAGCTCCGGCATTAGAGAAAGACTCCTCGCCATACATACCGTACATACATTAACAAGGATTTCAATTTGGCACATATCGTATGTCGTAGAATCAAAAATGCATATGTAAATGAGTAGGATATGTTTCTAACAAAATTCTAGAGACAAAAACAAGAAAATAGGAGGAGCCGGTGAATTTTTATATGACTTCAAAAACAGTCTCCCTTCTGGCGTCAAGAGTGCACTGTACCAAGATTTGTCCGTAATTTCAAGTAATATTTCCTTTGAGAGCCTTGGATATACGCCAAATCTGAGATTTTATTCGACCTAAGCCAAATCTTCATACCAGGCGCTTGTATAAAACCGCAATATATTTTATACTTTCTTACAATTAATTCTATCATAAAAAATATCGTGAGACGTGTTCATGACAGAACTTCAACGCTTCAAACGCAGTATAATTATTACTCTTAGGTTGAGGTAAGCGGGTATTATTTGGAAGAAAGGAATCATTAGGCGTTTTGTGGGCGTTCAAAGTACATTAAAAGATTAGATAATTTATTTTTCTTCCAAATCAAATGTGTTTCATACAAAATTTGTGTTTTTTTATAATGTTACAAAGGGCAAACGAGCAGACAGCAGGCACCTAAGTGCCTACCGACGCCCATGGACATCTGCATGACCAGAAGGCTAGAAGATGCATTGCTGGCCTTTACTGACGAGTTTATGCCACCAGGAAATCAGGAAAGAAGAAGCCAGGAAGCCACCGAAAGAAATGCGACAACAATGCCATCACTTGACGTGACAGTTAAGATAACCGATTGCCATCTGACGTCATCCTCGGAACCTCCACGATTTCTACAACCATACGACTAATATCACAAAGTGACATTAATCGGTTCCCACTGTTTTACGTGCCTTCCGAAACGCGGAGGAGGGCGGATATCAAATATAAACCAGTCCTAGAATGGGTCGCCCATCTATCACCCGGTCGCAGCAAGAGCAGCTTAACCTAGCGATCGAATTAAACGCCGACCACTAATTAAACTACGACCTCCTCTTGCTTTTGAAACTCTACATCAAACCAAAATCAAAAACATTTAAGAACGGTAAACGTTTCCCTTCAAAAACATTTCGTACACAAATGTATTGTAAATAAATACATAATACATTTTATTTTAACAAGCTCTCTCTCGTTCGGTACATCAAAGGGAATATTTCGTTTGTAACTTTCGTACAAACAAAACTAATATTTTAATCAATCCCTTTGTAATGTCAGTGTGTGTCAGACACGATTATTTCAGTTCGTTAATTATAAAGCTTTATGTATGTACATACAATCACTTTCTAATTTTTTTTGAGTCACCACAGAGACTTTTTTATACATGACTCGCTTTACCCGCGACCCTTGAATTCGTCTTCTAACTCTCATTACTTAAAAATAATTTATGAAATCAGTTGTGAAAATCCGATCACAATCTGTTCAACTCTTCCGAAGAATATCCTCAGACTTTTTAATAAAGTTAGTCGCAAATAGTTTTCGTTGAATTTTTGCGGTTAATCGTTCAAATCATTAACCATTCTTTCTAAAAAAAATTTTTCAGACTAGACCAAATTGAAATAGGGCCTGCCGGAAAGGCAAACTTTCAAATAAAAAAGAATCATTAAAATCGGTTTACCCAGTTGAATTTTCTGCGGTAAAAAACGTAAAAAAAAGATACAGTCCAATCGCGAACATTCTTCTTTTTGAAGTCGGTTGAAGATGACTTTACATTTTTGAACGAACTTTTAGAAAAAATTGTTTTGAGCAAACAAAATCTCGGTCATCCAGATACTAAAGGTAAACTCTAAGGATGTGTCGAATCAGTGGCTGGCATTTAAGTGAATCGCTAGAATAAGTAGTTGTTATCGCGACCGGATGATAGATGGATGGATGCCCAATTCTAATATCTGTATTTCCGGACGGATACGACTTTAGGGACCTTCAAGAAAAGAGCGTTCTCATTTCTCAAAGGCCGGCAACGCACCTGCGATCCCCCTGGTGTTGCAGTTGTCCATAGGCGTCGGTAGTCACTTAAGAGTGCCGCCTGCTCATTTGCCCCTTGTTATATAGAAAAAAATACTGGTTTTCAAGTATACGACGTCCCCCGTGGTAATAACGACCTAAAATAATGTATCTTAGAATGCGTTTATGTCACCAAATACAAAAAGCTACGATTCACCGACGTTGAAAGAATTAAAAGCTTGTCGATGACATTGGAATACTCGTCTATTGTATACCGACGCCATATTTTCATGTATACTCTATTTTCAACAAGGAACCAAATATAACCATCAAATGAACAATATAACATTTAATTCCGTACCATAGAGAAACGATAACGAAGTATCGCAGGCTTAATTGTAAACTGACCGATTACGTTTGAGGTTTAAAGTGAGTTAATGATACAGTAAGCATCGTTTCAATGTTCTCTATAAGTCTCTAAGAACGATTTCTAAATCTTCATCCAACACTGCGATACAGCCATTTTTGCCTTTTTGACTAAATTAGGTTTTTGTTGAAAATACAAACAAATAATAAAATATCATTTCAGTGTCATATATCACTTTATTAACTATAATTAAAATACATAATTTGTTCCTATAATATCGTTTTTATTGAATTACAAGTGACAAAACGTTTTCTGCGATTTCCCAAAAATCTGTTTTTTGAGTTAGTTCAGTTTACGATTGAGCCTGCGATATATCTACCACGCTTGGTTAGACGTAAAGTATAATATAATATTAAATGATTTAAGAAAATATGTTGCTCGCGTCTCGAATTCGACCACAAATGCTCATCAACGTGTTCCTTATAGTACCTTACACCGCAACCAAAAAGGTATGACAATATTCCATTCCTTATTTACTTATAAAATATGTGTGTGTTGATATTAAAGTCACGACATGGTCAAATAAAACATCAGAACAATATTTCATCCTACATTGCCTTACGCATGATATACAAAACCTAACTAATATCTTGACGTTGAGGGTGCCCTCAGACTGACAGCAATTTATATTTCTTATTTAACTAGGTAATATATTTTGTTCGTAGGCAAATCATTTGTTATCAAAAGAATATATTACAAGGCATATTAAGGTTCCCGGGGAAAATATTTCGTCAACCTTTCCAGACGTAGCGATGCTAAAACCTTTTCAAGATTTTCGGATTTTTTGTCACTAAATGTAATAGAGATGTAAATTATCCTACAGTGACAGCTTTTCTGAGTCTATGGTTGTTCTACAGTGTGTTTTTTTATGACCATAGATTCTAAGCCCCGAGCAACAGACTGTCATTCAGATAGATGAGATGATCTATCTATCTAGACCTATGATTCTAAGCATATTTTTTATTTATTATAAGGATGAAATTAAATAACCGTCAAAAATTAGTTAAAGTTCGAATTAAATTGAAGGTGTGGAAAAAATATCTGATTTTAAAGGTTTTTTTGACATTGACTTTCTTAATCTTTTTTAATAACTTTATGGTATTTTTGTTTACCACCGAGAGTACTGAAAAATACTCTCTAGGTAGTAAAATGCCCAATCAAATATTACTAATGCTAGTAAACTTTGGTAAAGCAAATAAGTATGTGTAAAACACGTTCACTACACACCTGTATAGAGGTGCGATCGTCGGATGCTCTTTTCTTGAAGGTCCCTAAGTCGTATCCGTTCGGAAACACAGACGCTGGTAATTGATTCCACAGAGGAATTCCGCAGTTTATTAGTGAATAAAAAATTAAATAAAAATAGATGAAACGTAATGAAATTATTAGTCGTGTCACGTCAGCGGCGATCAGAAATAGCTTTAGATAAGGAGGATTTTATAGTTTATCCATAGATTTTTCCTCATCCGAAATAAGTATATCTTTTGATCTCGAGAGGAAAATTCCTTTGCACAAATTTTTCTACGGCGTCCTGTGGAAATGCTTGTATAGCATTTAAAAATATATATTTAACAGAGGGCTGTTGCAAAAACACTGTTCGGACGTTGCTCGGATATCTTTTAGCTAAGACTCAGGGGCGAATCCACTGTGGTGAGCGCGATGGGCACGCCCACCGCCCAATTAGACTCATGACGTCACACTTTCGCTGTCTTTTGAGATCGAGCGCCTGACAATATTATATCTAATAATAATAATTTATTTATTTCAGGTAAAGTACACCCATATAATAATTCAATTGACAAAAATGATTTTAACAATAAATAACTAAAAGTTAATGTCAAAAATGAATACAATATGTCAATACTTTACTTAAAAAAACAATGTATCAACATCGTATACTTCATAATGGACATTTAGGTAAACCGCTTGTTTGATTGGCCTGTTGGCGCAGTGTGCTGTGACACTGCCTTCCACTAGGGGGTCGTGGATTCGATTCCCGCCTCGAGTCTGGGTGTATTATCTATATTCTGTATTTATATATTTTTTCAAAAAACATTGTGTATAACAGGCTGCTGTTATCTGTAACACAGGCATTAAGTTGTCTACTTTAGGAACTGAGGGACGCGCGTGTGTTATGTACATAGTCCCGTGAAAAAACCGACTTCGAGTCGAGCTAAAGTCTAGATTAGACTTACACATAATAGTCGAGTAGTATAATGTAATAGTCGGACAATAATATAATAATAGTATCTAATGCTTTACTAATAAAATAATTGAGTCGGAAGCGAATTGAACCGAGAAACTTACAGGTAATACATCATACTAACATTTATGTCGTTGAGTTAAAGATCCGTTTCCCAAATCACACACATTTTCTCGAATCGAGTTCCCAAACACGTTTCCTCCGCAAAACAAACAGCGCCTATTATACCTACATTTCTGCTTTTAATTTCGAGCGGGAAAAATTCCTTTACAAATATTTAGGCGCGGCGTTCTCCCGGGACCGGGAACTTTTACAGAAATTTTTCAAAATAAATATTTAATAGGCGGTAACCTACTTCCGGCCAGAGAGATTGCCTTCCGCAAATTTTCAAAACCACTTTAATACTATTTTTTTATGGGATTAAATAATTTTCGACACTTTTAATGAATTTAAGACAATATGGACGTTAATCCCTCTCTTTTTAGTTAAAACACAGAGTCTATTTTTAAACGCAAATAAAAAAGAAAAAGCATTACTAATCGTAAGTATAATAACGTAAGTTTAATATCTTAAGTACAGCTGTACGGCATAAATGGTGACTAAATCGAAAAGTTTCAACTACTTAATCTTAGAAACAATTTAGTGAAATACACAATGCTTTGACCGAAATTGGTTTTCAATTCTCTTCACATTTGTACCATTCAGTTCTAAAGAAAAACAGTAGGAACGGATAAATACCTAAGCCTCCGATAAGTTGGATCCCATCTTAGTCTATAATCGAGGTCGAACTGCGAGGTCGTATCCTCATCTGTTGTCCTTGTCTTCACTTAAAAAAATATCTCTTAAATAAAAAGGTTTTATATAAACTAAATACATTAACTAACTAAATTTAAAAATCATTTAGAATTTTCATGTGTAAAACTGCTGACTGATGACACAATGTTCGAATATTAAGTGGTGGTATGTGACAGAATGTTCTTCTTCGTCCTAGCATTATCCCGGTTTATATTGCAGAGGATGTGGCGAGTTAAGATGACCGATTGCCACCCCACGTCTTCCTCGGAACCCCCACGATCTCTACAACCTTACGACTAATATCACAAAGTGACATTATTCGGGTCCCACTATTTTACGTGTATTCCGAAACACGGAGGAGGTCGGATGTCAAATATAAACCAGCGCTAGAATGGGTTAGCTATCTATAACCTAGCGATGGACTCAAATGCCGGCCACCCATTAGGCTACGACCTGCTCATGTGACAGAATATTAAAATCAAATAAAAAAAATGTGACAGAATAGGAAAGGCCAAACCTGATAATTTTACATTAGAATATATTAGCACAGACTAAAGAATATCGCAAGAGAATCGTAATTTTTAATTTAAGTAAGGCGTCAAACATACTATCTCATTCTAACCGTCCTGTAAAGTATTTTTCATCTCCAGCCCTTACCGACCTACGGCTGGGTCAAGGTATTCTTCCTTAAAACTACAGCATCCTATCCTAAGTACAACAACTCATGCTTTGCTGACGCTGTCCTCTTTTTCCGAACAAGTTTTGACAATTCCACTCAACAGCAAGAACATAGCACTACTCTGGTTATGGATTTCAATGGGTTTCACTTCTCCAAGCTAGTAGCCCTACATTAAGAACGAGGAAACCGGATGTGCATTACCTTTGGTAACGTTGTTTTGATTTTAAACCGAAAGCAAACAGTTTATATAAAACAATTTAAACACCACTTAACACAGCCCGTTTAAAACGTTACCTAGAAACAATATAACTGCATTCGATTTAACCTGCAAATTCACAGAGTTTAATTTAACGTTAGCGAAACCGTGCGTCCCGAGCCGTGAAATGCAATTCACTAGCTTGTGCTTGTTAAAACAACTCGGTAAAAGCTCTCAGTATTTTACATTGTGTTTTTTTAATTTGACAATTGGCCACGGCTCGTTCCGTCCCAATATTTTTAAAAAGTTTCTATTATTTGGAACTGTCCACAAAGACAGGAATTTATTTTACACCAACTATGATGTCTCCTTCAATATGTTATATAACTAGTTTGGTTAACTATATTTATATAAACTATATGTATAAACTGTTTATAGGAGGAGCCCTATCGAAAAATCCTTTCTCAGCGTCGAGTAACCATCCTTGCCAAACTTCATTATTGTACTTTCACTTTTATATAATTATATAGAGTTATGGATTGAAGTCAATTTCAAAGGACATTATGCAATTTGCCCGTTTTGTTAGTACTTTTTATTTCAATTTTTACAATATTTTTCTGAAATATGACATTCTGATACTAAGCCTCGATCAAGGATCCAACCTGGCAACTTACTGTTGTAGATAAATAAATAAATAATAAATAATATCACAAATACAATGAACATATTGGTCATATACCCACAATTTCAATATTATTGTCGCCATGACAACCACTAATAGAAATCTATCATATTGTTATCAATGTTGGTAGCACTGCAAACACGGTATGTCACTAATGCCGCCATTTCGATCCACCAATAAACATTCGTCTTACGTCATGATGGCAGTACCGACAGACATTTAACACAGATTACAAAGAGCCTATTGCTGAAGATAACTCAATAGAGCAAATTTTATAATTTTAAATTATAATTATTATGGCGTTAACATTTTTTTTTATCTTCTTTTTGGCGTGTCGATGGCGCATCAGACAGTTCCGTTCCAGAACTCAGCCACGCGGACAGCATCCTCTGTGGCTCGCATCAGGTCCTCCCGCGTACACGTGGCAGGGCAGGAAGGGCACGATAAAAGATGCTCCATTTTCTGGGGAGTCACACCACACAAACACCCCAAATCAGAGTTATCCAGGAATCCCCACCTGAACAAGTTCTCTTTGCATCGGCCAACCTGTGTCCGGAGTCTATTTAAAGATTTCCACGTTGACCACGGCAACTCAAATCCAGGTGGGGGATAATATCTAATCTTTGTACATCTGTAAAAAGTGTCTGATTGTATTGTTTTTCTTGATGTGCATTTATTATTGAGCTGCTTTTTGGTGTTTTAATAAATAAATAATAATAACTAACATTACCTACGAATTATTTGCCGTTATTCTGAGCTATCTTAGTTCGCTTGATTAGATATAGCTCTTTATCAAAGCCATAAACATCTGATTTATGAAATTTGTTCGATGGCTATAGCCATTTGAGTCTCTATCAAATTCCGTTTTGTAATTGAATCAGCGAGTCCAACGATAAATTGTTTCGTTGCTGATTTATATTGCAAATTGACAAGCTACGTGTTCAGGACACCGTGGGATAGGCGTGCTCAAAGTATTAGGATATAGGGACTGAAATCCTCATGTTACCTGTATATTAGGTATTAATTATAGTTTAGTAGATTATTGTGTAGGCAGCAACATAGAATTAGAATTAAGTGTTCTGTAATGATGTTTGTAAAAGAAATAAATAAATAAATTATAAAAAATGGTCAAAAGCTTAGCAAGACAGCCCTATATAGAAGGCTTCCGTATCTGATGCGCTATAAACGTATTTGTTAAGTAACTTCAAAAGTTGTTCTCCGATTTCGTTCAGAATAATTTTCCTAGTGAATTTTTAGAATGTTCTATCAACATGGAAAATTTCAAGTCTCAACGTCTAATAGTTTGGAAATGCTAGGGGAGGGGGGCTACCTTATGGGCAGACAGACGGTCAGAGCGAAATTATAAGGGTTCCTTGTAGTACTACGGAACCCTAAAGTGCTGGCTGACATGATTAAAAATGAAGAATATAAGACAAAACTCAAAGTGTTTCTGATGTCCTAAAGAAATATCGGTACACAAGCTTATTTATAGAATATTTCTTAAAACATTATGAATGTTCGCTTAATGCCAAAGAACTGAGGATTTCAAGGATCGGCCACAAAGACTTTCCTCATTTAATTAAAGTCAGAAAGCCGCATTATTATTATTAATTATGACAAATGGTTATTCAATAGGTTCGAAGGAAAAAACAAACCGGGACAGGAAAATTGTGTTTCAAGTAAAAAAAAATATCCCAAACGAAAATAGGATTATGAAAGAAAGAAGAAACAGAAAGAAACAGCGTTTATTCGAACATTGTGAAAAGTAAACAATATGACACATAAATAACATAATAATAACAAACACCAAAATAAATAAATAAATAAAAGAAATTATGGAGATATTCTTACAGGAGTATATAATTTCAATATGGTAATATTAATTTTATATATTTCCTGGTGATTGTCCGCGGCTTTGCTCGCGTTTTCTTATCATACGACTAGCTGTACCACGCTACTTCACCCGCGTGATTTCAGCGATTATAATAAATTTTGATGTCTTTTAGTTTTATGTGCGGAATTTGAATAATTTTTCTAAAACTAAGGTAGCATTGGTGACTCCTTGCACCTTTAGCTATCTGCTAGTGAAGTCGAGTCGTTTCGGAGATTACCCGTAACAAACAGACAGACAGATCGACAAACATTTTTTTTTTGCGTTTTTGCTATAGATGTCGTGTATATATGCAATAAGTAAAATAATTTAATTTTGAAATTAACAAACAGACACTACAACCAGACACACAATTTTATTTATATGCATAGATTTATCTAGAACT
>JANCMC010050420.1:7396436-7431474 GCA_024363005.1 Charaxes varanes | reverse complement strand
TTTAATTTTGAAATTAACAAACAGACACTACAACCAGACACACAATTTTATTTATATGCATAGATTTATCTAGAACTAGTTGTAATCCGGGACTTCGTCCTTGTTGAATTATATATTTTAATCCATTTTCAATAGCTGTTGCTTGTTCTTCTTGATGGTACAACTTTTACGGACCATTGGTACTTAAAAAAAACATTGACTTATAAAAATGATTTTATTTTTCATTTTTCGAATTTGAATTCAATACTCGTAGAAGCCGTTTCCAAAAATCTGATGTAACTGTCTTACAGAAAGTATTTATATTTACTTAAAGTAGTAAATTCATGACGCGCCGAAATTTCTTACTGTTATTTTATTATACATAAAAACCTAAGGCTCCTTTTATTATCCATGTTAAATATTCCGATAAAGATCTCTCCACATCGAGATAAACGTAAAATATAAAACTATGAATAAAACCACGAATTTGTATACAATGACGCACCGCGTGCCAAACTAAACTCTATGTAGAGTTTTTAAGGTACACTTTCATTTGTGTATTCAAAATCATTGTCCACTTCAGATAACAAAGGTTGAATTTGCATAGAAATAAACAAGGGATGATTTCAGACGATTTATGAACGTTTTGTATGGTTAACACACAGTGTATGCTGTAACAGTATATCAAGTGTTGTAGATGTTAAACATTTAATGCGGGGATGGCATGGCAACGCGTCGCCGTGACATGCGTCGCCACGGTGCAGAGAAGGATTATAAATTTGACTGTTTTTCTCATCTGTGTGTCTAACTGCGGCTTCGTAGCTTCTAAACCGGCGGTCGGCAATGCGTGGTCCTTGGGCAGTAAGTGGCCCGCGACCCGACTCTTTGTGGCCCGCGGCTGTTTTGTAAAAGAGAATCAAATTCTAATAAATACATAATACTAACGTTACAAGTAAGTTTCGTTATGGTGTACTAAGATTTAGCATTTTTAATATTGCTTCTAATGTCGACTACACAAACAAGTAAATGGACATTTATTTCCAAAGATTTTCTTCCAAGTTTGGCCCGTAAATATCTAATTTCTGTACGATATGGCCCGCCTGCAACCGATTTTTAACGATGTGGCCCTTGCCTGTCAAAAGGTTACCGACCTGTGTTCTAAACGAATGGATCTATTTGGATGCTTTTCTTTGCTTTAGAGCTGACGCGCTTGAAATGGTTCTGACTTAATAGTTACAGTCTTTGGCCATTTTTTTTTAGGATTTCCAAGGACATCAACTCTTTTTTTAGCTGATATGGTAATTTACATGTTTCCTCAACTTACATAGTAAAAAGGCCAAGAGAGAAATTATACATATGGTGAATATTTGAGGTGAGAATGGACTGGGCAACTTGGCACGAATGGACCGGAACAGGTGTGCCAATGTTGCAACATTATGGTTTCTCATGAAAGGCCTTCGAAGACCTGGTAAAGCAAGAGGTGGCGCAACTTCTTTGAAGCATTTTCGGGAATGGAGTAGATTGGAATGGCTCAGGATATAAGAGTGTGATCTAGAAGACGGGAGACCTTAGCCCAACAGTGGGATATCAATTATTTAAAAAAATAATATGTTATAGTAACCGTTGTATTAATGGTTTAATAAAGTTTTAAATTTTATGTAGTTGTTATATATATCTACCGGATAAGCGATGTTATGCATTTAGTAAGAAAAATGGGAGCACTACAAAAAGCTTCTTCAATTGCATTTAGTATCGTCGACCAAAAAAGTGCTTTACCATTTCGGATGACAGCTGGGTTAAAGAATATTTTTTTAAGAGTTATTGTCAGAAATTAGCTATTATGGTTTATTGAGGATTATTGAACCTTAAGTTACGAGTAAGAAATTTGTTATTAGAAACGTGTATAATCGACCAAGAAAGTGCTTTACCATTTCTGATGACGGCTCCTAGGTAAGGAAAATTTTGCTAGGGGTTATTGTTAGAAATTGACGTAATTCATAACAAACGAAAATAAGCCTTATAACAAATTGACGTGCAAACGACATTCTATCTTAGCGTGGCTAACCAATTTCTTGGTCGGCGTAACAATAGTGTATATAAACTGACTTATTTATCCTACGTACAGAGGCTTTGTTTTGACCAAACTAACTAATGACTGGACGTCTGATAGTATCGGATGTCGTGCGTGAATTTTGCTATAATTTGGGGCTATACATGGATTTATCGGTCAGTCATCGGATAACCTTGTTAACATGGTGTATATGATGCTTTATTGAGCGACAACCTCTTTGTGGTCGTGATATATCAGTGAGGAACTGACCTATATGTGAAAACAATGCAATATTTGTTATGAATTACATTACAATCGAGGAGGTCGTAGCTCTTAATCAGTGGCCGGCATTTCAGACGATCGCTAGGTTAAGCAGTTCTTACCACGGCCGGGAGATGGATGGGTGACCAATTCTATAACTGGTTTTCAAATAACCAACCTAGGTCTTACGGAAAGCAAGTAAAACAGTGGGTCCCGGTTAGTGTTGTTGTATGTGATATTCGTCCTGAGATTGTGCAATGTGCATCCTTGTAAACCTAGTTGTTTTGCTGCATAGTAGATCAAGAAATTGGTTTGCCACGCTAAGGTCGAATGTCGTTTGCATGTCAATTAGTTAAAAGGGTAATTTTGCTTGTTAACCCATAGCAAAATTCTCTTTGACTAGGAGCTGTCATCCAAAATGTTAAAGCACTTTCTTGGTCGACTGTACTAGTCGAAGTAGTAGCTTTGAATAAAAAGAAGCACTATTAATTTATGTATAAGTTTGAAAATAGAACGACGAATGACAAATTTGTCTACAGGACCAGGTATATTTCATATTTCGGAGTACTAGGGCGACATAAAACGGAGGCACTGTCTTGAATATTGACGTTATTTTTGCCCACGTGACTTGTAATTTGGCGTACGGAAATGTTATCAGCTACGCTCGTCTAGACTCGTACATTCTAGGCTACTTTAAATTATCTATTTGATGGGCAAATTAAATTCTTCTTCTAAGTGCCCTCTTCTCTGCGGATGTTGGCTACCATTAAGGCTATTTTAATTTTTGATACCGCAAATTAAATGCAGGAATAAAATTATAACTCCTATACCGCTTGTCTATGGAATTAAAGCTTGAAGAAAAGGACATAATCACCTTATAAGGTCGTTAATGCATCTGCTAGCTTTCTGGACAATTGTGTATGGGCGTCGGTAGTCACTCAGGTGAAGCGTCTGTCTCTTCGCCCCTTGATCAAAAATAAAATACAATCTCTGACTTGGTAAAATGTAAAAATTTTGATGGAGTTTGAATAGAATATATATTCGACCAAGAAATTGGTTTGCCACGCTAAGGTCGAATGTCGTTTGCACGTCAATTAGTTACCAGGCTTATTTTCGTTTGTTATGAATTACGTCAATTTCTAACAATAACCCCTAGCAAAATTTATTTTACCTAGGAGCTGTCATCAGAAATGGTAAAGCACTTTCTTGGTCGATTATACACGTTTCTAATAACAATTTTCTTACTCGTAACTTAAGGTTCAATAATCCTCAATAAGCCATAATAGCTTAACGGTAAAAGGGAGGGACTGAAATCATGAAGACCCGGTTCAGGCTGGCCCAAACCCCACTTTAAAGGCCGGCTACGCATCTGCGAGCCTTCTAGTGGCGCAGATGTTCATGGGCCTCGGTAGTTAGCTGAACCACCTGCCCATTTGTCTCTTATAATGTAAAATAATAATATAAATATGAAACCTACCGTACTACAAAAAACTTTCTATTTCCTGCGAATTCTTCCGCGTTAAAAAGCGAGAGCCTTTAGCTCGCCTTACCCTAGCCCTAAATCCTCTCTTAGCGGACGTCTACTAATTATAAACAACTTCCTTTCCAAATTTCATCATTGAACGTCTCGAAGTTTTCGAGTATTCGTAGTTTTTTTGTTTCAGATTCACAAATCAGCCCGGCAGATGGCGCTGCAGTCAGTATCTAGTTTATTTATCTATACTAATATACGGAATTGGAACGGGAACGTAGACGGGGACGGGAACGGAGACGGGAACGGGAACGGGAACAGGGACGGGCACGGGAATGGGAACGGATATAATATATAATATTATAGTATAATAGAATGTAAATAGAAAGAAAGAAAAGCTTTATTTGTAACTGCATATTAAAAGTAAAATATATAAAAGTACAATTAATAAACATTAAAAACTGTATTCTCTTTGCTTGCAATTTACAGATATACTGGGCAAAGTCATTTGTATGGTCTCCCTTGAACGTTTTTAATGTCTTTAAAATAAAATCTAACAACCAAATTTCAGCCATTTGCTAATGGGTCAAAATTTAGTTTTTACTTCAGCCTTGACCGACCAATGTTGCTTTTATCCTCGAGTAACGTGACATTGGCGTAATAAATTATGCCCAAAGATAAGAGTAGACAAAGATAAGAGCCATAAACCAATAATTGAATTGAAATTAATAAAATATTTTTGTGTCATAATTCATTTACAATGATTGAACACTTATGTATAAAAAAGTCTTTATATCAGGCCAGCAAACTCAACCTTAAGAAGAGGGTAAGAAGGCGAATGATATAGAGTCAACAGTGAACGTCTTCTGTCGGAATAAGTAATATAAGTATAAAAGTAAATAAGTAAGTAGTAGTAAATAAGTAATATAAGTATATAAAGCACTATTCATCAACTCGAAAAGAGCATAATTATTTTTCAAAGGCCGGCAACGCATCTGCCAGACCTCCGGTATTGCAGATGTCTACGGGCGTCGGTAGTCACTTAGGTGGGTGCCGGCTGTTCGTTTGCCCCTTGTTATATATTTTAAAAAAATCAAATCAAAGTAAATGGCTTTCATATAAGCCAACTGGACATAAATTACAACAATATTCTTATTTCAAACGTTTACTTTTGTTGACAACACGTCATTTCAAATGCTAGAAGTTTATACCTACCCTCATCTATTGTAAGGTGTGTTTTTAAAGTTCCTTTCTTCCCGAGCCAGTCAAAACAAATCAAGCACGAAATCTTGAGTAATATCAGACTGTAACTTCAAGAGAACTTGCAAACTTACCTCCAACACTAGATCGGTCTGTGAATGCAATGGAATTCGAAGTTTGATCTCGCGTGAAACTTTTATCGAAGAATGGCAGGCTGTTATTAGTTATTCAGCGAGAAGATTGCTTTTGAAATTCTTTCTTCTAAGTTTGTTAACGTGAGCCAGACGGCTATTTTCGTCTGAGTATGTATCAGGAGCTCAGGTTAATTCGGAAATAGTAATACGACTGAGCGGGGCTGGACACGGGGAATCATGAGCTACAAACATTGTTAAATTTTGATAAAATAGTTGGGCGTTATAAATGTATACGATTGAGCTGGACCGGACTTAGAAGGTCATCCGAAACACTAATAAATTTAAAGAAGATAGTCAGGTTTTTAAAACAAGACGACTAAAATGGGCTGAAATTACAAAAAAATTTGCTAGAGACACCCATAAATTCAAAATCAATATTAATTTTTGTATATCAAGATGTCTAGGTAAGGGAAATCATGAGCTAGAATCATAAATAAGATTATTAAGCGACAACCCTAATCTGGCACATACGACCCTCTTATGTACGTAGCATCGCCACAAGCTTCCTCTATATCATATTTAGATTCAGCAGTTCATTATTACGGTGCATTGTCCTTTTGCTAATCGGATTTGCGAATGCAAATATTGTTACGAGTGTAATATCATTCTATTCAATGTGGAGAAACCTATGAAAGAAAGAAATGAAAGTAAGAAACGACTATGATTCAAAATGATTATACAGACAGCACAGGGAACTATAAAATATGATGTAGATTAGAGAGAGAGAGTATTGTGTAAGTCTTATTTAGAGTTTAGCTCAATTCAAAGTCAATTCGCCTAAATGTCCCTCAAGGAAAAGGTCATTCAGCTTTTTCTACCGCTTTACCCCCATGATGTATTGACAATGTGATTTTTTTAAAGGTAGGTAATAATATAAGAAACACAGTATCTATACTTTTATTTTATCCTATCTACAAAGCTGAAGAAGTTGTTTGTTTGTCTGAACGCTTTGTTTAAAATCTCAGTGACTATTAGTCCAATTTGGAAAATGTTTCATTGTTAGATAGCCCATTCATCAAGAAAGGTTATAATCATCTTGCTAAAATTTTACGCGGACGAAGTCGTGGGCACAGCTAGTTATATAAAATACTCGTAAGTATGCGTTACTTATGCGGTTTTATAAACTCTTAACTTAGTTTCTTAACCCAAATCTGAATCCTAAATCTATATTATATCTATTCTGTAGTTTGAAATAAGTGGATATTTTTCAAATAACACGACGCAAAGCATTTTTGACTCTAAAGAACCAAATTTTTAGCTCTATACATACTCTGTCTTTTTTAACTGAAGATAAAATTCCATATAAAAACAACAATAATGATTACCCTGGCCATGAAGAAAAGCTGCCAAAATTAAAAAGCCACAGTGAATGATAATTGGTCACAAATTCAAACTTGAAAAGAGAGTAAGTTATACGAAAATTACAAAACGGATTGTTCCATTTTATTTATATGTATATTAATGTAGAGTCGTATGTATAAATTCCAGAAACGCAATAATATACAAGGTACATATTGATATATTACTAGCTATCGATTCGGCTTTATTCCTATATATATCATCAGAGGTTCTAATTCTGAGGAGATTATAAATTGTAACATTGTCATATCAAGAGTGGGTTAGGTAATTTATTGAGAGGTGCGCATTGAAGGCGCTTTTATTCGCGCACGCGCCGCCTCGCCGCCCTACAAATCAGGCTTATCGCCCGAGAGAGACTTGCGCCGTGCCGCTACCTCTCCTAAATCTAGGCCGGATTATAGAGGTAAGGACGAGGATCTCCTTTGAGTTTTCAACGGAAGAACTTTACTTTAAAGTTTATTATTAAATATAAATAATAAATACATACATAGGACTATCGCCGTTGCGCGTATGAAAGTGCTGTCTAATTTTATTTTATTCATTTTGACGAAGCAACAGCATTTTACAATATATAATAAGTGTAATTACACCGATTTTCCCTCGTATTCATTCGCGGATTAAAGCAAAGTAGTTTAGTTTCTCATGCATGTCATGGATTTCGGCAAGGTAACGCCTGATTCTAACAATTAAGTGCGTGTGAGAAAATTGTCCATTCTAGGTATTTGTTTAATCAGGATATACCATCAGTAGTTGAGTCATAAAAGGCATTTAAGTCGATCGCTATGTTAAGTAGCTCTTGCTGCGACTGGGTGATGGATGGGTGACCCATTTTGCGGTGATTTATATTTGATATCTGAGCCCCTCCGTGTTTCGGAAGGCACGTGAAACAGTGTGACCCGATTAATATCACTGAGTGATATAATTCGTAGGGTTGTAGAGATCGTGGGGGTTCCGAGGATGACGACAGATGTCAAAGGATAAAAAATAACTGAAAAAAACAACACAACAACAACAATTTGAGCTGTTCAGATAATGTGCCATTTTTAATCGTGCCCTGCGTGCCCCAAAGCCTGCACGCAGGAGGACCTTATGGCTGCGACTGATAGGGCAGTCGATGTGGCTGCGTTCTAGGCCAAGACAATACAGCGCTTGCCAACGGAACGCTAAGTAAAAGATAGCAAAAAAATATAGTTCTATGCATATAAAAGTTAGTAAAAGAAGCGAATTCCTGAACATTTTCTTACTGTAATTTAAATAATTCAAGAATGTATTTAAATAAAAAGTTCATGCGTTGTTTTTATCTGAAGAATATTAAACTGGAGGGAAATGGGAGAGAGCGAAGCGAACCTCAGGGTTGCCATTATCATATTTTTATTCGAGAATTGAACGACTGAATTGAGTACAAAAAACTCTTTTAAAATGTATACTCATTTTATTCTCTTAAAATGTCGACAATTCGAACAAATTCTTAGTTGGAGGAATAGGAGAAAGAATAGCGAAGCGTTCAAAAATTTCCCTATAGCTGGATAATATTGGAGCTCCCACTCATTGTACATTATTCATGAGGCCGGTAATGAGTAGGTTCGCAGGCGAAAACGTCGGTAACGAACTAAAGTTTTATCCGGCGTCAATTTACATTCTTTATTTTTAAACGTTTAAATTTATCAATGTTGCCAGGACCGCAAAGAACCGTTTTGTAAAGTGTATAAATGTGGTAGGCAATTTGATTCCACCGTTTACATATGGCATCGTCAGTTTTAAAACAGTAAGTGACATTGAATTTTAAATTTAGATAGTTACTTGAAAACCATTAGAGTTTATAGTGTAAAGTGTAAACGTTTTATGTATAAGCAAATTTGCGGAAAACAATACGCACAGCAGTCTTAGACAAGACTAGACTAAGTCTTGTCAAAGGAGACCTAACAAGTAGTTCATCATAGTGTCTTTTTACAAAAAGCGACAAGAACTAACAATTTAAAAAGCTACCCGAGAGAGCTTGGAACTGGCAGAATTAAACTGTCGGTAGCATCCAATTTTCATAACATATTTTGCGCTGTTTTAAAAGATTATTTGTAAAAGTGGTATTTTAAAGGGTAACAATTTATAATTTTGGCAGAACCCTGATGACTATTCTACGGGACCCCTAAGTACCTTGGAACTCAGTTTAGGAAACCCTACACTAGGATACCTTATATATTATCGTTAGATTGCGAGTGAACCTGTATAAAAACTTTCTTTTCTACTACTGCTCATTTATAATAAAGTCTAACAAACCCAAGGAAAGATGATATTAGTATTATTTTGTGCCAGGTTATGACTTACTTTGTGAATAATTTTTATGATTATCAATTATTTTGTAACACCTGCCGTGAAAATTTACCCAGAAAAAATGGACCAAAATTGTGTTTTGTGAGAAAAACGATTCCCCCACATTATTTCCTCCAAATAGTCTTTCATGTCTCCCAAGAATAATGCTGCAGGAACGTTATTACATAAGTACTTTATGATGCCGTTTAAAGGGAACACGTTTCGTATTAAGGGAATATTTTGCTTCTTTAAGTCCCTCGTGAATAACACACGTCGGTATTAGAAATACAATTACCTCTCAAATGCGAGTTAGAAGGAAGATCGAGATCGCGATTTGCATGGCAATTTGTGTCAAAAATAATATATGTGACGATACTTTAATTCAAATGTGCTTTTGTTCTACATACCTTAATCCGATAGCTTTTCTACGTGGAAGTTATTTATTCCCTTATGAGTGAGAAAATGTTATTTAACTTGGTCTTCTTCTTCTTCTTTCTAGCGTTATCCCGGTTAAGTACCAGGGTCCACTTAGATTGTAGAGGACGTGGCTGTGGAGCGAGTTAAGGTAACCGATTGCCATCTGACGTCATCCTCGGAACCCCCACAATTTCTACAACCACACGACTAATATCACAAAGTGACATTAATCGGGTCCCACTGTTTTACGTGCCTTTCAGTACACGGAGGAGGTCCGATATCAAATATAAACCTGTGCTAAAATGGGTGATCCATCTATCACCCGGTTCCAGCAAGAGCAACTTAACCTAGCGATCGACTCAAATGCCGACCACTGATTAGGCCACGTCCTCCTTGGTATGTTATCTTACTTGGTATACTACATAAAATTTATTATTTAAAAAAGATTACAGATAAATAAATAAACTTTATTTACACATATATACAAGAAATTTATATCAATTTGTAATTCTGGATTTGTATATACACAATTATGTACAGTTATTAAGTTTGATTACAAAAATATACATTTTAAAAATTATTGAATAGAAAAACATTAATGCAAGTCTAAAAGGCTGATATGCCAGTGATAGCCTTTCCTAAAATTAATGCATGGATATCGTGGGTGCCTTCATAAGTGTTGACTGATTCCAGG
This sequence comes from Charaxes varanes, assembly GCA_024363005.1. Classification (NCBI taxonomy): domain Eukaryota; kingdom Metazoa; phylum Arthropoda; class Insecta; order Lepidoptera; family Nymphalidae; genus Charaxes; species Charaxes varanes. Next base: position 7,421,542 of record JANCMC010050420.1, on the reverse strand, counting down.
TTCATGACATGCCTTATAACGTGATATTCGTCAGATATGCCATAGATTCAATTTTAGCGTGATGATACTTAGCTCTTAAGCCTTCCTCGATAAATGGGCTATCTAACACTGAAATATTACTGTAGTTCCTGAGATCTGTATGCATAAAGCCAAAGACTAAATAATGTACGTCAAATTCTAAATGACCTTGAAGCCTTCCAGGTCTATTGCTTTCCGTACAAGGTTTTAAAGATTCGTTCATAGTAGCATGTTGGCTGCTTTTGTAGAAGGCACAGGTTTAAGTTTGATAGTTATATTATTGGATATATTTGGCTTTCAGATGTAGGATTAGGTCTATTGAGTAACCTTGGAAATATCGTGCAATATAATAAATATATAAATAGATTGACGTTTTATCTTTTTGTCAGTAAGAGCTTAGTGACTTTCCCATTATTTTTATCAGCGATGTTCGAATTTCCAATTAGTTCGGCGAGCATAGAGGCTAATATTTTAAAATAATAAGTTTATTAGATCATAGGCTGCACGCTGCACGCTCGTTGCCTTTTTATCTTTAGATGAAGATAATGAAAAAATGCAAGGAAATTGGCGGTAATTGAAAAAACGTCATCAAGGTGCTGTTTTTAAAAATATATAAAGAGAATAAATACGGATCCGCAAGATTATCAGTACAAATTGTTTTATGCCGGAGCCAGACATAGCTCAAAGTGTTTGTACATGTTTGTCCTTGAATACTACAAAGTACTACATTACTTTGCACAGCTACACAAAATGATCATTCAAATGAAGCTATGTCTGGCTCCGGCACTAGAGCAATTAGACAAAACAACATATATTATTAAATTTCATTCGAAATTTCTTGCTTTCAGATGTCGCATCAGGTGTTTTGAGCAACGTCGCGAATGTTGGTCAAAATAGTGAGTTTACAAAGTTGTCTATATCTTTGTCAGTAAAAAGCAGTTCTTTTCATATTTTTAGCATGTATATTATTTAATTTCATTTGTTTCTTCTTTGCTTTCAGATGTTGGATCAGGTGTTTTGAGCAACCTGGCGAATGTTGGTCAAAATAGTAAGTTCATAAAGTTGTCTAGAATGTTTGTCAATAAAATGCTGTTCCTTCTGTATTTTTATTATGTATATTAATTAATTTCTTTTTTTATGCTTTCAGATATAGGATCAGGTGTTTTGAGCAACCTGGCGAATGTTGGTCAAAATAGTAAGTTCAAAAAGTTGTCTAGATTGTTTGTCAATAAAACGCTGTTCCTTCTGTATTTTTATTATGTATATTAATTAATTTCTTTTTTTATGCTTTCAGATATAGGATCAGGTGTTTTGAGCAACCTGGCGAATGTTGGTCAAAATAGTGAGTTGATATAGTTGTCTATAAAAAGCTGACCATTTCTTCCTTTATCACGTGTATAAAATGTGTAATTTCTTGGAAATCTCTTCCTTTCAGATGTCGGATCAGGTGTTTTGAGCAACTTTCAATTAGTAAAAAGAGGAAACGCACAAAAGAGTACGTAACATAGTCACAAGTGCTATAAAACAGCCAAATTACATAAGTTTTTATTTGTTTTGACATTAAACACAAAGGAAAGATCCTAATTAAATATGCCTGTCTCTTAAAAGTAATAAATTCTTAACATTATTCATATTTAAGATACAATACATATTTAATAGTATTATTATCCTGAAAATAATTAGGAGAAAACCTGACAGTTTAACAATAACAATAGACAGAGAGATAATTGAGAGACAGAGAGGAAAACACACTCAAATTATGAAAGATTGAAAACTGGTCACTGTAAAGGCATACATATTTTCTTGCATACCCAGTGAGTGCCGTTGTTTCTTCACATGCAGAGAACAAAATTGTAATATCAGCGATAATGTGTGGGTGGTGAGGATAAAACCCACGCCTCACTTAATCAAAATCGAGCGATTTCGTGAACTAACAACCACTTTATTCCTTCGGTATGGCACTTATTAATAAATTTAAATACACACAGATTAAGGTGAAAGTCGTGTTTAAACGGTTTTTCTACTTCAGAAGGATATTTATTTTGTTTGGTGTAAGAAAAAACAGATTTAGAAATTATTTCCTTAGACGTCCGGATGCATGTGTGTGTGGATCTGGCACGATCACGTTCAAAACAGTCAACTTATCACATTAATGACATTTTTATTAGCTTTAGAATTACGGCGCACTGTTTCCTATTGAAAATGGGTGTGTAATTCAGTATCGTTCAGTATAGTATAATTAACGAAAAAATATATTTCAATTGGACATACTACCTAGCGAAATATTACCGTACTATTAAGTATTGAGCTTGTTCTAAGAGACGGCGCTTAACGCCAATGGCAGCCTGCATAGCTATAGGATATGTTGTAATATTTAGAAAATATGAGGCGTGCACTTTGCATTTTCCAAACTATTCTTGAATACATCTCATAAAAACTTTTATGCACATAAAACGACAATATGAAGTTAATATAAAGTCTTCACAGTGCTGAATGCCCCGCTCTCTGTCCAAAATACGAAGAGAGCTCCGAAAAACTACATTAATATAATTCCATTTAGTTGTACTCGCTAAGTTCCTTGTAAACTTCTTTGTTGAAGGCAACAGTTTCATTTTAAACTTCGAAAGATCCGAGAAAACTTGCTTCGTTCATTTCGCAGTGGATTTCGGATTCAATATAACACAACTTACTCTATTCGTCTGAAGTTACTTACTAAACCCAGTTCTCATATGTATTAAAAGCAGGCTAGGAACTCATCCTGTGTATTGACAATAGATGGCGTTACTTAACCGTGCACACATGATCTCACAGAACTAAATCGCGCTAGTAATTTCACTAAAAGTGATTTTAATTTAACGTTTTATATAAAAAATTGTAAAATGACATTTATAAATTTAGAGCGTGAGTTAGTTTGTATGGAGATTTTCAGTGTTTGTACTGCGGTCGTCGTCATCCGTACAGCGCCATCTAGTTTGCCTTGGTGTAACCTTTTCCACTCGACATCATTGCCATCTCGTTATGTAGCGGCAGCTACATATTTTAAAAAATTCTTATTCTGTATTGCGATTATCTAATCTTAATTAATATGAAAAATCAAATGTTATTACAACACCAGTGGCATCGTTGTAGCGACGAGCCTATTTCTTATTTGGACATAGGCTCATATATACCGACTTCAACACATCAGTAGGTAGAAACACATGAGTTCATTGCTCTTTTTTGAAGGCGGTGTTCTTTTTATATAAACATAATTTATATAATACTTTTAAAAAGCAATAATGTTGTTGATGGAATCAGGCGTTACTTTTCGGAAATCCGTGATATGCACGAAATACTAAGCTACTTTGCTTAAATCCACGTATGAATTTTAAAAATAATTCACGAAGTAATTTCATTCTCGCATATAAGCTAGCAGACTTGATATACTCTCTCAACTGATAACACTTATGATATAATAAAATATAATAACCTTAACCAGTGAGTTTATACATATATCTATATGACCATAATATTTTTTGTTTAAATATATTGTCACGTAAACGGTCGGCAAGTCATTCAAGTGGAATTCTTACATTATTTACTGGAACATTACCACTCGCTGAATGGTTGAAAAGTTTGGCTCTGATCCAGTGGGGTTTTTTCTTGAAAACATGTCAAAGCAGAAAACATTTTTATCACGTAATTCAGGATAACTAAGGTTGTTGGAATATTCGATGGATATATATTTTCAAAGCTCTTTAGTTCATAAATCTATTCAAAACTTTTTAAGCCGCTCATAAAAATACAAGGACCTATATTTATTATAGAAGTCTAGTCTTGGATTTGAACATAGAAGACAAAAAAATGAAACAAAAATAATTAGATTACAATCTAGCTTTTCTGTTTATTTTATTATTACGAAATTTTACCCCACCAAAATTATTTTCATGTAAAATGTTTGCCACGATAAGACCATATGGCTCGCACTGTCGAAAAGTATCACAAAGGGCCTAGGACAAACATTCTCGATAGTTTTACTTAATTGTACTTTCGAAACCGACCGTCAAATATTAAAGCTACCGTTATACACAACTAATTTGCTATGAAATCAGAATCTCACGTATGAATCTTCGATATTACGGTATTGTCAGCTATGTTAAATGGAAGCACAAACCTTCATTTGACTTTCGGCTTTGAACGTAAAAGTAAGTACAACTTTCGAGAATGTTCATGCTAGGCCCTTAGAACTCTTATAGAGCCTGTCTCTAACTCTATGCGTCTATATTCACTGACTATGTCTTACTCAAAATATGTAACTTGGTGAACATTTACTGTTCACATTGTTTGAGTTATACAGTAAATTATTGTAAATTCGATACGTCGTTTTGTAAAAGGAAAGAATAAATAGTTAAGTTTATTAATATTTTTATTATTAGCCTAATACAAGCTTTTTATTTAAGTTTAGTAGGAGGGGAAAAGGGGATATTAGACTTACCTAAAAAGTATTCCTAATATTCTTTTAAAAATATGTATATATTTATTTACAATTCAAGTAATTTGAAATATAGGAAATTATAATAATGTTAAATAATATAAATTGTGGCCACACGGGATGTAAGTAAAAACCCAGCCTTTTCCTCCATATTGCTTTACTGATTTCTTTTAAAAAGCCTAAGTTGAAATAGACTCGTAGAACATATATATATAAATAGAATAAATACATACATAGGACTATATGACACACGGACGTCCCTTCCTAAAGTATACAGCTTAATAAATATGTTACAAGTAACAGACGCCTGCAATACACAAATATTTTTAGACTCATGTATATAAATATATACATGTAGATAATATACCCAGAGCCGAGGCAGGAATCGAACCTACAACCCATGGAGCGGAAGGCAGGGTCACTACCAACTGCGCGAACGCGCCAGTGAAATAGATATATCTCTATCTCCCATAAAAAAATTAAAAATATAAGATGAAAAGACTGAAATTTGGTAAAACTGTAAGAACTTTAGTAATTGGATTGAATATCATCTTGTCGGAAAGCAAGACTAATTTTAGACTCCGTCATAACTTTCAATCAGCTCTCAACTTGCCCAGCTCCAGTTGAAATTTGTTATTTTATTAAGGTCTGTCAAAGCTAAAGTTTCGTTTACACTGGTCTGGTGTTCGTTTACACTTGGATTTTTGGATTCGTTTCTGGTTTTCGTTTACACTGGTGTGGTCGTTTACACTGGTGGTATATTTTATGTGTGCGAAAAGTAGTTGTGACCTTATTAATTCGCGGTGCAATAGTGACGATGTAGTCATTCGATGTAAACCATAGAGATCTACGATTCATTTTGTAAATTAAGCGACGCCAATTACTGCAATAACAATCAAGGATCATTGAGCTATCACATCATGCAATTGAGCTCAGCATTATTGAATCAGCCTCAAATTATGACACTTTGGATTGTGTACAAAACATAATAATTGTTTGTAATTACCAAATTAAAGGTACCGTAAAATATGGAGTAGCGTAAAATTGTAATCATTACAGGAGCAGCTTACCAACCGCTTATATCGTGGTTTACTATATATAAGAAATATTTAGTCAACTTTTAAAAAATTAAATTCTTAATAATAGGCCTGAGAGCCTAGCACGAAAATTCTCGATAGTTTTTCTTACCTTTAAATTTAAAACGAAACGTCAAATGAAGGTTTGTGCTTCTATTTCACACGACTTACATGATCTAATAAAATAAATATTAAGATAAATATTAAATTATTAGGTGAAATTTTAATTCTCATCGTCCACCCATGACAGACCAGTAATCTGGCCTTGGGGGTGCGCATCTGAAATTGAACAGTACATAATTCAATAATATTCTTTAAATATAAAAGAATTATAATTAACAGTACAACGGAAGACGCAATAGAAGGTGAATTGACCAATAACCTTTCAGAACACCGCGGTATAGTATGAATGTAGCTATGAATTGACCAATAATAATTTTTAAGAAACACCCTGATGCTAATGTGGCGCCACCCTTATTTACGGATTTCACCGGACATTTCTACATACAGAGATGTTACTCCTTATTAAAGTCTCCGTGTTTTTTTTTCTTTACTTATTTAAGGATCTCCAACGAAGAATACACACTATAAATTTAAACTTAATACATAATGGAACACAAGAATTGTGTGCTCCTTCAATTATAGGAGACCACAACATGCGCATCAATATTGACTAGCAAACATTAAAAAGAAACTTAAATTTGTATCTGAAAAATATTACATTTAAATTTAAAATAATATACAATAAACCGAAGGGACGTAAAAATAAATGAATAATATTAAAAACTAAACACAGTTAATTTCTTTACTAATACATTTTTGTATGTAGTTATATCAATTTGATGTGAATATATCTATTTCAGAATTTTGCTTTAAGAACATATTAAATTACCTACAGATCTTTGGCATAGCAGAGAAATGTCCTAGGTTAGTCTTGGAAGATGGAATGTCAAATACATAGAACTCCATTAGAGGCTAAGAAAGCATTATCTTCCAAACGACTGCGAAACTACAAATCGCTCGACCGATTTACTGCAATACTGGCTAAGGCATCTGAGGAACCTTTTAAAAATCTTTTTTAACACTGGTTAAGTATCAAATTACTTTAAAATACTAATTAAAGATACGCTTATAATAAAACACGTTATAATCTCCACCAGATTATATTTCTTTACAGGCCCAGCGCTGGGAATTGATCATGAATATCAAACAGTTATCTGATGCGGATTAGAGTCGGTAAAAAGAGCTCATTATTCCGCCTCGTCGGTCAAATGAGATTTTTTATTTTGCCCACACCTCTGCTATTGTCGGCCAATGTCGCATCCAACCTTTGTTGCAGAAATCTCTTTCATTTTTGGTAGATTAGCCCTCGACAATGTGACTAGGTAAAGAGATTTGCCAAGTGATTAAAAATTGCAACTAAGTTGTGTTTTTCTAGGTAGATATAAAAAAATATTAAAAAAACAAGCTTTTATTACATGGTACTAAAATGAATTAAAAAGATAAAAATAATAATTATTATTATTCTGATAAGAAATACGCCATTTTATAAACATATTATGGTTCATTTTTTAAATAAAAGCGTGTTACATTAAAGAACCAAAGAAGGTATATTATGCTTAAAAGCCTTTTTTTTTAAAAAAAAAAGGTAACAAAAGCCTGTTTTATATATTTGCGTACCAAATATATTAAATAATGGCGAATTTATTAGAATTTACATATTTGTAGCGAAATTGGAAATTTGGAGTTACGATTTGGAATTTGGAATTTGGATTACATGGGAGCTATGGATATTTAAAAAAAAAATATAATAACCAAATTGTAATTAATACACTATGGAATACTTATGGAAACAGAGCTTTATGATTAAGAAAATAAAAGATATCACTGATATAAATAAGATAGTTTGAAGAAATTTTTAAAAATAATCAACATCAATAGGGTACAAAAAAATACTGTTTTAATTAATTATACTCAATGAAAGATTATGAACGCTATTTAACATATCTGATATTATTCCTGAATAATACATCAGTCTATCTTACGTCAGACAAACTTGTAATAAACCTAAACGGCATAATTACTATATTACTCAACTAAAAATGATTTTCATGTCTTTAAAAAACTAAAATCTGTTTCAACTAAATCTTTACTAATCATTGTTCATGATACTATAAGGGGTATATTTAATGTTACAAATTAAAAGCAATATATTGCATGTCTTAAAAGGGCATTGTACTGTATCTATGCTAAGTACACACTCTTTAATGTGTTTCATAATATATAACAATATATATTAGTTTTATATGCCTGCCTTATTCCTAATTAGGTTTAATCCAGGGGTTGGCAACCTGTGACTCTTTGGATGTGAAGCTGAGGCTCTTTTGGTCCATACCCAAATAATAAATGTCATTACCTAAGAATATTGTATATATATTATATAATCTCTTGTGAGAAACACTACTTATCTATGAAAAAATTTCTTATCAATAAATAGTTTATTTTTTATCATAGAACTTTATTTATGAGAGTACTATTTATTGTTGGCAAAAAAAACTTTTTAGCTCTTTAAAAACGCTGAAACTTAGTAATTTGTTATTTTTGACTCAGCCGACTCAAAAAAGGTTGCCAACCCCTGAGTTTAAGGGAGAGAGAGGGTTACATTGAAGTTAGTTTTTACTTATACCACCTATAAATCATCACTACACTGACGACGGCCACAAGAGCAGCTGACGCCTTATAGAGAATATTATATAAAACCTCTTTCTGTCCGCTGACTGAATTTACAATTAAATTGTTCATCAAGAACACTTGATTGCTCTCCTCGATGAATGCCTTCTTTTCATCTTCCGTCATCGTTTCGGCAATCTCATTCATTGCTTTTCTAAAATCTTTCTTCAGTTGCGCAATGTCAACTCCAGTGAAATCTGTCACTTTATCCTTATACTGAATCTTGTCATTGTCTAAAAACAAGTAAAAGTAACTTCATTTTAATTATTTACATTAACTCACAATAGGCTAGTTGACTATTTGGCTGGCCCGTTGGCGCAGTGGGCAGTGACCCTGCCTTCTGCTCCGGGGGTCGTGGGTTCAATTCCCACCTCTATCTTTTGTTTTTCTGCATATATATATTGAGTGTCAAAAAAGAAATAAAATAGACTGCTACAGAATTTGGTTTTCTTAACATTAAAACCCTACATCACGGCGGACCTCAACAATAACCCTTAGCAAAATTTTCTTTAACTAGGACCTGTGATACAATATAAAGTAAAGCACTTTTTTGGTCGACTGTACGTCAATTACAAATGAAGATTAAGTTTACATTGCAATAACCTTTTGTGAGCGTGTCCCCTGTTGTTGTATTTTCGGTTGTATCGATTTATCGTCGAAACACCGAAGGCAACAATTAAATAATAATAAAAAAAAAACATTACAATTTTCTAGCTAATTGCACACTTTTGTAGACTCATGGAAAAAGGGGAGATGAGGCGAAATTTCAAGTTTTGACGCCATGTCCGGTAGTAAAACTCATCAGTCGGTATTGGTCATCATTCTGTGCATAATATATATAATTGCCACGAACTGAACCCATAGCTAAAGGAAAGAAGAAACGGAGATTTTCGTTATCTAAAATAAACTCAAATTATTTTTTAAGGATTGCCAGCAATTTCTAATTTTTACTAATTAAATAAATAATAAATAAATGTTTATTTGAAAAAAAAAACTTAAAACTACATACATTAAATCTTAATGGTATCGGATAATTCCATACAGAAACTTATAACTATGTTCTTTAACCGGAGCAAACCTAGTAGGCATTATTAAAATGCCTGTGTCAGGAAGCCCCGCTCTTCCATATCGTTAAAGGAAATTTATCGGAAATAATTATAAATAGAATCCAAGATTTAAATAATATAAAAATGTATGTACATTTGTGTGAATATATATATTTATTATGTGTGTGCGGCTTGTGTGTGTGTGTGTGTGTGTGTTTGTATATGTGTGTAAATGTTGTGTTAAATTACAACTACAACAAAAATAACTAATTACAACAATTTTTTTAATTAATTTTAAAAATTTCATTATTCACATAGACTTCCTAACAAGAGCTTGTGATCTTCATATATATAATACGAGCTGTACCTGCGACTCCGCCCGCATTAAATAAAGTAAAAAATTGGATTCCATTTTAGCGTGATGATAGCCTACCTCGATAAATGAGCTATCTAATAATTGAAATAATTTTTCAAGAACAATCGGACCAATAGTTCCTGAGATTAGCGCGTTTAAGCAAACAAACAAACAAACTCTTCATCTTTATATATTATTATAGATATTTGTTTAGTAAAGATAACGTTTATAAAAACTGGCGGACCCGGCAGAATGTTGAATTCCCCGAATCTTGGCTAATCTGCTTTCAGCTTAATAACCAATTTCCTTCATAACTTCCATATAACGTGATTTATATTTATTTTATTTTAGAAACTGTGAAACAACATAGGTAGTACACAACAAATGGAAACGATGATCCCGCAGAAGTAAAGATCTCTTCCAGCTTTCCTGGAGTGTAGGATAAATAGTACTAAATATAAAGCGGTGCAGGTACCAAAAGGGAAAAAAAAAGAAGGACAATAAAAGCATACTTATAAAGTTAAAAGAAACAATATAACACAAATATAGAAAGAAAGTATAAACGACAAACTTACTAAAGTGATGAAAGATAAAATTGTTTTATTCTAGATTTAAAAGTGTAAAGAAAAGGGTTTCATTCATTTTTTTTCTAATTTTTGGATCTTTACCTTTTGTCTCAAGATATATTATGGCTTTTATATATTTTTCAATCAACTGTTTTTATGTGCAAGACTATACCATAATTATTTTTATACTCTAACGTGTGTTAATGTTCTGATTTTCACAATCTTCGAGTCATATGCACATCTTTTGTGATGTTGTATAAAAGCTTTGCTTTACTTGTTTATAAATATGCCTTCATTTTAATGACAAGCTTGGAGACTAAAGACAAAGTGAGGGCTTGCATTTCCTTTGTCATGGACTAATTAATATACCGGCCGATACCGAGGCGTACAATAAGTTATTATAAGACCTGCTTTGTTATTATAAATGTATTTAATAAGATTCTTGGACCTTTGTGCTAGTTTTTAGATGTAATTAATTCTTAAGTTTGTTAATTAAACCTGCTTTCGTGACGAAATTGATGACTTTCATTTTAATTAAAAATGAATGAAAATTCATAAATTTATGCAAATCAGTACTGTTGGAGATGAAGCATCTATCACCCGGTCGTAGCGAGAGCAACTTAACCTAGGGATCAACTCAAATGCCGATCACTGTTTAGGCCAAGTTCTCCTTACAGGTATTAGAATATAAAATACTTAAACACGGAATCTGTTATTTAATCTATTAACCTATCATTATTTAACACCAGCTGTTTCCCGTAACTTTGTCCGTGTAAAATTAAACCTAACCTTTAGACCTCTGACATTCTCTCTTAGATGATTATTTTCATCCTAAGTAAATCGACGAGTCGACTTCACTAAGAATGCAAATTTTCGTGTTAGGCCCCCATAGGAGGCAAGTCTTAACATCATTTACCCGCTGAGTCCGCTGTTTGCCTAGCACTAACATCGTCCTAAGTAAACTCGTTGACTTAAGATAAAAATGTTCGTGCTAGGTCCACCAGAAAAAAGATTCCTTTTCTGGCTTTGAGCCTACATTCTTTGGGGGCCTGTATCATCGATAACACGATAGCCATGCCTCTTCTGAGCTTGCATTATCGACTTATTATTTAATATTATTTCTCTGCTACCAGATACAACATGCTCTCCAAGACCAAAATAGTCCGAAAGCGTCTTGAGATTCCAGTTGAGCAGATACTTGAAGAAAAACGCATAAGAGAAGAGGAAATACAGAAGAAGAAGGAGGAAGCAATGAAGCGGGAGAAAGAACGCCGCGAGCGTGAGTTCAAAAGTTACTCCATCCGTCCGTCAACGTACAGGAACGGAACACTCGAGGCTAGGAAACCACTTTAGTTTTTCTAATATTGCTGATAATATGTAATTTATGAGACTCCCTACGGCTACCAATATTTATATCGGAAAATAGTGATATAGAGCTAATAATAATGTAATGAATTACTATAACAGAACAAATCTGATGAGTTGTAACCAAAGAGCAGCTAGTGGTATAAATCATCATAAATCTATTACTTCAGTGTAATAATTTTCAGTTTATTAAACACTTTTATTTAGTTTGACGTGTTTGTTTTTTGGATAAAATCTTGGAAGCTAGATTACAACCACTTCCTGATGTTCTGCCAGGCTCAAATTTAGTACACTTACGTATTTTCGGTGACAATACAATAATACAGTATCATGGAACTGATCTGATGAATTAGTCAAGAGGTTTGGTGTATTTACTTTTGCTGTAAAAGCATTTAATTTAAAAAGTGTTTTTTACTTATTCTTACGAAATAGTTTAATACGTAATTATTTGGTACCACATTGACGCTTATTAAATGTTTCTTATCATCTAGGTGATGGTGTTTTCGTTCTTTATTTTCATTACTAGTAGTCTTCTTACATTGTATGATGATCGAGTTGGATATCCAGACGCAAGAAGATTTATCTATCGGCAATAAAGATGCTTCATCCAAAGTTTTATCTAATTGTATGCTTGGTCTATACACTTTTCTTTGCTGGAGCATTATTTTCTTATATTATTAACTATTAATCTTAAGATGTGGTTTAGAACATTTATAAATAACATAAAATAATTATTACTGTATTTTAAAGTAAATTTTAACGTATTTCTCAATGGCTTAATTCCTCCGCTCAATCCATAGAGGCTCAATCCATATAAAGCAAATACCATAGAGTACGCGTTCACAGAGTTCGTATGTCTTAGTACTTTTTAATACACAGAGTGCATATTAATAAGCTAATATATTAATATTAATAATTTTTATCTATGACGAAAACGTACAGAACTTCAGATGATATAACTGTAAAAATATAATAATATATACTGTAACTTGTATACTTTTCTATCATACCGGAGTCAGATATAGCTCAGTGTTTGTACATTTTTGTCCTTGAAGACTACAAAGTTCTACAAATCTTTGCGTTGCCCGGCCACACTACACGATCATTGAAATGATCTATCAAATGAAGCTACAAATATATGTTTGACTCCGGCATTAATTAAACATTTGAGTACAGATTACTAAAAAAATATGTTTTAATTAGATGGTATAAGTCTAAAAAGGTTATATTTAAAATTATTAATTTTTTTATTTTTTTTTATGTTACAAGGGGTCAGACGAGCAGGTAGCAAGCACCGAAGTGCCTACCGACGCCCATGGACATTTGCACGACCAGAAGGCCAGCAGATGCGCTGCCATCTCATGTGAGAAAGAGGTACTGGTACCCGGACGCGCCGGTCCAATTCGGCTACAAGCATGGCGCTACCTCTAATTAAAAATTTGATAATCAAAAATATTATTATAATACCTAGAATACATTTTTAATTAAGGAAAGCTTACATTCAACACGAACTCGGGAAGCCAAACAACTACGCAAAAAGGAATATCTCACAGACAATGTAAATGCGGCCGAAATAATCTCAAGTTTCATCAAGGCAAATATTTTTTACAACATTGAATCCGAACGGTTATTATTCGAGACGTTACGTTTTTATTTCCTCACAAAATGGCGGAACACAAAACGAATTTAAGGTCATAACATTGGAACTTTTTATAGAATATAAACTGTTTAAACGACAAAAGTGTTTGGAGTTATGCTTTCGTTTTATGAGAGCCTTTCAAGGAAAAGTTACGACTATCTATAACCATTGCCCATTCATGATTAAATGACCCCGTTTTATTATGTGTATCAATTTTATTACCATCTGCTAATAACTTGTTGGGATCTTTTAATATATTAACATTATGTTCAGCAAGCAAGGAAAACAGATAGATATAATAAATAAATTTTATTGACAGTCAAATATTATATAATGCACACAGTATCAAGTAAAATACCGAAGTTTACAACCAATTATACTATAAAAAAACCCACAGATGCGTCGCTGTAACGTGTTGTTGATTATAGACTGACATAACCGTATCTACTCTCATGATGGATCGCTCCCAGGATCCGACACCTTCAAATGGATAATGAAACTGAAGAGCCAGGATCTATCACGAGAAATAGCTCAAGAAAATTCTAGGTTATTTAATTTTCGCTGTTCAATCAAAACAAGCTTCGTCGAGGAAGCGCTCAAAATCAGTTCTCTATTTTACGAGAAATTTTTATGGCAAGCTATCTATAACATTTATGATTAAGCACCAATTTTATTATATGTATCAATTTTATTACTATGAGTTTATAACTTATTGCTAGAACTATTTTATGAATCTTATAACTGACTCACGGATACTTCATCCAAGTTCTTCTTTCTAGCGTATCCACATCTAATACGAGACAGAGATCTCCCATAAAGTCTTTTCAAACGCTATTATACGGTTTTCCAGATCTAGTGCAGATGTTGATTTTTTGAATACTTCAAGCATGGAATACAGTATGGTGCTGCAAAGTGTAATATACTAGATTTTATTAACAATGTCTCTTATTTTCTGTCTTATCTCACAGTGGCGCCTAAATTTCTTCGCCACTTAATTATTGGTTATTTGTCGCCCTCAGTTTTCTTTTTTACTTTTTTATTATTTCTTATCCTGAATGTTTTAAAATAATCTTAATATATTTCGTCATCATTTCCTATCTTTTTATTATATACTAGCGGACCCGGCGTCCGTTGTCCTGCCCGAACGTTGGGTTACCTCAACGCACGTTTCGCTTCGACACCGAAGCATCATCAGGAGATAGACTCTACAAAGGTTATTCGTAAAGTCATACAAATAACCTTTGTAGAGTCGTAGAGTGTAGTATGATTTGTATATGAACAAAACAAAGTCTGAGAAAACCAAGACTTTCTTTGAAAGTTGTCTGTGGTTAAACGTTACTTTTTTTTTAGAAAAAATAAAATAAAAAAATAAACTTTTTAAAATTTACTTTTGTTATTTTACTTTCCAGTAACAGTTAGAATGAGCATCTTAGAAAGATACTTACAATGGAAATTGTGTATAACATCAGATGACTTTGCTAAGTACTGCAAAAACTATTTGCCTTTGAAACATAGACCAATGTCTGATATAAAGGAAGCATTAGATATTGCACAGAACAATATAAAATTTAATAGGGATACGATAAGAAGAAACGGGTTTATCATCTCAGCAGACCCCGAAAACACAAAGCTAATTTTAGAAAATGTTGATTCTCTTGGTGGCTTAGACATTCGAGAGGCAATAAGGATTGAACCAGCAATTCTTAAAAGTAATTACCAATCTATTTTGGAGATAAAAAATTTACTAGAGGTAAGAATTTTTTTATTTTTAATTAAACTTAATTCACTGAAAAAATAATCTTTCACTCTAACACCTTGAACTACAAATTACTGAAACTAGCTTTTTTAATTAAACTTACTGCCACAAAAATTAACTTTTTCTCAGGAATATATCGCATGCTTAATCGTAAACTGACCTAACTCAAATAATCAGATTTTTGGGTAATTGCATAAAACTTTTTGTTTTACTACTTATTCTGCTTATAATTTGATTAAAACAACATTATAGTAACAAATTATGTATTTTTATTAGTTAATGAAGTAATGAATGACATTGAAATGGTATTTTCATGATTGTATATTATTTGTCTTTTTAACAAAAACCTATTATAGTTAAAAAGACTAAATTAGCTGTATCCCAGTGTTTGATGGAGATTTCGAAATAATTCTTAAATTGGCTGATAGACGTCATTGAAACGATGTTGCCTGTATCATGAACTCACTTTAGGCCAAAAACGTTATTGGCTAGTTTACGATTAAGCATGCAATATGCATATGTAATAAGTATGTTTTTAAGTTGATGTTTTATGTTCAAGCAGCCTTATATATGCTATGATGCACTGACCTAATTTCCATTTTTAAGAACTGTTGTTTAACAATTAAATATGACACTAAAACTTTGTGTCAAGTTGCCATAAATCCAGAATTGGTTTATTGTTATACCTAATAATAAACCATTCTCCCCTTTGATATTAATTTATCTGGAATGCATTCATAATCTTGGTAGAGTGTTTCGTTCCGTAAGGAGCATATTTACCCTTGGGCTAAGGGGTCGATCGATTTTTGAACCCCCCCCCCCCCCCCCCCCCCCCCCCGTTTAATTTTAACGATTTGCGGTTTCTTTGTGAACACTTCCAAAACACTGCAGGCGTTTTTGAGAAATGTAGGTATTATTTTTGGTTTCACTAAATTCGTATCTGTAATGTTTGGTTTAGCTTCTGGCTTGCGGTCGGCGTTTGTATTATAGTTTATCTTTTCTTCGTTAGTATTACTTGTCATAAACCACATGTGAACACTGTAGAGGCAATAAAATATGACGGAGAATATAAAGAGTAATATCTTACGTTCGCTCATGTTTACATATCGCGGTGGTCGTTTGTTTTGACAGGGCTCCGCGCGTGCGTCCGGGTCTATTCGCGTACAATGCTCGAAAAAGTTAAAAGCTTTCGTCTAATTGTTTTCCTTTCGCTTTTTGGGTTGTTTACTATTAGTTTCATGCACTGGCACATGAGAATCAGCGGTCGCGTTACCATTTGTTTTGTGTTACTTGGTTACTTCGTTTTGCGCATGTGCGGTTTTCATTAGACGGGGCGCAGGGGTCGCTTTCTCTGTAGTGGTATACATTTGTACGTGAAAGCACACAAATGAATCGTATAAACTATTCATCGATATGGAGCTGTTGCTATCCACGGCTACCATTTCGCTCGGTGCTTGTTATTCTGTTAATGTTATCAGATTTCCTCCTCGCTTCATTGTTATCAATTTCATTTGACATCGTTATCAGTGCATCCTATTAGGGTAGATACGGCTAGTTTAATTAATTATATTTATCTATCGTTACAACAATTTGGTGATGTCTTATGAAACTTACAATATCAACAACAGTTATTACAATCTAACAACAAAAATAATTAATTATTTACATGTCATATCGAAAAATATGTAAAACTCTTTTCTAATAATATTACAAGTAGATTATTACACCGAGCGGAAAGTGAGTAAGTATGCACGAGTGTTATGTTGGTGCCCGAGCGAACTAAATCAATTAGACGGCACTAAATAAACGCGAGTGCATTAATTATTCACTTCAGCAAGGTGCGTAATCCACTTTTCCTTCAACTACATCGCTAACTATTAGTAATTTTTAAACTTTTATTGCTAAATATATAGTATCAAAGTTTTACAAGGTTATAGAATGCGAGCCATTTGTTTGTTTTTCGAATATATTCGGTCGATTCTTATTATTTTTTAACCAGTATCTTTTTGATCCAATGCAAACATTTAATATGGAACTTAATGGGCGATTAAACCTCTGTGGTAAATTTATATGAAAGTAATGAAATTTCATACAACACTATTGCACTGATTCAAAGCAGAAAAGGCGTACTTTCTTATAGGTTATGTTGTGAGTAATGACAACATTACTGCGTAGTTGAAAGAAAAATTATTAACATGTTGGTATGCTATTATGATTTAACATTTAATATTTGGTTTATTGTCACTCTTTAATTTTGTAAGTAATAATTAAGTAAGAATGTAGGCTGTGGTAAGTGCTCTATGGGCGACAGTTTATACTTACAGTTCAAATATTTCTACAAAAAAATATACCGCCTTTTATTCTTTAAACCTGAATAACCATTACATAGAAATAACTGTCGCCCGCTCATTGCAATATTACATAATATAGGTTATGTACAATACTGGCTGAAATATTTCATTATATGGTAAAATCAATGGCGTACAAATATATGAATATATTATTTAATCTATCTTACTAAATACAGTAAATTTTAATTACAAATTACAGGAAATAAGGAGGAGATCGTGGCCAAATCAGAGGTCAGCATTTGAATCGATCGCTTGGTTAAGTTGCTCTTGCTGCGATCGGGTGATAGATGAGTGACCCATTCTAGCACTGGCTTATATTTGAAATCCGATTTCCTCCGTGTTTCGGAAGACACGTAAAACAGTGGGACCCGGATTAATGTCACTTTGTGATATTAGTCGTAAGATTGTAGAGATCGTGGGGGTTCCGAGGATGACCTTAGATGGCAATCGGTCATCTTAACTCGCCCCCACAGCCACATCCTGTACAACCTAAGCGGACCCTGGCATTTAACCGGGATAACGCTAGGAAAAAGCAACATATCGACAAAATTTTTGTAATAGATAACTTTGTACTTTAAAAAATAATGAAATTGGTAAAGCAATGGATAGTTTTGTTTCAATGAATTATTATTGCATATATATTATATTGCAAAATTATGCTTGTCTTACTAGAATTGAACTGCACCCAGAAGACCGGAGGTTTTTTCTGGTTGCGTTCCATGTCAAAATGTTCAATTACTTGACTCCCTTTTTCGGACCGTTTCGATGTATCAGTCGCGTTATTGACTTCTTTATCTCCAACACGTTTAGATTCAAATGGTCCCGGATTAGTATTAAATTCTTCATTTTTCCCTTCAATTGTATCTTCATCTTTATATAACGATTCTATATCAATTATAACATCGTCCTCCTCATCGTTCTTTATCACTTCTTGTAAAAGCTGTTTCACTTGCAATGTGCTCTCAGTATTAATCATTCGGTTTGAAGAATTTGAAAATTACGGATATATATCGAACTCGCAGTATGTTATTTTAATATCTTTGAAACAAACAGTAAATCTTCCAGCATATGATTATATTTTAACGAATTAACTCTGTCAGTGTCATCAATCAAAATTAGTTCTTTATTTCATCGAAGTCTAGATGTAAAAAGGTTTAAATAGTTTAAGTATCGGATTCTGTTGATCCAATTAAGATGGTTCTCAGAATTACGTCCAGCATTGAATTGTATAAAAGAAACGCGCCGAGAGTATAGTTTTTTATTCCAATATCTATGAGTTTGTGTTTCAATATTCGTTGTACTTGAATTGAGAACATCTGGAAATTCGAATTTAGAAGAATATTTAAGCCCTTTTAAGCCTTCCAAAGACATTCCATAGTTCAACAAGGCCTCAGAGTTGTATATCCTATTTATCCGCTGCACTCGAAAACAAAGAATATTGCTCAGGAGCCTTTCTGGACATAGCGCAAGCTTTTGACCGGGTTTGGCATGCCGGACTACTTTATAAGCTAAAAAATATCTTACCCCAAACCCTATTCCTCATACTTAAATCCTATCTTTCAAATCGCTCCTTCCGAGTTCGCAGCGGCTCTGAATATTCCAAATATTATCCTATCGACGCAGGGGTTCCCCAAGGCAGTGTCCTGGGTCCTGTCCTTTACATCCTCTATACTGCCGGCATTCCTAGTAATCCCAACGCGCAAAAGTTAACGAATTGAAATACACACAGATAGATTTTACACTTTGTTGCAACTCCTGTCCACCAGTCCAATTTAATAACATTCCTTTACCCATATCCGACACAGTGCGATACCTCGGCTTCACCTTAGACAAAAGACTTACATGGAACCCACATACAAGACTTAAAAGACAAGAACTCAACAGACGATTCAGTCAACTATACAGATTACTAAGCAGGACTTCCCAACTCTCAATTGAAAACAAACTTCTACTTTACAAGACTACCCTCAGACCTATTTGGGCTTATGGAATTAAGCTGTTGGAGACCACAAAACCTTCGAACATCAAACGCATCCAATCCTTTCAATCCAAAGCCCTAAGAACCATAGTTAATGCTCCCTACTACATTTCGAATAAAACCCTTCACCATGACCTTCATATTCCTTTCGTTCATGACCTTATATCAACCACATTTCCCAAATTCCACATCAACATAACCAATCACCCAAATCCTCTAGTGCAATCCTTATCCAGTACCACCTATCCTTATAATCCTCCCCGGAGGTTGAAACGGCAATGGCCTAGAGACGTATTATGATATGCCATTGGAGTTCTGGCAGTGGCCAGCATCTCCACTCATGCCTTGAGCGTCTGCGGCTCTAGTGCTTTTACTCAGTCTCCACTGGTTCCAAATCCAGTGACGCGGCTGAGAGAGAAGCGCTGGGCTCTCCTGTGGTCTCGCTTTACTTTCCACATGTGGGGGGTGGAGTTGGGTTCGGAGATTCCAAGGGCAGTATGCCAATAGTTTAAGTGTATGTATTTTGGTTTAAATGTGTATGTATATAAGTATGAATGTTTTCTGTAATGCTCATTGCCCTCAAGCGTGGCGGATTGTAATATTTTTTATCTAATAAATAAGTTTCTTTAAATATTCAATTGCCTAGAAACACATTAATACTTTTTCATCTATGCTTTTTACTTATTTATTGCAGAATAAATATCAGAAATATTCCTAGCTATGAGATAATATGTAGGAAAGACCGTTTTTTTTTTCTGGCTAACTTGCTATTGATATATATATATATATATATATATATATAGTAAGTAGTTAAATAAGTATTGGCGGCTGGGGAGGCGGCGGCGGGGGAGGCGGCGCGCCCGCGAGGGCCGCTCAACGCCGCTTGCGGCTTTAATTATTATTATTTTTCTTCTCCCCAAGGGGCCCTTTTTCGGCTACTTCCCGTGGACGAAAAGTCAATTTTATTCAGCCCAAAATTCAGGTCTGGCAAAAACTCTATATAAAAATGTGTTTCATAGTTGGGAAAGGAAAAATGGTGCGTCAGCGCCACCTACAAAAGTGAAAATACATTAGGCCAATGGGGCAGTGGTCAGCATAAAGTTTGTCGTAGACCCACGGCACTCGGTAGACACATCCGTCATGTGACGGCAAGCAAAAATTATTATTGTGGCCACGCCCTCTGACGCACCAGAAGTCGGCCATTTTGGATTGAAGGTTGCAAAATGCTGAGTCAGCATTTTCGCTGACGTCGCATTTTAACGAACTCCTCCTAGGGCGTTTCACGAAACGAGCTCAAATTTGGTGTACCTCATCTAGAGAAGTGGGCCATCAAAAGTTGTCAAAAGTTTTTGGGTAATTTTAACGGTTTCCGAGATTCAGAGCTTCAAACTTGAAGAACAATTTTAGAGTTTCTGGAAATTGAAAAAATAGTCTTGTTCGCACATAAAAGCTCGGATCCAAAATCCGAAATATACAAAATGTGTCCGCTTCCCAGCTGCACGCAATAAATATGCAACGGTGACACTGGGCGCGATAGCGCCCCCTACAGGGGTAAACAAAAATTTACATGGAGGCCGAAATTTTAGTTTGTTGGAATTGGACCAAACTTGGTAGAAACATCCTTGATGGGGTCCTGATCAAAAAAGCCAATCAGACCTATATCTTAAATTGTACCGTGTTGCCATGGCAACTACCAAAAGAGGCCCAAAAACTCCCATTATAGACAAAAAGAATAGTTCCATGAAACTCCCCAAACTCGCCATATTTATCCTTTGTCTCACACTGATCACAAAAGTCAATCGGACCTAGGCTGTATTTTGCATTGTGTTGCCGTGGCGATAGCCAACATGTCCCATGTTATCCCTATGGAGAGACTCACACAGAGCTCCATCAGACACGAATGTAACTCACATCAGAAACACTTGTGACCCTCAGGCCAAAAACCTTTCACTGTGATGAAGTAAATCATAATGGGCGCGATAGCGCCCCCTACAGGATACAGAAAATCCTTAGTTTCGGAGAGGATTAAGTGTGTTTATAAACAAGGGAATACATTTCTGAATAATACTTAGTGGGCGCGTTAGCGCCCTCATAAGGTGCAAGAAAGCTACGACGTGGAGTGAGCGCGTTAGCGCCCTCTGTAGGGTTGCAGAGGGGAGGAACACATTCAGGACAAGTGCCATGGAGCTTATAAAAAAGAAAATTTAGGCTAAAACTTGCAAGATTACTTTGATACCATGCATATTGTGAAATAGAACGGTCCTTCAATTAGTCCATTATTTATATAAAATAACTATACCAAAATACCGTAACCTAATGAAAGAAAATTAAAAAAAAAAAGTATATTTTTATTGCCCGAAACCGTGCGAGCGGACGATCCCGTGCTCCTGAAACTGGCCGAGGAGAGTCTCAAACTCATGGAGGCGGAGTCGGCGACGGCGAACGCCCTGAGGATCGACAGAATAGTGCACGCCACCACGCAGCGCGCCGCCGGCGCCCTCACCAAGATCACCGTCGACGTCGTGCAGCTCGACTGCGCCAGGAGCGTGCCGCTGCACGCGCGCGCTAACTGCTCGGCGCTGGCGGGCGCAGACGCGCGCCTGTGCGACGTGACGGTGCTGCAGCGGCGGCGCCGCCGCAGCGTGACGTACGCGTGCGCCGCGCGGCCCGCGCGCGTGCGCTTCTCTAACGCTACGCGCGTCGCCGACGCGCGCCGCGCTGCCACCGACGCCGGGGTGGCCGCCATGCTGCGCGCGGCGCTGCGCGTGCTGGAAGCGGCATCGGCGCGAGACGACAGGCTGAAGGTCGTCGAGGTCCGATCGGTCGCGACCGAGCTCGTCGGCGGCCTGCTGACCGAGATCGACTTCGTCGCGGGCTACGCGCGCTGCCCCGAGCGGTTTCGAGGCGACCCGAAGCTGTGCGAGCTGATAGACGGCGAGCCGCTGCGGCGCTGCCGCGCGCAGGTGTGGGAGCGCCCCTGGCTGGAGGACGGCCGCCGGGTGGACGCGAGCTGCGACGACGGCGCCGGCTCTCCCGCGGCCCGCAAGAGGAGGTCGCCGGGCTACGGGCTCGGGGGAGCGGGGGCGATAGACGCCGGCGACCCCAAATATTTCGCTCTGGCGGAAGAGTCGCTGCAGAGTTACGTCCGAACGAACGGTCTCCGAGATTCGCGCGAGGTGATCCAAGTCGACAAAGTCACCGTGCAAGTGGTCTCCGGGCTGCTGATCAAGATGGAATTCAAAGTCGCGTCGAACGGCTCGAGAGATCGACCGATCGCCTGTCGCTCGGAAATTTGGGAGAGGGCGTGGCTGAAAAGCAGGGAGTTTATAGTGACGTGCGACGAGGAAGGGCCGGGGAGGGGCGCGAGGGGCGCTCGACGCGCGCGTGCGATCAGAAAGGGGGGCGAAGCGAAGGTTCGCGCCGACTCGCCGGAAGTCAAGACGCTGGCGGAGGAAGCTCTGCGGAGGTACGAGAGGGAGCGGGGCATCGCCCCCCGAACCTACGAAGTCACCGACGTGACGCGAGTCTCCAAGCGGATAACTTCCGGAGTAAAGTACACGATGGAGTTTGCGGCCGCGCGCGCGGGCGGCGGCCCGAACGCCGCCCGCCGAGGGGAGCTGCAGTATATTTAACGCCCCCTTCTCAGTGGCAATAATTTATTTGATAAATTTCAATTTACCAACAATTCGGTCAGCCCCTGCTAACCCATTCTGACACTGGTCTATATTTGATTTCCAACCTCCTCCGTGTTTCGGGAGGCACGTAAAACATTGAAACCCGATTGATGTCACTGAGAGTGATATTAGCCTTGAGGTTGTAGAGATCGTGGGGGTTCTGAGGATAACGTCAGATGGCAATCGGTCATCTTAACTTGACCCACAGCCATATCCTCTGCAATCTAAGCGGTCCCTAGTACTAGGTGGAAGAAAAAGATTATGTTTAAATTATAGAGTGATAGTGTTAGGGAGGAAATGGCGTAATTCCTTATGAACCCGAATCAATTTCTGTCTGTTTAACCCAATTTCGTAAATATATTGTGACCAAAGCTTTTATTTCTCTTTTAATATCGTCATCTTCTTTTCTTCTTCTTCCTAGCGCTATCCCGATTAAATATCAAGATCCGCTTAAATTGTAGAGGATGTGGCTGTGATGATGGATGTATCCATCCACCTGTCACCTGGTTGCAGCCAGTTAAACTTAATCTAGCGATGGACTCAAATGCCGACCACTGGTTAGGCCACGACCTCCTCTTTTCTTAATATTCTCTGCATTGAAACAAAATTGTTCAGGATTTAGGCGTTAATAAACAAGCTATTACTTAGTACTAAGTTATTAAGGTTGATTTCCACATCAACGGGAACAAAAGCAGGCAGGGGCTATTTTGCACAGTCCCCGCACGAACATATAATAATTATCTGGGTGTCGTTTCCTATACAGAACGTAGACGGGAGTTCGTCCACCGGCATAATAACAAGGGACACGGGCTTTCGAGCTATTTATAGCTTGGCTTTTATGAAGCTCTTTTATGGAAAAGCTTTCAAAGCTTTACTTTGTCCCACCTTATCTTGATACTCGTTGGAGATGTCAGAGCAACCTTGTTCGTTTTATCTAGACTGAAAATTTCCTTGTAAAATCGATGCTTATTTTACCCTTGTATCACTAAGCGAAGTTATGGTAAAGGTCGAACAAATCTGTTTAGAAATACATATGCATAACATAGAAGCTTTTCAACATATAGGCTGTAAAGAAAGAAACCACCAAATACGTATAATTATAGTTGTAAATAAATAAATATATAGACTATATGACACATAGACGTCTGTTCTTAAAGTCTGGGTAACAAACGCCTGTTATACACAAATATTTTATTTCGATATTTATTTTTTTAATACTTAACGGCACATTTAGGTATGGTTGCGGACGTAAGACGAACTTTTTAAAAAACAACAATTAAGTAAGATAAATCCCAAACTGTCAATCAATTGTGGGAATAAAATGCCGCTCGCTGAGTCCGGTGTCCGGTACCTGAGAAAAAGTGGTCACCACATTTAAAAAAACCTCATGAATAGAATTAAGAAAGTCGTTAAGCTGCCCGTAAGTCATTTCGCTGTGTGAACAATAAAAATATTTTTTACCATAGAATAATGCGTACCCAGAGACAGCAGACTCAATAAATATGCAGTAACTTTTAAACAGAGTCCGCTAATTCGGGGGATTCCAGTCCGTCGCAAGCTGTTCTAAGTTGTACGTTAACTCGGATGAGTCTAGCACCAGCCGCTTTTTGAAACGAATCGAAGTATTTATGAAAGCGAAAACTTCTTTAGGTGACGTTCATTTTTTGAGATGGGAAAAAACAACTGAACTTGCGACGCTGTTACGAACACTTCTGTATGATCAAATATTTACTTCTGTCGGCACTCCCAGAGTGCACTGTTTTTTTAAGAATATGAGATGATTACTTCCCTCTAATATTCCCATTTCCCCTTTCTGAATGAAATATGAAACAATCAATATATAACCAGGATAGCAATCAAAATACGTAACAAACACATCAATCCAAAAATGGTAAGATTATAAACGCGCCTTGTCAGGCAATCAGATAATTACAGACAATATATCTGACTTTATGGCCAGCCATAAAAACTAAGGATATAATAATTTATTGTTATCGCATTTTAATTGCTCTGTGGTTAGTCAAAGATCCAGGAAATACCACAAGAGTAAAAAGCATCGAGCAGGAAGTGCTCGGCAGGTG
>JANCMC010050420.1:7357900-7396336 GCA_024363005.1 Charaxes varanes | reverse complement strand
ATTGCTCTGTGGTTAGTCAAAGATCCAGGAAATACCACAAGAGTAAAAAGCATCGAGCAGGAAGTGCTCGGCAGGTGCGGCCCGTCGCTCTGTCCGTCCGAAACCCGAGACATTCCGTCTACTTACATCAAAGAACCAGCCGCGACTGTTCTTTTCCTCTTATTGTGCCGAGTAAGTATGTGATTATTCTTTTACTTGCAATTTTTAAGGTTCCCTCACACACTTGGCTAAAGCGTTGATTGATCCGACATCGAATAACTGGATATCACGATAACCGATTTCGATGATTCTTTTTTTATTAGAAAGATTGTACGTTATACGTGATACAGCATTATTAGGTTTTTCTAGCCAGTTATTTTAAAACGTAATGATGAAATCCTATTATTTTATATATCGTCGGATAAAAGAAAATAATCTAAAGAATTAGAAAGCAAATTCTCTAAATTTGTTTGGGTAACTGATCACAAGGCAATCGAAGCAGACAATATAATAGGGCTATTTAGTTACTTAACAATATTATTACCATTATCTTAAATGTATCCTTGCATCCTGCAATTTCATACACATTTAATATACGTTATTTGAAACGATACATTATCCTCTTCTGATGGATATTGATTGTTCCGTCTTTCTTGGTAATGTTTGTTTCCCGACGTATGACCAACACAGCTCCACCTTCGCTTCGTACTTTCATTTCTGCCTACGTTGGTTTTTTTTTCACAGGATAATACGTTTATTATACTTGCGTCTATGTAGAAATATATTAATGCATTAATACCTCTAACAGAACCCTCTATATCGAGTTCTCATAGCCTTTATACTATTGGTTTTTACACTCATACATTATGCAACAAATCTTTATCCAACACTCTCAGGTCACAATGCATCTTCACGAATAAAAACTTGCTGCAATTTAAAAAAAAAACCAATGGCTATAAATTGGTCAGATTCAATATTGCATTTTGTGAAATATCATTTCCCATAAAATAAAGAGTTATAAAAAAATTACAGGCCCATAAATATATCTTTTCAATGCAATTCGATTCTTCACTATCACATAAAAACGGGTAACGGACTATAAAAATTAATAACGACTTTTTAAATAGGACCACGTTTTACATAAAAAGCAAAACTTTGTTGCACTCAGGATCTTTTGAGAGATCAAAGGATAAAGTGGTTAAGAGAACTGTAATTGCAAGATTTATTTAAAAATGCTTATTGTAAATTATTTTCGTTACAATGTTGCAAATATTAATTTGTCCCTTAAATGTATGTGGCGTTATTAAATTAAATGGAGCTTTACGTACGGTAAAAAGTTTATTATTTCAACAATGCCTGCAGGTGAGAAGCACGTCTGCCCGTCACGTAATTGCACACCTACTGCAAGGGAGCGTTCGATTCAATTCGAAATTCGAATATTAAAAAAGTAACCAATCAGCGAACAGATGTCATGGGCTCGTGCGCCAACGAATGCCTAACGGGGTACTTTTTTTGTAAACGTTCTCATTTTAAAATTATATATACATTAACGCTATTCAATTGCACCAACTAGGTTTTTTGCTGATGTACACGCCATGGATGTGCCAGCTGGTCACATACTTGTAAACTTGCTTTTTCTTGTGTTTTCTTTGAAGTACGCTTCTGTCAACGACAGGTGGGCAGCGGAACAATATATTAACTACTGTTATTACTGTATTTTACTTTATTTGAAGATTAAGTCTTTTATATTAAGTAAGTATGCTGCGTATTTGAAAGAAAATGAATATAAACAACGCAACTCTGAGAATATACTGCAAGCTTCTTATATCTATGAACATAATATTTGCTTATAATTATCTTTTTGATTGCGTGTTTATTTATTTTCCGTTGAAGAAAATCACTTCATAACTATATTCATTATCCGGTAAATGTGGCCCAAACATATATCTGATTTGTTCCTTGCTTTCTGTATGAATCCTTACTAATATTATAAATCTGAAAGTAACTCTGTCTGTTACGTTTTTACGCCTAAACCGCTGAAACAATTTTGATGAATTTCGGTGTAGAGTTAGATTAGACCTTCGAGAAGGACATATGCCAGCATTTGTGCCAAAAATGATATTTGAAAAAGTGAAATAGAGGTTGAAATTTGTATGAAAGTCAAAGAAAGCAACGCGGACAAAGTCGCAACTTGAGACTAGCTTTATATATATGTCAAAGAAAGTCGAACAAAATCGCAGGCGATCGCTAGTCAGTAATAAATTCAAAACGTGCCGTACTCATTTTTTTTACTCGCGTTCGAAATCGACGTTTCACTTTAACACGAACCCGAATCACGTTCCTTTTTCGCTCCAAAATGCCAAATGAGAGATAAAATCGCGTCTTCGGATGGCCAATAAAGTATTTTAATGGGAAGTGGATTTTATAACACCGTAAGATCAGGTGCGGAACCAGTCTTCTAAAAAGGTGGTGGGCGCCCAATTTTTAGCCGATGTCGGCATATGAACTTGCTTGTGATCGTGCATTCCTACAAGGCATATGTCTATAAATATATGACTTTCTTTTTAATAAATGAGTACAGCGAATGGGGAAAATATGAAGTTCTCGATGAAGGTTATATATTTGCACCGTTTGTCGCGGTGATCATGGGGCCTTGGGGTCCAGAGGTGCGCGCTTTATATAAAGAAATATCGCATGTCTCGTCTCTTAGACTTAACAAGGGTTCTAAAGGCTGGCTCGTAGATCGGACAAAGGATTAGCATTGCTATACAACGGGGTATCACAGCCACTCTTTTGGGAACCAACCCCCTTACACCGATGTGGATCACCTTTTTTCATTTGTTACTCTTTTATATTTTTGTTTTTCCTTGTTGCGTAAAATTAAATTTATTTATTATGTATGTATATAGTTTTTATTTGATTTGATTGTCTTTATATTGTAATTAATTTATAATGAATACGGAAATGATAACATGTTTAATACATTGTTTTTTATAAGGTACTGGAAATAATATTATCAGGTTTTCGAACTCAAAAGACCGTGAAAGTGTGACGTTACAAGTCTATTAGCGTGGTTGGCATGCCCACTGTGCCCACCACGGTAGATCCGCGCCTGTGTCGGATCTTATTCGTGCGATCTTTCATGGAAGAGATTCCGATCGAGTTCAACCATATCAGCACGCACTCAACCTGTTTTTAACAACTTCAGAGATATTTTTCATGTACTGACAACATGACCTTTTCTTAATAAAATATTTGTGCAATATTATTGCTTGACCGAAATTTAATTGCCTACTTCCCACCTGTCCAGACAAATTTGGTGAGATTGATAATTGTGAAATTAGTGCATATGAAATTTCATTTTTGGGCTATTGATTAAAAATGAGTAAACATCTACTTCAGCGTTTTTGCAAATTCTATCTCAAATGGAGTGAAAGAGATAATATATTTTATAAAAATTAAAAAAATCCTGAAATTTGTGTAATATAATTTAGGGGGGGACCTCTAATTTAGTTTTCCCGCACATAATAGATTTTCCACTAAATATTGTAAAGTATAGCAAAGTATAGCAGAGCATACTGGTTTGAGGTGGCTGAGGACTGCAATATGTGGAGGGGATTGGGAGAGGCTCAGCAGTGGGATAGAGATGCTGATAATATTAATACTAAGTTTGTATACTTGTATAGATGTATCTGTATAAAAATGCATGCCCCTCCACTAATTAATTGCAACTTTTGCTTTAGTCTGTGCACCGTTTTTATTGTGAACTCAAACTCAACCACACACTGTAAGCCAATGATATTGATGAACTTGCGAGATGACCTCTACACGTTATGTTGCATGTAGAGGTGAATACTTAGTAGAGGCGTGCATTTTTAGACTGTATGCACTCTACACAGATGTGGTAAGCCTGCACAGCCATCGCCAAATAATGCACAACGCGGAGAACCTGCCGTACGAGTGTGTGCCGTGCGGCCGACGGTTCATCTCAAAATCTGTGATGGATTCGCACATGCAGATACACACCAAGGACCGCCCCTACCCGTGCAAGCAGTGCGACAAGAACTTCCGAAATAAACTTGGCTTATTGCAACACATGTGAGTAAAAAATATATTGCAAACATAACATACATTGTACATAGAATGTACACTGCAAGTAAAACATACATTGTAATGCCGAAGCCAGTCATAGCTTCATTTGAATGATCATTTCAATGATCGTGTAGTGTGGCCGGGGACTTTGTGTAACGTCAGAAAGTTCTGTAGTACTTTGTAGATTTTAAGGTCAAAAATGTATAAATAATTTGAGCTATGCCTGGCTCCAGTATAAGTAAAACATACATTGTAAGCAAATTAATATAGTGAAACATATAATGTACGTTTCATATCCCTGGAACCCCCACAATCTCTACAATCTCACGACTAGAATGGGTCGTAGCGTAATCAGTGGCGGGCATTTGAGTCGACGACTAGGTTAAATAGATCTTACCACGACTGGCTGTTAAATGGGTGACCCAATCTAAAACTGATTTTCAAATATCCGACCTCCATGTTTCGGAAGACACGTAAAATAGTGGGTCCGGATAAATGACACTGGGTGATATTAGTCGTGAGATTGTAGAAATTGAGGGTGTTCCGAGGATGACGTTAGACTTCAGTCGGTCATCTTAACGCGCCCCACAGCCACATCCTCTGCAATTTAAATGGACCCTGTTACTAGACCCAGATAACGCTATTAGAAGAAGATTCATGTATTAATTTTTAAAGGAAATCTAAAACATGCGAGATTCTTAACCCTTTTGGGGTTTCTTTTCTTTTCTTTTCAGACGACAAGTACACGTAAAGGAGAAGCCACACCTGTGCCAAATTTGCTCAAAACGGTTCTTCAAAAAATGTCGATCTTCGGCGCCACTGTGTACAAAAAAGTATTATTTAAAAGTTACAAATAAGGGCACATTCATTCCTCAAAGGCAGGCAAGACATCTGCGAGCCTATTAGTGCAGTTGTCCATTGGCTATAGGTTAGTCAGGCTTGCCCCTGTTTAACCCTTGTTATATATGAAGAAAAAAGTTATCAGAAGGTGCGTTTTTTTGTTTTTTTTTTTTTTTTGCAAAAGTAAAGCAAAATAGTAAAGTAGTAAGTAAAGTAAAGCAAAATTATTGCAAAAGTCAAGAATATTTTAAACTAAATATTTATGTCCACCCGATGATAAACATGTTTATTTATAACAAAACAGAGGCGTGCCTGGGGTGAAGAAAATAGGACAAGCCCAAAATTAGGTATTTATAGTTAATACAATTGATATGGTGATTCAACTAACTGACTACCGACACTACTAAACAGCCAGCACTGGCAGATGCGTTTCCGGGCTTTGAGGATTATGTATCCTAGTTTCTAAAGAATCTCAAAGTCTTATCGGTTTGGGAACAACTGAAATGGCAGCTAGTTCCATGTGTTATGGGACCTTACATATAGGACGTTTGTAGCATTTCGTCGTTTCAGGTCATTACAAATATTGACTTAGTAATTTGACCTTTTGCGAATATAGGGAAAAATAACTAAGGACACATGAATTAGAAACCATATAATAATATTTGGAGAAATAAAATGGCATAATATAAACTACTTACGCCTCCTTGGTTTGCACGTGACGGACTTGCTGGCGTCGCTGGGTTCGCCGGGACCGGCCTCGTTGATCGCCTTCACCCTGAACTCGTACTCCGTGCCCTCGTCCAGGTTCGGTACTGTTGCCTTGTTATTGTCATTTGGTCCAACCTTGGAAACAAAATTTTTTGATTAACAATAGCACTAGGACTCCCTAGTCCCATTTTTTCATTTCCCTTCCAACTAAGGTTATGTTTGTGTCTGATGGTCCTTACAGAATCCAGTCCAAGATTTCTACCGTTAGTAGAATCATGGCTACCGTAACTCTAAATTAAACAGTTTTGTGATAGAAAAATACAATTTTACTAGCCTATTTCGGCTACAGCGACCGCTTTCATAAACAGCTGTCGCAGTATTCCTGCTGCCCTTTCGTTTGCAACGTGCTGACGTAACCAATTTTTGCGAGAAATGTTTTGAATTCTGAACGGGTCAGTATACCACTGCGATATTTTTTTTTAAATATAATAATAAATTCTTTATTTGTAACCAAAAGATATTACAATGACCCAAAAAACGTATTGAAGTAACAAATAAGCTAATATACTAGATATTAGGTTGGACTTTAGATTTCATTTTATTATATATACCTTAGAGTTTTTTAATACTTTTATCCCTAAGAAATTTCTTAAGTACTTCGTTGCAACTACATCGCGAAAGTTTATTGGGATCTTATTAATAGCTACAGCTTTTATAGGATATGTTTTACCATGAGGACAAATATCTTTTTGAGGAGCAACAGTAATTAAGTAAAACTTTGGATGCCTTTGCCGGTATCTGACGTCACGAAATTTACGACGGAGGCACGTCTTCAAAAATTTATTAAATAATGCCTACGCACGTTGTCTAATCTGTGTAATATTTGGTGTCTGTTTTTGTTTCCTTTTACTATGACATTCAACACAATTTATCGAATATAATATATTGCGGAGGTTTCGGTATTTTTATTAGATTGCCCATATTCAAAATTTGATAGAGATTAAGTGATCTTAGCAGAGATAACTCTTATTTTTAGATAAGTTGTCTCCGAAGGACTCCAGGAATCAGAGGCTCGCGGCGAAGGAGAGATGGCGCCGCGTGCGCAGACAGGTGGCGAGCGAGTGCTGCGAGCGGCCGTGCACGGTCAGCAACATCATCATGTACTGCCCCGACGACGCCAAGCTGCTGGTGGAGAACCCGCACATCTTCGACTAGAGGACAGGGACTTTGTATTGTTAGGGTTTATTTATAAACGAAGGAGTCACGGTGACACGATGGCGCAGTTTTAAAGGAAAAAGAGTAACTTCGGTTGTTGTCTAGACTGTCTTGATTCGAATAGTGTAATGCGTCTCCTAATTGAAAATTTACGGTATACAGGTTATGTAACCATTGCGTAGGATATGGCTACTTTGTTATATATCATATCGGTGATCTGTAGGTGTTACAACGTAACCTCTGACTATTACATTGGGGACCTGTAGATGTTACGTCGGCGGTACCTAGAAGTTACATCGGTGACCACATTAGGCTACATCGATAATCTAAATATTACTACAGTGACATCTAGATTTTACATCCGTCATCTATGGATATTGCAACAATTATCTGGTATCAAAGAATTAAGCTATTGGTTCCCAAAGTGGTCGAGATAGACCCCCGGTGTCCACGGTAGGCTCGATAGAGGTCTAAGTTGGCGTGACAAAAAAATGGGGGTCCACGAAAATTGATCCGTTGTCTATAGTGAAAAACTAAAATATTGGCCATTGGTACTTCACCCATCAATGTATAATATTTTAAGAAGATCAGAGACTGTTATTTGTAAATACTTGCATATTATGTACAACGTGTCAAGACAACAACACAGTAAAATATACTATTTTTATTTTTATCATTCCGAATTGGGAATTTTCTAAACGAAAGGAGTGAGAATTCATTGATTTCTTGTGCTGTGTGTGTGAGTAAATGCCATAAAAGCAAAGTTGTGTGGAATCACTGTTTTGATAGACAAACTTTTCTTTTATTACATCCAGTCACATCACAATCAATTAATTAATCATCACTTTTCTTAGAAAACTATGAATTCGTGGTTGGAACTCAGCTGCAACGCAAAACTTCTACAGTTAGATCTAATCCAACCCTACGACTAATATCATAAAGTGAAATTAACCGGGTCCCACTGTTTTACGTGCCTTCCGAAACATGGAGGAGGTCGGATATCAAATATAAACCAGTGCCAGAATGGGTTACCCATCTAACACTCGGTCGCAGCAATAGCAACTTAACCTAGCGATCGACTCAAATGCCGATCACTGATTAGCCCACGACCTCCAACAGCAACAACATAAGCATAAAATTATGTCCATTTCTTTGTACATAAATAAGATTTTCACACTTTCTGTTGAGTTGTCTATCATGGTGAAAAAAATTAAATTATCTAAAATATTATATGATATTTAGTTATATACTGGGACAGTTTTCTCTAGTTCTCTAATTCAATGCTGTTTGAAACTACATTTTTTTCGAGAAAGCACTTATGAAGTTTGTTAGAAATTCAGTGCACGCTCGTGAAGCGGCTATAAGTAAATCTCTATAAAGCCAGCTCGTTTGTTGACCAAAGTATTCCAGATAGTCGTTCCAAAACCAGAAAATGCAGAACGGACGTGAATTGAAGATCTTATCCTATTCACTTTACGGCAAAGTGGTTCTTTAACAACGCTGCGCAAAATCTGTATGAAGTAGGTACTTATGTGGTACTGCCTGCATTTATTTAGTTGTTCATAAAACCTCTTTATAGGTAATGAGCATACTTGTCACCTGATAAGAAGTGATAATCCATGCCTTTGTCGTTCCCATCGATCATTGCCCATAGACACCTACAGCAGCGGTGGCAACGCGTGCCCGTGGGCGGCATGTGGCCCGCAATTTTTCTCTTCGTGGCCCCGGACTCTTTTGTAAATTCCAATCTAATTGTCATATATTAATACGTGAAGCGAAAACTTTAGGCACCATTTTAAGAAGATTGCGCCAACGGAGGAGTATAAAATTTGGCAATATTGTAGTTCATATAGAGGAAGGTGTGCGATTGCTAATGTTTTTTTATAATATGCAATATTAATGTATTAGATTATTAAAATAAAACTACACGCACACCAATGTCAAACGATTTACACACACATGTATATTTTTACTAAAGATTGTGTCACACAAACATATGCATAGAATGTCAATGTCAAAGCGTAATCGTGACAACCGTATGTTATATTAATTACCTTTTTTTTGCGAATAGAACAATATATGTCGTTGTACGCAAAAATGGGCGAATTTCGACTAGACGGTGATCTCTGGTACTTATTACATTACACGAGTGCAAAGTTTTGTTGTGACGTACTAAAATCGAGCACTTTAAATATCGCTTATAATATCTACTTCCTACTCCATAAATATATAACTAAAAACCTATTTCCAAATATATAATTTACAAATGTGGCCCGCTAATATCTAATGTCTTAAAGATATGGGCCACCTAAATTTCAATTTGACGGTTGAAAGCCGTATGGTCCTTAACACGCCGATAAGTATCATAAAGGATAGAAACTTTATGGATAATACTACTGGTAGTACTACTACCTACTACTACTATAACCGTCCTCTAACCGAAGTTTGGCTTTGTGCAGAAGAAAACTTCTGCGGTCCTCAGCAATAGCCGTAATGCTCGTCTCGACACTTTTAAATGATCTTAGTTAAGCACAGTCCCGACGAGGTCGTAGCTTAATCAGTGGTCGGAGTTTGAGTCAAACGCTAGATTAAGTAGCTCTTGCTAAGATCGGGTGATAGATGGGTGACCAATTCTAACACTGATTTATATTTCGTACCCGACGTTCTCTGTGTTTCGGTCGGCACGTAAAACAGTGGGACTCGATTAATGCCACTGAGTGATATTAGTCGGGAGGTTGTAAAGATCGTGGAGGTTCCGAGGATGACGTTAGACGACAATCGGTCATCTTAAGTCGTCCCAAAGCCATATCCTCTTTAATCTAAGTGGACCCTGGTACGAGACCGAGATAGCCCTAAGAAGAGTTAAGCCCAGACCCCTTGTTCGGGAGTCGATAGTAAGTACGAATATTTATGGTTTAGTTACACAAAAATACCTCACAATTTATGGGGCAATAAAACTTCCATTACAAAAATCGGGTCACTAAGTGGTCCAGGTACCTACGTTCTGAAGAAAAAAATGGGTCTCTAATGCATAATCGATATTGGCTGAGGCGATATAATGTGCTTACATGATCAAAGCAAATATTATTGCGAGGTAAAATTTCCATACAACTCGTATACGTGATACATATATGAGGGACCGAGAATTGCTCCTTGGGAGACCCTTTTAGTTGAGAGCAATAAATCAAGCTAATGGAGTGTGGGCTCTTAGCGAGGTCTCGCATGATATTTCCAAATTTCATAGTGACCAGAGCGCAGGGTCAAATTTATCAGAACACTGATTAAAGTGTATATTTCCAATGCTTTATTTCCGTTTTGTCATGGGATATTTTTTCTTATTTTATTATTGCAATATATAAATTCACTCAAATAAAGGCAGTCAACATGTTTTGTTTGTTATAAATTGTTTATTTATGTGGATTGCCTAGTTAGCTGTTTGTAGTAGTTATAAGGATTAAATGATTTTCTTTCTTTCAATTAATTTATTTTTTCCATACTATTTTACTCAAGTTCATTGGTTCTAATCGAACGGAATAAGTAATACGTTATTACAATGTAATATCGAGGTGGTTATTATGAAGCAAATGAATATTTCGCTACATGTGTTAGATTTAATGCAAGTATCGTATTACAGTGACGAATAATGTATCAAAATATGCTTAATGAATAATAAGTAGTTTAAAACCAGAAGACATTACACAAAAATGTATGAAAATACCGATTATGTGGTAACAGCCAACATTTTTGAAGGTACGGAAACAGCTCACAATATAAGTAGAAAACAGTGTCTGTCATGCACAAATCTATAGACGTGATAATTTGTCAGTAAAGTGTATCACAAAATTGCTCATGTTATGGAATAGTGTTAGGGCTCGCTACGCTTGCCCTAATGACAGTAAAGAGAAGAATGACTCCCTAACACGAAATCTCGAAAACCGCGATACAAATAAAGATAAAATTTGGCAAGAAGGTAGATTATAGTTAGTAAACATCAGCAAAGAACGAATTCTTCGAAAAGGCCAAATTAAGAAAGTCTAAAGAAATAGACATTTCGATACCTCCAGCGTAAGTTGTTGTAAGCCCAAATTCCCAGCTTTACAGTAGACCGATACAAACAACTAAATTGTAATATAACAGTCACTTTCTAATACACTATTGTATATTATAATGTAATCGTTACTATTTAATATATAATTGTATACACAAATGTATTATATAATGGGGATTTTATTTCGATTTACATGTTTGTAACGCTCTACTGTGAAGTATCGAATTTGGGGTTACAATGATTTACGTGGGAGGAATGGAATACTATAGATAAATAAACATAATTATATATGGTCTATATATAAACCATCTATTATCTCTCGTTTTTGGAGGTATTTTGAAATAATATTTTTCGTTTTAGTGTGGCTGTGCGGGATATTCATTATTGCCTGGCAACCAGCTCACGACATCGGCATCAAACGGCTCCAAAAACTGCAGGGTCCACTCACACTGACGCTATCTTCGCTACTCCTGACCCCGCTGCTCGTGAGCTCGTGGCCAGCTATTGTACTTTTCGCTGGAGCTGGTGAGTATGAAAAATACTTGAGAAAGACCCAAACTCAAACCCACGCGGTTCCATGGTGGATGTAGAAACACTTCCCAACAACTATGTGAATGTTTGTGCAAATACGATTTTTTTTATTAGCCTGTTGTGTCCCACAGCTGGTCAAAGGCTTCCCCTTTCTTGATCCACTTTCCTCTTTTCTGGGCCAATCTCATCCACAACTTCCCCGCAGAGGTTAATGAAATGTGACTATTTCTATACATTTTTATAAAAATAAAACGAAAAAAATTCTCCTCATTTTTTCGTTTTATTTATTTAGGCGAAAATTTTTATTTCATTTAGTATGCAACAAAAATATTTTCAAAAATTACAAAAAATTTTGAATCCCCAAGTATTTGCCGACGCAGGTCAGGGCTTCACGGGTCTAAGCCTAAATCTGTCACTGCATATCGTGAGTCGTTTTTTGCACTCTCAGAATTTATTTTCCCAATCTTTTATTTTCATTTATAAATGTTAAATGATTCAATACTCTTTATTGTGTATTTTTCTGTGTGTAATTTTAGGCACATAAATAAATAAATAAAATAAATAAATAACTAGGTGTGGTAATATACGCGCGCTGCGAGCGCTGGTGCGGGGACCTTGCGGTGCAGCACGCGCGCAGTACGCTGCACGCACGCAATACCGGAGCTAGAGCTTTGAGTTTTGGACTGCCTTATTCGAAAATCCGCGCTCTCGATGTTAGTGAACTTTATCCCCCGTGTTTTGTATACGACACATTATTATTCATAGAGTTTGTAAGGCGAATTCCAGGCATGACAAAAATCATACATACCAGTCATAAAGATAAATATGATTCGAATTGCGTAGTCTTTTACGAGATCTAAATAAATGTTAAATAATTTAATGTACATTCAGTGTTACCAACATTTAAAAATACCATAAAAAGTATGGCAATCGGTGTTGCCACATTCTTCTTTCTAACTTTAACTCCAATACCAGGGTCCGCTTAGATTGCAGAGAATGTGGCTGTGGGGAGAGTTAAGATGACTGATTGCCATCTGACGTCATCTTCGGAACTCCCACAATCTCTACAACCATACGACTAATATCACTCAGTGACATTAAACGGGTTCCGCTGTTTTACGTGTCTTCCGGAATACGGAGTAGGTCGGATATCAAATATAAACCATTGTTAGAATGGGTCACCTATCTATCACTCGATTGCAGCAAGAGCTACTTAACCTAGCGATCGATTCAAACGCCGACCACTGATTAGGCCACGACCTCCTCAAATCGGTGTTGCCCCATTGCAAGATTTTTTTAAAAACTATTTCATACAAACTGTAATCGTATAGTCATGGGTTATTAAAGCACTAAAGTTTTTGTGTAAATTTAGCGATTCCTATGAATAAATTAAAAGCAACAATTTGCAATTAATAAATATAAGAAATGGCAGACATGATTATTCAAATAGTTTTAATAAACACAAACTACTATTATTCGTAATAAAACAAGGAGGAAGGGATCGCTAACAAAGGGTTCTCGAAGGCTGTTCCAAAGAGAAAAGAAAAAGGCTGAGGTTCGTTGAATGCTCGACAATTTAATTCATTATTTCTAGGAACTTATGAACCGGCCTTTGTTTGAGATGATCCAAAGAGACGGTAGATAGAGATAGACTCTAGTAGAGTCTCTGGTATTCAACCTTTTGACGAATTTACCTAAATTATCAGATAACTTGGATTAAGACATAGAAATCTGATTGTAAGGAAGGCGAATTAATGTGTTACAGGTAACAACCAGTTGACAACACATATTTTTTTCATATAAATTGACCATGCAGACGTTATCCTGCCGGAACGTTTGCTTACTTTTCCTATTGATACTGAATATCAAAACCACGCCATCTATAGGTCGCTTACCGCACCGAATACCGCCAGTCCGGTCTTTCTTATGATATTTAAAATGCTCTTGCATTTTATATGCCTCATAGTTTGTAAGATATTTTCTTTTTAATAAGATACTGTAAGTGGTCATTTTGATCAGCATAAAATGGACAATATTTCTAGGGTATTTACATATTTTTTTAAAATAAATATTGTTTAATTAAAGGCCCCCATTTGAGAACATAGAGGAAAAAATTGAGCAAGGCATATTTTGATGGTATTGCATCGGAATTAAATTATTACTGTCACAAATAACAAAGCATTTGTTCGTGTTAAGTGTTATACTAATATATCTCAACAAGGCTAATTCTAAGGCACTTAGCTGCCAGCTGCCCGCTCGTTTGCCCCTTGTAACATTAATAAAAAAAATAAACCACTGCCCTGCCCTGCACTGCCACGCATTACCCACCACTTTTTATATATACATTTGATGTCAGTGTTCGTTATATCAATCAAGTTAACAATATTATATTCGGTAATAACGTCTTATTAAGGTGTCATTATATAATTTGTAAGCGGTGGTGTGCCTCAGGTGGTGTAGTAGGTCCCTTTACATTAGTTATAAATCCTTGAAGCCTTGAATGCTTGAAGCAAGCCTTCAAGTACTTGTAAATGAAATTAAACAAAACATAAACATAAGCTAATGTATCCAAAGACTGTCGTCTAAATATAATTACATTTTTTGATTCATATATTTTGTTTAAATTTCATTGTCGCGGCCAAAACTTAGTTCCGAATATTTGCCGGGAGTTCACGTTACTACCAAATCTAACAATTCTAAATATAGTTTGTAATAAGAAGCAGTTGTTGTATTAATATTTGAAACGTTGGAGTGTATTATAAGACCAGGGCAGTAAAGACATGACAAAAATGTTAGTAAATAGGTGCAAAAAGACCCGGTGTGAGCCGCTCGACCGGCCATTGTTAATAGCATTTGATCGCTCTAAAGGGGCTTGTTCATTGGTATTTTTATACACTTAAAAACTTTTGCGATTGTTAACGTTCGAAATCACAGTCAGAATTTATTTATTCACATGGGCTTCCCGAGAAACACTTATGATCTTTATGTAAAACGGTAATATGCTATAGCATACATTTGTTTAAAGCTATTATTTTATATTTTGTCGACAAAGTCTAACTTTATGAGAGTATCTCGCTCATTTATGCGGGTCGTATGGCATAGTCATTCATATCACTCAATATCGCAACTAAAGTCTATGGAATATCCATATAAACATTTTTACATGACTGTGTTAAAATATCGTGTGAACACTCCTTTATAACAAAGGTACGCGCGATTCATCCACATCACCGCAATTGACGAACAATAACAGGCAGGCGCTTGTGCTCAGTCCCGCGCTGACCGTCCGCATGCCCACAACGCGTAGCCTCCTCACCAGGCGCTGGTTCCGCTCGCGCCGCGCCCCGCACGCCGATGACCCCGATGATGCCCCTCGGACCTTACCCCAAACCATGGATCGCAGACCACGCGTCGCTCGCGTTCTCAGTTCGCCGGCGCGTGCACAGACTTCCCCCCGGTATAATTTATGACAGCTTCCTCTGATAAAATTCAGCATAAAAAAATGTATAATTATTTTTTAAATAATATGTGTTAAAATTAAACTCACTTGTCATGACAGCATTGCCGCCACTTCACGCCGATCTTATGTGAGAAAGAGGT
The DNA here is from genome assembly GCA_024363005.1 of Charaxes varanes. Taxonomy (NCBI): domain Eukaryota; kingdom Metazoa; phylum Arthropoda; class Insecta; order Lepidoptera; family Nymphalidae; genus Charaxes; species Charaxes varanes. Next base: position 7,381,323 of record JANCMC010050420.1, on the reverse strand, counting down.
ACTGGTACCCAGAAGCGCCAACCCAATTCAGCACATGGCGCTTCCTCTATATAAAATATGTGGATTTGCATATCGACTGTTTATCAAACACTTTATTGGCGGTCTCCATACTAAGGAACCTGTATCGTGGAGACCATAAAACGATTACCTTAATTGTTGCATATAAAAAATGAATAAAAATAAATAATTAATGGAAATATTAATAAATAAAATAAAATGTTCTGGGATATCTGACATAATTTTACTACTAGTTTGGTGTAAATATATACTATGAGAGTTAACTAGTTAGTTAGTGATACTATATTCAATCTGTCATTATGACATTTTGGATACAAGTTCCTAAAAACTAAAAAGACAAAATGGTCCCTTTCGTATGCATATAAAACAGCATATGTTACCCTTCTTGTAGGAAAAAGGTGATGTCGCCAACTGCTAAAAAAAAGAATTAGTCTTATGCCGGAGCCAGAGATAGCTTCATTTGAATGATCATTTCAATGATCACGTAGTATGGCCGGGAACTTTGTGTAGCTGCGCAAACTTTTGTAGTACTTTGTAATCTTCTAGGACAAAAATGTACAAACACTTTGAGCTATGTCTGGCTCCAGCTTTAGAATCTATGATAAAATGTACACAAAATAAAATATATTTTGACATGTTTACATAGATTATGGAAACTAAGAGTACCCTCATTCCGAAAAACGTATTATTTCTCTGTTCTTAAAAAAAATATTTGCTTTCTTACTTTGTTGTTTTCATTTTTTTGAAGACTATTAGCAGCTCTTTTTAGATATGTCTAATATTCCCGTTTCCCCTTCTACTAAGCATTAATTAAAAGCTTGTGCTTGGAGTGGGTACGGCAAAAGCCCAGTCACGTCGGAGTTAGAAGCGGGTAATTAACATTAGTATCGATAAAACAAGCGAAGCTGCGAGAATATACTGGTGAATCTTATATAAGTTATTTCTGTAACTAAAAAAATGTAAAGAAACCCTAATATTAGTATATTAGCTACTTCTCGCGACATCGTTCGCGTAAAAAAGCGAGGATCCTTAGACATCCTTAATCTGACGCTATCTGAAAATCCTTTCTTATCAGTTTTCTAAGTATAAACTTGTTGACTGGCCCGTTGGTGCAGTGGGCAGTGACCCTGCGTTCTGCTCCGGTGGTCTTGGGTTCGATTCCCGCCTCGAGTCTAGGTGTATTATCTATATGTATGTAGTTATATATTTCCAAAAAAAATATTTGTATATAACAGGCGGCTGTCACCTATATAACACAGGCATTAAGTTGTCTACCTTCTCAATTGAATATTATCTTTTTTTATTTTTATTATTATTTTTATTTTATTTAATATTATAAATTATTATATTTTTAAAAAAAAAACATGACGTTGATTTAAATTTCTGTTTTAGTTATTGCCATCGTTAATAGAGTGTTATGTACTTAAATGGGATTAAGTTAGCTATTGAATTATTTTTGTTCAATTACCGTGACAGGTGCAAAGCAGGAGTTTGGATGGAACAGTTGCAATAGTACAGTGCTTTATACATGATGTCATCTATGATATTTTGTTGTTTAGCGAATCAGATCACGAAGCTAGCATGTGTGAAGGTATTTGTGTTAATATTTTATATACAGGTGTAAAAGACCTCGTACCGCAAACTTTGTGATAAGGCTATATTTAATGTCCTAAATAAAATCACTAAATTCATTCATCTCCGAAATGAGAGGTTACACATATTGCCATCCTCATCCCATTCTTGAGCGCGCAATGTATCGTGAGAATTGGGAAGCAATCGTCAACAAAATGTTGACGCGCAAAACAAGTCAACGACAAACGAGTTTAAGTTTTATTTACATTGCGGTTTGATGTAAAAATATTGAAGAAATTTGTTTCCGATTAAAAATCGCGTTGGAACAGATATTAATAATGATATTATACAGTATTCAGATAAAATAAAATAAAAAGCCGACGAAGAATTTCACTACTTGGGAATTTAGAATCATGTACTGAACCCATGGGATGCGGATCCGGTACGATATCTTTTACACCCTTTAGATAGGCGCATTAAATAACTATATTTTCTTCATATCCTTCCTATTCTTCGCAGGTTGTTTTTCCGGGCTTAGTTGTAGTTGGGCGACTATTGTGTGTGTGCCTTATTTCTTATTTACGATATTATTGATTACTTATTGAGTGCCTTATTTATTGATTACGCTTATTAATATGTATCATTTAATTGGAGGAGCGCTCCGCTTGCACTTCTTTTGGTGCTGTAACATCAAGTGCTGGTGTTGTCGTCGCGTTTATTTTCGGTTTGTGAGAATTCTCGCTCATTTGCCCCTTGTAACATACAAAAATTAATAAAGTTTTATCCTCTAAGAAACTGCGCTATAAAAAGTAGCATCAGTGTTAATGCACCTGTATTGAGATTTTAATAAATGACTTAACCACCTTGACAGTTCACAGTCAACACACCCTTCAATTATTCCACAAAACAAACAGATGTACCAACAAACAACCGATGATCACATGTTAATTAGCATACCTATAATTTTAACCCATTGACTTCATACCTAATAGGTTTGCGCAAAAACACATGCGGGTCTTAAAGCCTAAGCAAGTCGTATGCTAAACGTACTTCCTTGTAAGACCCAGATGTTCTTTGAATACGGGTTTTAGAAATTCCAATCCAATGCTGGCCTTTTATACAAGGGGGTATCACTTTTTATGGGAAACCCACGTCCATGTTTGCAATACTTTTTTAAAGTTACCAAGTCCTACAAGGAACGCGTATAGTTTCGCTTTGTCCGTTCGACTGTCCGGTCGCAAGATGCTCCCCCTTTAGAATTCCCAAACTGTTAGATGTAGAAACTTGTTATTTTCCATGTTGATAGGGCACGCTGAATCTCATTAAAATTATTTTAGCCGAAATCGCACAATTCGCACATAAAAGTATTACAGAAAAATATGTTTTGAAAGACATACATATTTACTTTGTTTTAATTTTTCTTCATTTCACTGTATTAAATTTTAGCAGGGAAGGGTTAATGGTCGAAAATACCCTTGTATAATTGGTGCTGACGTCACCGATGACTTTTTGAGCTGCCAAAATTTGGGAGGCCCGCAGGAATTCGTCGTGTATTAATCAACAGCACTTGGCCGCGATTATAAGCTTTTAAAGAGGGAGGGTGCAGCGTTATAAATTAGCCAGCGATGAAAACGAGCCGCGCTAGTGACGGGACACATCGATAAGTCGATTTTTTTAAGTGAAAGCTTCTTAATGCGCAATGGACATTTATTAATATGAAAAAAAAACCATTGAAATCGCGACACGGTTACCGTAACCGATGCGTTAGTTTAATACACATTTTGGGATGGGAAAAAAGCCATTTAGCGCGTGACACTGTTACCGTTACCACTAAAAATTCATATTTACTTCTGTCGGCGCTCTCTGAGTAAAACTGTTTTTTTTTTTTTAAATTTATGACAGCAAAATTTTGAAAATTCTGGTGACTTTCGTCACTACTGGATGAAAAAATCGACACACCAAAAGTTAAGAACGAAGCCTCACCATCATTTTGTGACCATGAGTTTTTAGTTTAAAAATAAAAAGCACCAAATTTACAAGAACACTTAGGTTGGCTGTCAGAAAATACTTTTAGCATTAACCCCTCTTTGTATACAATATTATTGGTTGTACAATAGAAGCGATAAAAAAAAGACTATATATTTTATCGTATAATAAAATCGACATGCGATCATCACAAGTCAACCCTTTCCACGCTGCATGGCCCCGAGCGCAGCGGAACAGTTAACTAAATTAAACTGAGTGTGAAGACCGCTGCAGGGTTAACTATTCCATTTCGTTTATTGCGTACAATTCCCGCTTAACCCTTCGCTGCTAATAAAGATGTAGAGGCCTATTAACACTGACTGTACTTTTAAATAGACTGACTGACATTTCATAAGCCATGGGGTAGGAGGTACCCCTAAAGACAAAGTCAAAATTTCTTTGTGACTTTGACTTTGAGAGTACCTTCACTTATGAACATCAATTACTATTTTTAAACTATTATTTATGGCGAAAACCGCGTACATACAATGATGAAATTTGGCAAGTAGGTGGTTTATATTTAATAGACACAGAGAAAAGGTTTTTCAATAGGACCAGATTAAGGAGGTCAAAGAGATGTCGCAGGGAACAGCTAGTGTTATATATAGCGTTTGAGGAACTAAGTGAGTTAACGTCTTGCAATTAAACGACGTAATAACAATAATGGACATTCAATGCACCTGCGGTACTGGTTCCACTTTAATTTTCCCTGTTTTCACTGCAACGGACGTCTTTTTTGACGGACAAATATATTAAGTTAAGAGCTTTTCAAGATACGTTTCTACACGTAGACACGTTTAGAGGGGTTATACGATTTAAGAATTATTTAAACTGTTTGTGTCGTAATAAAAAAAAGCCTAACTAAGGCCTAGATTATTATCAGAGACCCAGAACTTTTAGCCCCGGGGCAACAATCGATGCATAAGATTAGAAGTCCCGATAGCTAAATGGCAAAAGGATGAACTATAAACGTAAGATGATCGGTTCAAACCCGATCCCTTCGGGTTATCCTCGTGACAACTCCGTATAAAAGCTTTTAAAAAGGTTAATATTAGGGATACTTTGAATGTATTCCTTATATTGCCTTGCATGTGTTCCGTAATTTTTTAAGTTATTTAAAATTTTTAAGTATGTTGTACGATTTCTAATGGGTTTTTAACATATTCTATTAACATGGAAAACTTCAAGTCTCTACATTTAATAGTTAGGGAATCTTAGGACCACATTGCGGGCGGATGGACGAACGGACAGGCGGGCGAAAAGATGGACAGAGTGAAGTTAAAAAATAATAGCTAGATAAAAAAATAATTTTAAGCATGCCTAATATCTATTTAACTTTTTAAAAGCTTTTATCAGGAATTGTCACGACGATTTCCTAACGGGGAGGGTTTGAACTGATCGACTTAGGATTATAATCCATCCTTTTACCGTTTTGCTATCGAGATTTCTAATCATATGCATCGATGTTGACTCCGGGGATAAAAGTTCCGAGTTTTGATGATAATTTAGGTCTTAGTGTCTCAGTGCAGGGCACGTTGGAACCCCTGTAAACATAGATTTAAAATAGTAAAATTGATCACCAAATATTATAATAATGATTAAAAAAATAAGAAGAACTATACACATCACATATACATAAAACATGTTTGACTTTGATTTTAGACTTTGACTTAAAAAAAAGGCCTTAGATGGGCATTTTTTTAGGACACAAACACTTTACATAATTCGTAACTAGAATATAAAAATTACGCGATACACTAATAAAGTTGCCTCTTAAAAAAAGGTACACGTATATACGCTTTTTTAAAAAAGGGCAAAACAATTTTTTTTATGCATGTTACAAGGATAGAGCAATGGAAACGTTAGCACGATTTTAATTATATTAAAATAAATCGATACATCGAGATCTAAACTATTGAGATCTATCGCAAACCAACGATCACAAAATGATTACATAAAGTTTTATGTAGTACTAGCTGTGCCTGCGGCTTTGTCCGCGTAAAATTAGTTAAAAAAAAAACGTTTAATTTTATATACGATATATAGCCTATAGACTTCCTCGATAAATGGGGCTATCTAACACTGAAATAATTTGTCCAATCGGACCAGTAGTTCCTGAGATTAGCGCGTTCTAGCAAACAAACAAACTCCTTAGTTTTACATTTTAGTATAAGACTAGCTGTGCCCGCGACTTTGTCTGCGTAAAATTAGGTAAAAAAAATTTATTCAATTTTAATGTGATGATATATGGTCTATAGCCTTCCTCGATAAATGGGCTATCTAACTTAATTTTTTTGAAATCGTACCAGTAGTTCCTGAGATTAGAGCGTTCAAGTAAACAAACAAACTCTTCTCTGACTCTTCTGAAGTCTCGGACCATGGTTAGAAATTAAAAAAAAAAATACATAGTTGTATGTATATTCATGTCAAAATTTTCGCCGAAACACCGCTTCTTGCCGTATTATTTTTATCTCGCATACGTGTATATAACATAATATTTTTTCAAGTTTACTCAGCGAGTTAAAAAGTCGCGGCAATGTTTGGCGGTTTGCGTCGAAAAGTCAACAGGCCGCCGCAATACAATGGCATTTATTGTACGAATTTCACGCTTCCACGTGGGGTTGGCTGTAGTGCGACCTATCTGCTTTGATACTTGCGCTAAAAATAATTATACTTAGAAAAACGATGTATCTATATAGACAGATAAAATAAACTTTGTTGTACACAAGATCACATAGAAAGCAATAATTAATAACAAAGAAATATACATGTAAAGAAAAGTCACTTAACAGGAAATCTCAAAAACCGCAGGGCGTACAAAGGTGAAATTTGACAGGGAGGTATTTCTACAGGCCCGGATTAAGGAGTCTAAGGCCTAGGACGAAGTCGCCGTAAACGACTAGTATGCATAACAAGGTTTTAAATGTTTTGTCAACATGTTTATACTTTGTACAGGGAAAAAAATGCGTATTATTTGATATGTATGTAAATGTTTCAAATACTTGTATCAAAACATATTTATACTCTGTGTTTTGTAGTTATAGCTCAGTGAACAGAGGTTAAATATTATGAAGAGTTAAGAAAGGGATTTTTTTTAAATAAGATTTGTTAGTGTCACTGGTTCAGTCAGAGGAGGTCGTTGCGTAATCAGGGGCTGGCATTTGAGTCGAAACCTAGGTTAAGCAATTCTAATCGTGGCCGTGTGATAGATGGGTGACCCATTCTAACACTGGTGTTCAAATATCCGACCTCATCCCTGTTTCGGAAGACATTTAAAACACAGGGCTCCAATTAATGTGAATTATCACTCAGTTGTTATCCTGGAAATTGTGGAGGTTCCCGGGAGGTTCACACAAAGCCGTGGATGTACGGAGGTAAAATCGTATTTACCCCCAAATAAAAGGAAGCGACAACGCGGGCGGTTCCGTCGGGGGAAGCTGACATTCGGGGCGAAACGTAACTCTGTTGCCGATAGGTTAGAAGCGGATGGATAACCGCGCAGCGATGGCCCTGGCTTCGCGGTTATATGTTTTTGTTTTAACTCAGCGACCGCGGAGCAGTCGCCTTGGTCGCTTTGCGGTCATTGTTTTGGTTTTAACACAGAGATGAACGTATATGTCTGTATACATATAAATGTTGACATCAACATCGAAATGCTCTAAAATGCCCTATTATATGTAGCACATAAAAGCATTCATAACTCGAAAAAAAAGCTCAGCCTCAGCCGACGGAGTTGCACTCATTAGAGTGCAAACAACAACTTCCAGAAGGAAAAAAAATACAAGAATGTGCATATTTGGGAAAGGTCCTCAACCTGCATAATTACCGTTTTAAGTCTAATAATGGACAGAAACGTCGTTACATTGCCGAAATCCATGACATGCATGAAAAACTAAACCACTTTTCTTAAATCCGCGAATGATTATTTCCTGTATCATTCGCGGATTGCAGCAAAGTTGTTTTGTTATTCTTGCAATTTTAAATTTACTACATTCACTCATGCATATCGATTGCCAACCTCGCCCAGCAACGCTAATATTGGCTTTTAAAAAAGGTAGAACTAGCATTTAGTGCGAATGTGCTAGTATCACATGAATGCACAGAGGCGCAATACTCGTTCCTTTGATAGACCGGCGTGTAGTATAATCGCTGTAAGGTAAATATACCTGTGAGCTGACCGACGAAATATCGATAAACCAAGCTTTATATCAACACACGCGTGTAAACATCGCTTTGTTTACTATTGGTGGAATATCCTGGAATTTGATCAAACGCTTTGCACGGAATAGTTGAACGGCCAGAACCTAAGTTATTCGAGCCCAGATATTTGTACCGCATCAATCAATACTGCCTGGTCAAACTAATATGCTCAATATTTGTATGTTGGGCTACGAGGGTCAATACTCCCGTTCAGTTTACATTACAATCTAATACATGTATATTTTAATATTGCTTGTTTTAGCAGTAACACTGTACTTCTTTACTGTTTCCCATTTTTGGTTCAAATACGTTTCCAAAGTCAATCTTTACACATATTTATATAGATTTTTACTCCCAGGGAGTGGATTTTCCTCTATCTTTCTGATAACTGGTCCGATCCACTACGAGTACGCGACTCCGGAGTGAGCTGGCTGCTATTATTACACTTCCTATACCGTCCGTGACAGTAGTAACCGCATCTTTTCTCTCCTCCCCATCTAGCTTTACATCCTTTTTCTCCATCCCTTTCCACTACTCCTGTCTTTCTAATTAGAGGTAGCGCCACGCATGTAGCCGAATTAAGCTTTTTAGAAATATATAAATACATACATATGGATAATACACCCAGACTCGAGGTGGGAATCGAACCCACGACCCCCCGGAGCAGTAGGCAGGGTCACTGCCCACGGCGCCAACGGGCCAGTCGATACAATATTAGCTTGCTATCCAAATGGGTCTAATTGCATTCGCTTTGCGAGCCCCACCGTATTACATTCATAACCGACTTCTATGAAACTTCTAGAAGAGTAACTTTTGTAAGGTTATAAAGGCGCTTTAAGATCTGAAAGTTTTAAATCTAAAGTTGTCATTTCTTAGGCATTGAAAGGTACAAATTGAAAGTTTTGCAATTTGCTATAGAAAATACTCATTGGGTTTGTAGTGTGACTTTTAAAATTTTTATTTAGTTTTTATGTCAATATATATTTTTAGTATTCCATTCAGGGTGATTGGTGAGTCACTTAGAATACTCAAGGAGGGCACTCGGTACTGGATTCTCGTTATAATTATCTAAGAAAAATAGGTACTTAATTTTTGACCAAATTTCCTTGAAATTACGTTGTCGTTACGTGTGTTACGTTCTTAGCTTAATTTGCTGTTCGACAAAGTTAGTTCGTAAATGCATTTCCCGGCTTAAAGAAATGGTCAGTTGCAAAAAAAGATTTAATGACTGCCGTCAATCAGCAGTGATAATTAAGATTAATAATTCAGTTAATGTTTTGGCTCTACTTATTACACAGATAAGTGAATAAATGATGAGTGAAATATGTATTTTTGCCTATTTTAAGCCAGGACCGAAAAGAAAACGGACCATTATCGTGTGCCCACGCTATTATGTCCATGCGTTCCGTACATAATTAGACAACTTTCTCTTAATCTCACGAAATAGTTAATTGATATTTACATTTACTGTTAATTTCTTTCGCCATATATGATCATCAAACATTAGGTCATCAAGTATCGTAAGTGTCTCACTAGTTACTCTGTATAAGACCAAAGTAAGTTGAAATTATTATACATAAAGTCCCATGCCGAGGATAAATTAGAGATTTTATAAATTGAGTTTGCTTGACTTTTCAAATGGTTATTACAGTATTATTAACTTAAAATATCTTTGGATTTAGTTAATCAAAGCATCTTTGGACCAAGTTTTATTAATAAAGAAACATTATCCTAAATAAAAAATATTTACGTCAGACCTCACTCACAAGAGAGCTTTTTCACCGCGCGTTAAAAAAACGTTCGAATATAACATATGAATTCCCAAGTTTATATACCGCGACGCACGCTGTATTTATACATATACACTATGTTTTTGTATACCGTCGCTAAAAAAATGCCAACGCTGAGATTTAACACAACGTTTTTTAAACTCCCGTGCGAATGAAGGCTTACGTTCTTAGAACCAAAGAATACAATAGTGCAACCAATAATTCATTATTATTATTTTAAATTAAGACTCCATGTTATCAAGTGATGGTATTGTTGTTGCGTTTCATATGGTTGATGAGAGTTCGCGGTGGTCTAAAGACCTTTTCTAAGCCGGCAACACATCTGCAAGCCTTCTGGCAGTGCAGATGTCCGTCACTTAGGTGGCGAGCCGCATGCTCGTTTGCCCCTTGTAATATTAAAAAAAATATATCTTGTGCCATTGCACATTCGTGCGCTTTTTCTACACTCAAGAATGTTCCTATTTTATTTAATTGTAAGAGAGAAGTCGGTGGCTGGCCGACTCGTAAATTACCTGCCCGGTACGAATTACTTTTTCTAGGTTTAATGAATATCAACACACAACTATTGTGGGATAGGATAGTAGACTTACTATCCTGCAAATAAATAATTCAAATGTCGGTCTGTAATTTCGAAGAAAACCTTTTTTCTATTTATAAAGTGAATTGTAAAACACAAGCCATTTTAGAGTTGCGTAGTTTTTTATTATAACATGGGGCAAATGGGCAGGCGGTTCACCTAAGTGATTACTGACGCCCATGGACAACTGCAACACCAGGGGGATCGCAAATGCGTTGCCGGCATTTGAGAAATGAGTATGCTCTTTTCTTAAAGGTTCCTAAATCGTATCCGTTCGGAAATACAGACGTTGGTAATTGATTCTACACAGGAATTTCAGTAGTACTACAAGGAACCCTTATAATTTCGCTCTGTCCGCCCGTCCGTATGTCTGTCTGTCCGTAAGGTGGTCCCTCCCCCTAGAAATTCCAAACTATTAGACGTAGAGACTTGAAATTTTCCATGTTGATGGAACACGCTGAAAACTCTTTAGGAAAACGATTGAACGAAATCGGAAAACAACTTTTGAAGTTATTTAAATACGTTTGTACTCTTGGCTATTATATTTTTAAAGATATTTGTTTGTTCGTCCAACAGATCAAGGCGATTTTGGAACGAATTTTACTAGTAATAATTTACTTAGTAGTTGTAGATTTTTATTTTGGTAGCATTTCAACCTATCCAAAGAATAATTGGGATTATAAGACTCTTGCTTTTACGTGAAACTTCTGTTTTCGGTATAGATATATTTAATTAATCTGAAATTATTTAATTAAGCCCGATTTAAAATCAATCATCAATCTTAGGAATAATTAACTTAGAAACGATTCGAAAACCTTTTTACTTTTATACACAAAAATCGACCGTACATCTATTTGTCACCCCAGCGCTTCATAACCGCTGGACCAAATTGAATATTTTTTGTAGGTATATTCCAAGGGATTCGTAGATGGCTTGCTGAGAAATTGGACCCGGTAGGTGGCGCTACTGTCTGTCTTCTTCTTCCTAGCGCTATCCCAGTTAAATACCAAGGCCTTACCGTTTCCTGATCAATTTCAGTTTTAATTGAACGGATATGCGTCGTCTCTCCGATAAGTCTATGCTTAAATAAATTATCAGATGCGTTGCCGGCTTTTAATGACGAGTTTAGGCCAACGGGAAGTCTCACAAACCGAACGAAACGCGACAAAAATACCATCACTGTACGTAACAGTATTGCTGCCACTTCACGCAGATCTCATGTGACAAGGAGGTACTGGTGCCCGGACGCGCCTACCTCTAATTAATCTATCTTAGTTCATTTATTTGCGAATACTGAATAGTTAACAGGGTTTATTACATCAGCTTACACCACTCGTGTAAAAACCTCATTTCAGAGACTATTAATATATCAATCTAAACTTGGAGGTTCACGTTCAAGGTAGTGTATTTTACTTAAAATGTTAGCGTTATTTATAATATGTCTAATTAAGTTATTCATAATATTCTTTAAACTACATTATCAACTAAACATTTTGTATGTTTCTTTCAAAAGCTCATGCATCCAAGTACAACTTATCACCTATGATAGCTTGACTATAAAATATCAATTGTACTACAGCCATTTTAAGCGCTTATAAACCTATAAATAAGGGGGCTTATAAATAAACTCCCTTGTTTATATAAAAAAAATACTGTACATCCTCTTAGTAAGATTTCAGGTAAATTCATTTCGACATACTTTGCATAAATCGGTTTTTTAAACTCACGCATATGTTATATTGGGATTGCCCGACTAGTTTCTTCAAATCACGAAAACCGCGTGACAAACAATGATGAAATTTCGCAGGGAGGTAGTTTTTAGTAAGCGGATTTTCGATAGGGAAAGATTAAGTAGGTCTAACGGCTCTTGCAAATTTAATTTAACGCGGACAAAGTCGCGGGAAACAGCTAGTGCGTGTTAAAAGTGTAGATACATATAATTTGACATACATAAAGTTTCGCTCACGCCATCGCCTATAATTCCGCTAGCACTGACCCCACACGCGAAACCTAAAACTCCGCCCGCAAACAGAGCAAACAAAATTCATACAAGTACAGAAAGTAAAGTGATATTAACTAGCTAACGTCCGCCCCGACAGGGTTAATTTGAAAATTTCGAGCCCTAAGTCTGAGTATTCGTCAGCTAATATGCGGAATAGTGAAGTTCTAAGTGTTTTATAAAGTACTAGCCCCGCGCCCCGGCTTCGCACGAATGCTATAGATATCTATCTGTAAATATAAACCGTGCTCTTAAAAATTAAGACCAGAATGCGTTTAGTACGATGTTTCATATTCCCTGTACTGCTCTATGGTATGGAAGCATGGGCACTCACCAATACTGTGTAAGCGCTTGGAAGCATTTGAAATGTGGTTGTACAGGCGCATGCTTCAAATATCGTGGTCAGATAAGATGCGCAATGAGACGATTCTACGGAGAATGAACAAACGGTTAGAGGCTATTTTTAGTCCTTTTTGTCCTTGAAAGTGACGAACTTATGTGTAACATCTGCGGTATCACATAACTGTAAGGATATGCTAAAAGACATTGACTTGTCTTTATATATAATTTGTCATTAAAATTGAAGAATATCATTGTCTATAAAAAACATCGGGAAACTGTATTCACTTAGCCTATGTATTATCGATTTTTATTGAAATTGTAATTAATCTACTCGAAATAAAACAAATTTAAGCAATACAGCTTCTGTAATACCGGAGCCAGACATAGCTTAATTTGAATGATCATTCCAATGATCATGTAGTGTGGCCGGGGGCTTTGTGTAGCCTGTACAAAGTTTTGTACAAATTTGTAATCCTCAAGGATAAAAATGTACAGGCACTTTGAGCTATGTTTGTCCCCGGCATAATAATTACAAAGTTACTTCGTGAAAATAATAAAAACCGGAGTTGAGTAAAACTTTTGAGGCCTCCGTCGAAAACTTTGTGACATCAGACAACGGCATAAGGGTACGTTTTTGCCTAGCGATAGGCCCTACTCTAGTGTGGATTCAGATAAAGTTTCAAAAGGAGAAATTAAAGGAGTTTTATCAGAGAAAAAAAATGAAGACGTGAATAAAGATCGTTCTAGAAAACCGTATAATAAAAAAAAAATCTGTTATCAGGTTTTATCAAATTTAACATCTTATAAAAATATATATGCATACTATTAAGTGAATATTTTATTCAAATGATCTAAATTACATTCTTTATTCTCGGCATATTAGGCAGGATACTTAAGCTAACTGTTTGTTATTAAAATTCTTATGAATCGATGGTCGCGTTTTTAAGAGTTGTTTTTAAGTTTGTCAACATTTTTTTATGTTCTTGTTTTTGATTTGAGACGGAAATGGATCGGTCGTAGAGGAGGAAAACACTAAAAAAACCAAAGTCAAAAGTACTTTATTCAATTTGGTTGTTTTATCAAGTTATGTATTATCTCTTAGTAAAAAGATATTAGACTAGACTAACTTTTAGCTGTTACGTTTATATCGTTCTCTTGTATGGCGTTGAAGCATGGGCCCACACTGTATCGACCTGTAAGAAGATCAAAGCTTTTAAAATGTGGATATATTCAGGGGAATATTGAGGATATCCTGGAGAAAATATCTATACCTCCTACGTAAGTCTTTATAACCCAAAATTTCCAGCTTTACAAACAACTAAATTATAATATAGCAGTCACTTTTTAACATATTATTTTATAAAATAATGTAATCGTTTCATCATTATTGCTTATATAATTGTATACACAAATGTCTTATATAATGTCGATTTTATTTCCATTTACATGCTTGTAACGCATGTGTGAAGTGGCAATTTGGGGTTAAAACAATTTACGTGGGAGGTATCGATATATAAAACTAACAGTGCTATAGTGCTGCCCCGTGAAGAAGAAAGCATAACTTTTATACGCGGTTGTCCTAACATTATTAGAATTATTTTAGGTTGAGATGGTTTAGGTTTAGTTTCATATAGGACACTTGGCACGACGATGAGATGACAGGTGGAGTAAGGCAGTCGTCCAGCAACCAGATGGGTCGACATACTAACGACGATATAATATCTTTCGCGAGTCGAACCTGGTCCAGATTGGCTCAAGAACGGAAGGAGTGGTACAAGCGGGGAGAGGCCTTTGCCCAGAAGTGGGGAGAAAGGACTGTGGATGATGATGATGATGATGATGATGATGAAGGACTGAAATATGGACTACTGGACAAAGTCTGTCCCATAAATTAGGTAACAAGCTAGGTATAAGATGGTGGAATGACTTGAATCAATCTAATTACAATTGCCTAGAAAATAAATATAAAAAGAAAAAACCTGAAAAATACGTAGCATTTGTTAAACAACTTCAAAAGTTTCTATACGATTTCGCTCTAAATAATTTTCCTGGTAATTTTTGCATGTCCTATCAACGTGGAATATTTCAAGTCTCTACGTCTAATATGTAGTTTGGAAACTCAATGGGGGGGGGGGCACCTTGCGGGTGGACAGACGGACAGACAGAGCGAAACTGTAGGGGTTCTTTGCACGACTACGGAACCCTATAAAGTAATGAACGTTTATTTATTTACTGCGAAAATATATAATGGGTCAGCGTCTCACATCTTTCGACGAACGATCTCCGTTGCTCTCGGGAGATATCGTTATATTTCCTTTAACATAACGCTATGCAAATATTTTTCATTGACGCCACTCTGGGAAATAAGGTAAGTGCGCGGTGTAGACATGGTGCACGATATTATCATTTCGATCGAAATTGAAAAAACCCTAATAAAGCACAAAGTAAGTCTCAAATTTTTGGTGGAGTCATCGATTATTTTGAAACAATTAAATTGAATTGTACTGTGTACTGGGTCCCTTAAATTGAAACTATCCTGTTATTTTTGGAGGATTTATTGTTCCTGTTGTAGATACGCAATTTGTAGGTGTTATTGGTGTCGTTATTTATGATGAAGAGAAAGACAGTTCCGGATTGTCACTTGACATAAGTCATTGCAATATACTTTGTGAAGTATTGAACACTGCGCCATAGTAAATAGGGAAGTTTGAGTGTAAACTGTAAAGAGTTTTATAAAGAAAATTAGCATATTTATATACATTATATTGAGGCACATATCTTCCAGTAAATGTATCATCAAAACTGGTTAAATTACAATGATGGTTTTCGCATATACACTTTTACAACCTCATTGAATGTCAAATCTACGTATTCATACGTAAATAAAAGCTTTTATACGAAAATTGCGCGGACGGAGGGCTATGAAATTTGTATAATTATAGTTTATGCCAATAAATGTGTGCGAATGTTGAAATGTGAAACCACACGCACACCAATGCGAAACGATTTACACACACATGAATACAGTTCACTATAAGATCAAAGCGTAGTCATGATCACCATATATATATCAATCAAACTGGAGCGCTAGCAGAGAATAGAAATTAATATTTCGCTATTAGAATAGAAAAGGCGAACTATAAAGACTTGGAGATTGTTCGGGTGCTGATTGATGCCAATGCTGATGTCAACTGTGAGAAAGATGGTTGGACAGGTAATCTTCATCATCTACTTTTCCACGTGCTGGTTTCCGCACTTGGCCACAGATTGGCGACCGTTGTGCGTAAAGCAGTGTCGGATTTACACATTTGCTGCCAGTAGGCTATTCAATTTTTCAGAGCCATCGAAGGAGAAATTTTCAACTTGTGGACTATTGGTAGATGGCAAATATTGCTATACTATTGAAATTATTTTTCAAGTCATAATCAAAAAAGTATATTTTACTATGCCTCTAATAATAAATCATATGTGTTTGTATATCTTATATATTACAGATTTCTTTTCTATGTGTATAAATTTAAATAGATTTTGTTTTTAATCCAATTTGCCGCCCCCTAAAATATGCCGCTATAGGCCTCCAGCCTTTGTAGCCTACCCCTTAATCCGCCACTGGCGTAAAGGTGTGACTAGGCTGTTATACCATCCAGCCAAGCTGCTGCCAGAAGTCGAGAACCCTATCCCCTATAGGGTTCTTGACTTCTGGTACTTGCACTGTTTACGTGCCTTCCAAAACACGGAAGAGGTTAGAAGGTTTTTGAAAACCAGTGTTAGTATGTATCAATCTGGTATCGCTCGGCCGCAGTAAGAACTGAACCTTGCAATCGACAGTAATGGCGGCTACTGTTTAAAAAACGATCTATTTCGACGACTATGTCTTTGCAAGTACCATATTATTATTTATTTCTCCAGCTGTGCAAGAAGCTACGGCTACAGGGAACTCTGAGCTCCTATCTTTGGTGCTTTCCCGCCGTGACTACCAACGTCACGTGGTGCAGTCCAGCGGTATACCGGAACTTCTGAACAAACTCAGTCTCGCGTCCGACTTCTATGTAGAGATGAAATGGGAGTTTACCAGTTGGGGTCAGTGAATTTAGTTCTGCTAATAAGTGATATACGTCACTAACGATTTGTGGACTGGCCCTATATGTATTCTGCTTTGTTTTGTGTTTTAGTGCCCCTAGTGTCTCGGATGTGTCCTTTCGACACGTATAAAGTGTACAAGCGTGGCGCCAACGTGCGCGTGGACACCACGTTAGTTGGCTTCGAGAACAATCGATGGCAGCGTGGCGACAGAACCTACATATTTAGGGGACACGGTGAGTGTAAACATCCTACTAATATTATAAACGCGAAAGTTTGTACACATGGATTTATGTTTCACGCTCTTTCACGGAAAAACTTCTGAATGGATTTTAACAAAACATTTTTTATTTTTTATTTTTTATTTTATTAATATTTGGGAAACAAACAACATACTTAAAATAAATAGCTATACAAATAATAATAGTTCGAATGGGTCACCCATCTATCACCCGGTCGCAGCAACAGAAACTTAACCTAGCGATCGACTCAAATGCCGACCACTGACTAGGAGACGACCTCCTGTTTTATATTTATACAAAAAGATATATTTAAAGTTATCCACGAGAAAGGAATGATATTATGGACAAGGTAAAGGTTTGTCATAAATAAGTTAATTGTTTTTTCTGCGTAAAAAAGTTTAATGGCCGTTATAAAACTTGTCATAATAAGTGTCCGTTCTATTATTTAACTAATTAACTTGTTGCGTGGATTCATATAACGTGACTAAGGGCCTCGCGCTTATATTATTGGAGCGCCATCTTGTAGAAATGATATGAAAATGAGAGCATTCCCAACCCTACCCGAGGAGGCCTATCATAGAAGACCTAGTTTGAAGTCTATGTGTCGCAACGGAAGACTGCAAGTAATTTAAGAGCGCCAATCATTTATTTATAAGATAGACATCATTTCGATCTTACGTCATTAATAGTAGGGAGCTTAAGAAGGGATTTTGCGAAATACTGGGGCGCGTCAGAAAATCATATAGGGAGAATCATTGCACCCTGTAATGTCTTCCTACCAAATATACCGAACTCTTAAAATGGAGAAGTTCGTTGAGTATGAACATCAACATTAGAAAAACTCGGCCGCATCAAATTAAAATAAAGGTAAATTTACATTAAGGTGAGGTTACATGGAGATAAGTTTACAGTTCAATAGTCAGATGAATTAAATGTAACATGAGAATCACAAAATCTCAAAAAAAAATTGATATATTCGAGAACGAATATGTTTTTTTTTTATTTTCAAGGAAGTCTTTTAAAGATTACGAAAAAATATGTGTCGATTTTCTCAAGGTAATGTAGCTAAAATCAACAATACCTGTATTATGGTGATTTTATCTACACGTTGACAACATGACCTTACCTTAACATAACCTTTTCTCTCATCTTTGCACTTAATCTACGTAATTCAATAAATCCACATAATGCTACAGTGACTACAAATTTAGCTTCACGGCGTCTCCTACCACAATTATTATCTTTCAAGGTTATTTTTTTATAAAAATCGAAATAGAACTGATTTCACGTGTATCTTTTGTTTGTTAAAATTGCGTATGTAGATACAAGGATGAGGTACTGAAACTTAATTAATTAAATAAAGTGGGCCAAGAGCGAGTCAAGACACGCTTATATAGAAGGGTTCCGTAACTGATACGTGATAAAGGTGTTTAATTTAATAAAACTAATTAGGTAAGTCAAATAACGTCAAAAGTTATTGTCCTATTTCGCCCAACATATTTTTCCTCATGAGTTTTTTGTATGTCCTATCACTATGGAAAAATATGAAGTCTCCCCATGTAGTACATAGTTTTGGAAATCTAGAGGACACCTGGCCGGCGGACAGACCGACGGACTGAGTGAAACTTTATTAGTCCTAACATTATTAGAATTATTTTAGGTTGAGCTCGCTAAGTTAAGTTGCTCTGGCTGCGACCGGGTGATAGATGGGTGACCTGATTCTAACACTGGTTTATATTAGATATCCGACCTTCTCCGTGTTTCGGAAAGAACTTAAAACAGTGGGACCCGATTAATGTCACTTTGTGATGTTATTCGTAAGGTAGAGGTCGTGGGGTTCCGAGGATGACGTCAGATGGCAATCGGTTACCTTAACTCGCTCCACAGCCACATCCTCTACGATCTAAGCGGACCCTGGTATTTAAACGGGATAACGTTAGAAAGAAGAAGATATTAGTAGACTTGACAGACGTTGTCCTACCCACTATCAGCCAGTTTACCAATCTCCTTTTGTTTTTGAAATAACAATTCGAGACATCACGGCAGTCAAAACGTCTAAAACAATCGCCATATTTGAAGTATTTTGAAGTATGGAACAAATGTGAATTTTTTGGTATTCTTAAATAATCTTCGGACTTTTCTTTTCTCTAAAACCTTTCCTGGATTAAGAGGAATGAATCAAAAGAAACAGAATTTGTAATGGTCCAGATGTTTTCGAGTTTTAGCGAGACTAACGAATACCAATCGATATATACACACTAGCTGCGCCCCACGTCTCCGTCTGCGTGGGCACGCACTCTTAATATTTAGGGGGATGAAAATAGATGTAGTCAATTCTCAACCCTAGCCAATATGCACGCAAAACTTCATGAAAATCGGTAGAGCCCTTTGGGAGGACTTTGGCAACGCACCCCGTGACACGAGAATTATATAAATTATATATTAGATATATGCATATAAATGGAATTCGCTATTCCACGTTGCGTAGTGGAAAGATGCATGGCTATTTGGAATTTATTCATCATGAATTATTACATTGTTCTTTTCTTAGAATAAAAATAATGTAAACTGTAACATTTTAAAATAACGCAAATAATTTTCCAAGTTAATTTTACGCATAACCTCATAAATTATGAATGTAGAATTTAAACGTTAAGAAGTCTTGTGTATTTAGGGGGTGGATCTCTACGTGTAATGTAATAGGCATATAAAATTAACTTTACGGGCTCAACATTTAAATGTGTATTAAAAATATTAAATTTCTTACTTATACAAGTTGCTATCCGCAATTTCGTCCACTTTTTATGTTACAAGGGACAAAAGAGCAGGCTGTTCACATAAGTAACTAATTATAAATATATATAGGACTATGAAACATGGACGTCTGTTCCTAAGGTAGACAACTGAATGCCTATGTTATAGGTAACAGATGACAGAAAAAATATACACGAATATTTTTTTTAATGCATATATATACATATATAAGAAACCTAGATCCGAGGGCCTTAGCGATCGACTCAAATGCCGACCACTGATTAGGCTACGACCTCCTCGAATAATAAACACACGCGTCACTATTGTGTCCTATCTGATCTATTATTATCGGGGCTGGATCATATTGTTTTCCATACGAAGGGTTAAACTGTGAAGATATATATGTCAGTTAAATTGTAAAAACCGTTAAATTGTAAAAAACCGTAAAATTGTAAAAAACCGTAAAATTGTAAATACCGTTATATTGTAAAAACCGTTAAATTGTAAAAGCTGTTAAATTTTAATCTATGTCGCGAGATTGTAAGCTGTGGAATGATTCTGAATTGAATATACTGCTTACAATTTAACGTAATATTTTCAGCTATACATTAAGCCACGTACGTGTTAGACGTTGTGGTTATTTTTTTTAGTCTGTGTTTACTTTTTTTCCTTACACAGAGAAAAAACTTCCGAGTATGAAATTTGGCACAGTTAAAGCTTATATAGAGGAACACAGCTTACACAACCTTCAATATATATTATTTTATTTTAATAATCTATATCTGTAAGGGACGCGAAAACTTTCGGTACCATTTTACGAAAATTGCGCATACGGAGGAGTACGAAATTTGGCACAATTGTAATTTATATGTAGGATAGCGTTCGAATACTAATTCTTTGATAAAATATGCATTATAAGTATATTAAATTATTAAAATAAAACCCACAATGCCAAACGATTTACACCAATTTACATACTCACACACACTAACACGCACGCACGCACACACAATGTACACATGTATGACATCATTGTAAAGACAGTTTACAATTACATAAAAGTGTAATCGTGACATCCGTATGTCATATTAATTTTCAAATCTTATTTTTCTGTGAATACAACGATGTATGTTGTACTAAGCATGTGATACGCAAAAAGGTTTGTGGGCAAATTTGGAGACCAGTCGGCGATCTCTAGTATATTTTAATTGCACCCGTGCGTAGCCGGGGCTTTAGGCTAGTATAAAATGAATAGATTAAGTCTCTGTTATTGGTAACAAATCATACACTACTAGCGGATACTACTATACTACAAGCAGACCCTGCAGACGATTTCCTATCCGAACTTTGGGTTACTTACTATTCACTACATTTTATTATCCTATAACATTATTCCCCGTTCCCGTTCCTATTCCCATTCCCATTCCTGTTCCGTTTCCGCTCCATTTCCTTTTTGCTTTCACTTTGCCATTCTTTTTTTATTATAAAACATTGTCCTAATAATAACGAACACAACAAAAAAAATATCCAATTTAGTGCAGTCGTTCAGAAGTTATGCATGTTCATTTCAGCGACTAATTTTTTTTACAACTATAAATTGATATGTAAGCTATCCGATCTTTAAAAGTGCTGAGGTGGATATTTGGTGCGACAGCATTTGTACTTTCCGAAATCGTTTTAAGTGAGGCCAGTTTCCGTATGAGCAATTTTAGTTAAAGATTATTATGATTTTTTTTTATGTTACAATGGGGGCTTACTAGATGCTTATTTTAAACTATTTACAAAATTTTAATTCTTTCTACAACGATATTGTATGTATATTATATGCATTTGCGAGGGTTTTCAAATATCCGACCTCTTCAGTGTTTCGGAAGACCCGTAAAACAGTGGGTCCCCATAAATGTTACTGAGTATTATTAGTCGTGAGATTGTAGAGATTGTAGGGACTCATGAGATAACGTTAAACTGCAATACGTCACATTAACGCCCCATAGCCACATCCTCTGCAATCTAGATTAGACCGGGATAACATAAGGAAGAAGCAGACATTGTAATATTGGACAATTTATATATTATACAGTATTCTACACTGTGGTAAAAAGTATACATGTGTGTAAATCGTATCGCATTAGTGTGTGTGAGTTTGATTAAGTTAATATATTAACAATGCATAATTTATAAAAATATTAGCATTCGCACACCATCCTCCATATAAAATATAATTGTGCCAAATGTCATGCCCCTCCGTCTGCGTAATTTTGTAAAATGGTAACGAATGTTTTCGCTTCACGTATTTATATACATATAGAATACTAGCGGACCCGGCAGACGTTGTCCTGTCCGGACGTTGAATTACTTACTATTTACTACATCCTATTATCTCATAATTATTTCACCGTTCCGTTTCCTTCCACCTTCCTTTCCCATTCCCGTTTCCGTTCCAAAATGGTTCACTATTTTGGTGCCAATGGCTTAAACATGAAAAATAGATATATGCTGTATCGGGCTTTCTTGTAGAACTATTTAAAATAAACATTTGTATTATACAATATATGTATACCTATAACTCTAACGGGTTTTGTAGCGCACGCCAGAATAGCTTGCAGATAGCAGAATCTTCTCCTGTATTGTTATATTTTGGACAATTCATACAATATTTTTATTATTTATAGCCTATGTGTTGTTCTTATGTATATATTATATTATTGTAAAGTTTAATTTAAATCTTTCTAGTAGCTTTTCCGTGAAAGAGTGTGAAACATACATCCATGTGTACAAACTTTCCCGTTTATAATATCAGTAGGATTTGTTTTACATTGTCAAACATAAAGTCTACTTCTATTCAATTGTTGATAATTATAATTAAACATACAAGTTTGATATAAGAACATTCTCTGAAAACCCAAGTGTAGTTCAAAACTCGTGAAATGAGTTTCCTTATTTACATCTAACTTGGATTGATTGCTAGAGTCGTAATTTGAAGTAGATTCTAGCGGTGGTCATAATGGCGATCGTAAAACAGATGGCGCAAGAAAATCTCAGATGGAGAGCTATGAACTATAAAAGCAGGTCGAAGGCGACTTGCTTGCATTTAAGAAGCAACAATACTTTATTTCTGAAGTGTCTTAAGTCGTATTCACATTTATAACACGGGAGCTGGCAATTGGTTGTTTATAGAACAAAGGATAAAAGGGCAGGCGGTTCGACTGCATTGCCAGAAACAATGCCGCCATTTAAAAATAAGTAGACTTTTTGAAGTAAAAAACTTTATGCACCTGGGGAGTAAGCTGTTGCTGTATTCCTAACGAGAGCGTTACGAAAAGTGTGATAGGGCGGGGCGAAGTTTTATTTCAGTCGTGTGATCTAAAGCAAATTCGTTTTATGTATTCATAGATCTCAAAGTCCTGTCAGTTAAGAAACACAGAAAGAAAATTCCTTACTAAATGATAAAAGAGCTACCTGCTGACTTTATTTAGCTTTAGAATATATCTCCCGCTTCGCTTCGACACTACGATGCGTAGTTTACGTACGGACAAACTGTAAGGTATTTAGAAGCAGTCATAAAACATTGCTGTTTGCGGAAACGTGATATTCTGTTGACTTTCCTTTACTTTGTGGCTTAATAATACAGTTTTATTGACTACTAGCTGTTGCCCGCGGCATCGTCCGCGTAAATTTAGTGATTTCAAATGTTTTATTTTTCGTGCATTCCAAATTCAGGCATCACGTCAGAACTCAATAGTTTTTGTTCCCGAATCGATCTAGGGACCTTCACGAAAAGAACTCATTTGTCAAAGGACCTGTTCTTTTGCTTCTTGTTATAT